>OW121776.1:10240000-10653000 GCA_933228765.1 Miltochrista miniata
TATGGCTTGCTTTAGTTTTGTATATTATTAGACTTTAATGAGTTAGGGTGGCGCTTTCTTCGAAATGTAAAGAAATAAATCTGATATGAATACTGCAATGTTGCTGCATTTTGAGGAAATATACCTACCTTTAGCCCCTCTCTATAAAATAGATTGCAGAGGGGCTTATGGCGAGACTTGTGTCTGTAGTCTGTGACTCTGTTGCATTAAACTACGTCACTAGGTCACGTAGATCACCTGTTCAAAGTTTAAAATAAAACAATAATGACAACGTCAATCGGATTGAACTTTCACTTTCACAATAAACGTTAGAGGGGAAGTCGGGTGAGTCCGTCTCACGGCTTCTTGTTACCAGCAAGAAAGATTTAAATTCGGTCATGGTAGACTACTGCTAGACCGTCTACCAGTCCCTTTATTGAAGGACTCGCCAGCAATAAATAACGTTGGATGTTTGGGAGCCCCCTTAAATATTGTGTTTCTGATTTTAGTATTTGTAACGAAATACATCATCTGTGAAAATGTCAGCAGTCTAGCTAATCTAGCGACGGATTTTGAAATATACCTGAAAAATTTCAACAGCGAGTTACAACTGCGCTTATCCATATCAACGCGGCGATTCGGCTCACCTATTACGTGGCACAAATTCTAAAGGAAAAATGTGGGCAGATTATATGCCTCTACCTACCCTATCGGGGACAAAAGGCAAGATCAGAATGTTATGTGCGTATTCACCTAAAAGCAGCTTCCCACGGTCTGCGATATCGCGGACGGACGCGGACCAGCTCGCACGACACACCGTGGGAAGGGTCTCGTCCGTGGTAGCAAAGGACGTCTGTGGCGGTCCGCCGGTATCCGTCGCGAGGCGGTAACTTCAAAGGTGCGGTGCGGCGCGATTCGATCGCGTACGCCGCGGTCCGGACGCGTCCGTGGTAGCACAGACGACGACAAATCAGAACTTGCTTGACACGAGTAGTGGTGTTGTTGCGCAGAAATGGAGTGGACAAACGATCTTATTTTTGAAAATTTTCTACCGTGATCCCACTGGTGTGGGTGACACGAGTAGTGGTGTTGTTGCGCAGAAATGGAGTGGACAAACGATCTTATTTTTGAAAATTTTCTACCGTGATCCCACTGGTGTGGGTGACAAAACAGAAAATAAATAAAATTCGACATACTCGTATGTTTATGTACACTCACGCTATATGACTTTTATTGTATGCTGGTATCCACCAGCGACGTGGTTTCTTTTTACTTTTACTTTGACTGCCTCGTTGGTCTATAGGTCAAAAAGTGCGACTACGAATCACGAGGTCGTGGGTTCGATTCCCACCGGAGACAAAAATTTGTGTGACCCATGAATGTTTGTCTCAAGAGTCTGGTTGTTTCGATGTAAGTATGATATGTATATATTTAAAAGTATATGTATTAATATCCGTGGTCTGATACCCATAACACAAGCAGGCTATTCCTAGCTTACTTTGGGATCAGACAGCGTTGTGTGAAATATCCGTGAAAATTTATTTATTCATTTATTTACTAGATCGCATAATTTGGTAATTGTTAATTAATACTACAGCCACGGCTGCAGCGACGACACGTCCTCTTCACTTTGCATTTGGAATGAAGTTATCAAAAGATTTACACAGACCGACGCGCACCGTTGGAAGAGCCCTGTCTCCGTGCGTTGCCGTCCGTGATCGTCGGCTGTGCGTGATGATCCGCAGAATCGCGGACCGTGGGAAGCGGCCTTTAGTCATACCACAGATCTATCTTAACGTTCTCAATTCCTGCAGCCTAAGTTTGCCTACTTAAATAAAAAAAAAGTGTGTGCGTATACCTTTACGCACGATTGAAGTAAAACTTCTTTGCCATTGACGGCATCAAATGTTATATTAATATCATTCATTCGAATTTCAAATATTGTACTTCCGTCAGAAAAAAAATCTGAGTTACTCCCTAGGTCGCGCCTAAAGAAGTTTTACTTCAAAAACAACTTTAGAATTTAAAATGACAATAGATTGTTTGCAGTGATAACCTCAACGACACAGAAGTGCCGGATACGTTGTGACGTCACGCCCGGTGAGAATTCAAAATGTGTAATTATGGCGGCAATTGTATTCTGAGAAATGATAATAAAAACAATTGTTGTTGTTCAGAAGCGCCATGGATTTGTAGGTAGGTAAATAGATTTTCGATTGTTGTTTTAGCACTTAGGAAAATAATGTGAGGTTTCTCGCTAATATCATAAATAATGAAGTTTGTATGTAGGTAGGTATGTGTGCAACGGAAAAGAGTACATAATGTCGCCACCCCAAATTCATCCCGAGGGTGTCATATGAGGCGACTAAGGGGATGCTTTCGTAAAACTATCCACTGCGTAGAGTAGGAAAACTCGAAATGTAACCTGGTGGTCAGTAAAATGACAATCGTTAAGTCAAGTTGAAGCCGTACAACACGGCAATAGGCTCACCACCTGTTACGTGGGACAAAACTAAGAGGTGAAATGTGTGCATATACTATGTCTCTACCTATCCCTTCGGGGATATAGGCGTGACTATATGTTTGTAGGTATGTGTGGAGGTCCGAGCAATTCAGGATATATCTATAAGGATGCAAAAAAACACGCAGCGCAGTCGAATATACTTAGGTACTACCCTTAGACCATATAACACGGGACTAGCCTTTGCGAACCACCGCATACAAAAATATTCTGCCAGTTTTCATACAAGTGAAGGGGGAAACACAAAGACAGATGAAATTTCATTGCATTTAAAAATGTATTAATCGACAAACGCGTAATGGCTGTTGTGTGTTAATTGTTATTGTACAGTCAACTACAATGTAATGTACTAGTTTAATCATATAAAATGATGTACTGATGTACAGTTTGTCTATAAAGTCGTGAAATTAAATGAGGGCGCTGCTGAATGCATGTATGCAACCCTATATAGTACGACCAAAATGATTTTGATACGAGGAGTTCGTTCCGAGTAAAATCTTACTAATATTATAAATGCGACAGTTTGTGAGTGTGAATGTTTATTACTCTTACACGCTCGAACGGTTAAAGGGATCTGGCTGAAATTTGGTACAGGGATGCATTATAATCTGGAATAACCATGGCTACTTTTTATTCCGGGAATAAGTTCTTACGGGAAGCGGGAACGGGAACAATACAAATATTATAAATGCGAAAGCTTATGAGTGTGGATGTGAGACTCTTTCACGCTCGAACAGTTGAACTGATCTGGCTGAAATTTGGTACAGGGATACATTATAGTCTGGAATAACACATAGGCTACTTTTCATCCCGGGAATAAGTTCCTACGGGAAGCGGGAACGAGAACAAATTCGACACGGGCGAAGCTGCGGGCATCAGCTAGTGAGTTAATAAATAAAACACATTATACATTTTTAATTTTGTTTCTGTTTTATTGAATCAGATCCAGAATAAAGTTATTGAACCAGATCCATAAGCCCCGGTCTAATAGCGTCTTACAACCCACCAGCAGGTGCCTAGCAGTCCCAATTGCTTTGCCACAATCATGTAATTACATGTTTTATCTGTAACTTTCCCCCATCTGACAAGGATTTTTTTGGCGCAGTGCTCAAATATTAAAATCGTCTATTTCTTTCTTTGCCGACCTTTTCTGTGTTTACCAGGAGTTTCAAACTTTCCTTCATTATTAAAACCTTCGTTAACTATTCGCCTAACTGTACTCTCTGATTTTCCTGAAAAGAGTAAAAAAAGAAAATTAATTACATATTGGAAACAAACTATTGACATGAAGCAATTAATTCAAAATAAAAATTGGTAGAAAACCAGATTGAACTGAGTATCAAAAATGTAGGTCGTACTATAAAATAACCATGTTGTTCTAACCACTGACTTACATTATAGGTAGATTGTAAGTTTAAGATTCTAACCTAAAAATATGCAAACAATGCCTTTTTTTTGTCTCCAAATCGTAAATTCAGTAAATTTGTAACTTCAGACAGATTCAAAACAAACAATAACACGATTACATACCCACCAAAGATGCTTTTCGCTCATAAACATCCTCAAAATCCCACAACAATTGTCCAGCTTAGTACTCCGCGAAACATCACTGGAAAACTTTAAAAATCACTTCCTGCGCACCACTCCGATTTTCTTTACTCATTTCTCAAACCTTTATGCGTAGTTTGGTCTCAATTTGTTGCAGTTTAATCCAAACATTAAAGTTACGTGAGAGAGTAAACGAAATTCGACGATAGCATTGACAACTGACGTACTTATGTTTCGTGTTGCCAGTGTTGCCACACACATAACTATTTTTAGTTCCTCAAACATTCATGTCACGACTTTATAGACAAACTGTACAGGCTTTTCATAAAGCCAAAAGACCAAATGGTCATATGCAATGGCAGAAAACAATGCTTAAGTAAGGCGCATCCTGTGGTTAGATGATCTAAGGTACTACCCGTTCCGCCTCCCCTATTACGCTTCTACGCCAATGATAAACATGGTATGAACGGGATTATAGTTTACTAGATGGAGCCCGCGTTAATTTTTGCCTATTCCCGTGGAAACTTGTTCCCGGGATAAAAGTGGTCTATGTATTTCAGCCAGACTATAATTTATCCCTGTATCAAATTTCAGCCATATCCGTTTAGCCGTTGTAGCGTGAAAACGTACGTACCTAACAAACATCTACCTACTTACACTCACAAACTTTCGCACAATATTAAGATGCGCCCTGCCATGCTGAAATCTTGATTCGGAACAAATATTGATTCGATCTTCAATATACCTACTTATCTGTTTCGGATTCAGGGTTTGGATATATTTTGTGTATGTACAGTCACGACCAATAATAAGTAGGTATACATTGTCACGGCTCCTTAAATATGTAAACACCTTCGGCACCAAAACGAAGTGCTCAACGTGAGGAGCATAAAATTGTAACCACGAGTTCACATCATACATACACTTATTGCTTCAATAATATTCACGCGTTGATTCATATGATGTACTCATCTTAAATTCCATTAAATTATATTTAACTTCTTCGGCAATAACATGTATCTGAACGGTGCTGCATAAATATGTATCCACTTTTGATGAAAACCTTCAAATTAGATTTTTGATTTAATATCTAAGTATAACCTTACACAAAAATAATACTGAACTGAACTGAAAAAAAAAAATTATATAGGTACTCAAAATTGCTTAGGTTTATATTGATATTTTGCTGGCACCGACTCTCACTAATATTATAAATACATAAGTAACTCTGTCTGTCTGTCTGTTACGCTTTCACGCCTAAACGGCTAGAGCGATTGAAATGAAATTTGGGATAGGGATAGTTTTAGACCTTCGGAAGGACATAGGCTACTTTTTAACCGACTGTGCAAAGAGAGGGTTATGATTTTACGCGATAAAGACACGCGGTCGAAGCCTTGGAGAACAGCTAGTATTTAATAAATACCAAAATCACCAAATGATGTTTGGGGAGTTGCCTCAAGTCATCATAAACCTTTTTTTTTTACAAGGAGAGCTGCGCTTATGGACTACCCATGCTCGTGAGGCATGAGCTCGTGTAAGGGTCGTCCAGCACCTGATCACGATAGCGCTGGGAATTCTCACTAAAACTTCTTGACACCGATCTGCCCCTGTGACGGTGTTCTGGGATCTGTCAAATTCACCAAAACACTGAAGTCCTCATAAACCTACCCATAAGAACAAAATTTTGAAAAAAAATGTCACAATTTGGAAATATATCCTTTTTATATAAAAAAAAATTTCCGGTCCGTAAATGACGGAGTTATGAGGTAACAAACATTAAAAAATAAACCGCCTCCCCTTTTTTGGAGTCTGTTAAAACACATTCGGGTTTGCGATACCAAACAACCCGTGCAAAGGTTTCAGATCGATTAACTAACACTAATATTAATATACCGAGCTTTAAAGAAAACAAACAAACAAACTTTGCCATTTATGTACATACAATGTATATATATAAGCCCCACAAAGAATAATAAAGAATTTCTCTGAGAAAATAGATCGGTGATATTCGTATGGTTTACGAAGGTACCCGACCTACAGACAGAAACTCTAGCATGCATTCGTTTCTCACAATTTTAAATAATTTTATTGTAAACGCAGTTATGAAATTTTAGTTGTATACATATTATTGGTGGATACATTGTGTATTATGTTGATGCAAAACGTGCATACATAGTTTTGTTCCTTTCTTCCTCAATGAGTGTATATATATATTTATGATGTGAACCCGTGGTTACAATTTTATGCTCTTCACGTTAAGCACTTCGTTTTGGAGCCGAAGGTGTTTACATATTTTAGGAGCCGTGACAATGTATACATATTATTGCTCGTGACTGTACCTACTTAGGTTTCACAGGATTAAGTACCTATAAGAAAAATCAGTTTTAAAACTTAAGGTAAATAGATTTGGAATTTATTTGGATCAAAAACTCGAAGGTTATATTAGGATTTTGAAAAATAAACTAACAGAACCTATTGTTTTTGATCAGAAAGTTGATTTGATCATAATTTTGCGATATCTATGTTTAGGTATCATTCGTCTTTAAATCATGCCATAGCACAAGCTTGATATAATACACTCGAGAGCAATGAATCCGGGTCACTTAAAGAATCTTAAAAATCTCGGAAACTAAAAATGATAGGTTAATGCAATAAATTGTATTTAATAGACAATGTAATACTCCTTAAATGAAAGTAAAAAAAATATGAGTCACCATACATTTTATTAACACAAAATTACATAAAGAAAAAACTGCCGATCTCTCCTTAAAACAAAAATAGGAAACATGAAATTTTTGAACTTTATTACGATTTTCTTGAATTTTAATACTTCGTATTGCCTCCTCGTGCTTCCATTACTGCGTTTACGCGGTTTGGCATGCTGTACACCAAGTTCCTTATACGATTTTGGGGAATATTCTCCCATTCCTCTGTGAGAGCAATTTTGAGCTCACGAAGCGTGATTGGGGGAGGGTTTCGTTGTTTTACGCATCTGCCTAGCTCGTCCCAAGCATGCTCGATCGGGTTGATATCCGGGCTGCGCGCTGGCCACTCCATACGAGTAATGTTCATCTCTTGAAGGTAGTCATTCACAATCCTACCTGTATGAGGTCGGGCATTGTCATGCATAAATATAGCATCCTCACCTAAATTGACCATAAATGGACCAACGTGATCATTGAGGATTTCTTCCACATATCTTACGCTAGTTAAAGAGCCGTTTTCTATGATCACCAGCTCTGTGCGACTTTCAGAAGAAATTCCGGCCCACACAAGTACAGACCCACCACCGTAGGCTACTTTTTCTTCGATGCATGCTTGCTTGAATCTTTCCCCTGGTCTTCGATACACTCTGTGTCTTCCATCGTGCTTGTAGAGCATAAATTTTGATTCGTCGGAGAACATAACTTTTGACCAATCTTCAATACTCCAATTTACGTGGCTCTGGGCATACCTTAGTCTCGAAATACGATGCCCACGCTCCAGTTTAGGGCCGTTTGCAGGTCTAAGGGGTTTTAAGTTAGATTCAGCAAGCCGACGTCTTACTGTCCATGCACTTGGGTTACTTCCTCCGAGGCGTCGAAACTGATTGGTGAGTTCAGTTCCTGTGAGAAAGCGATTTCGAAGCATGGTGTTCACCAAGTATCGGTCTTCTCGTGCTGTGGTACACCTGGTTCTGCCCGTTCCTGGTCTGCGTAGGTTAGAACCAGTTTCTTCGTAACGTCGGAGAACTCTTTGTACTGTTGACAGCGACACACCGACAGTCCTGGCTGTATCGCGCTGACTCCGGCCGGTTTCCAGCATTGTAAGTATTCTGGTGCATTCTTCAGGCGTAAGCGACATAATTTCAGCTTGATTAATGAATATAGAGCACTATCAACATGGTTTATGTACCCACATAAATGACAGATTACAAACAAAAGCAACACCAAATGCTGTAATTTCGTAGTTCCATCTTCGAAAGTGGCCCTTTTTCAAATTTGATTTTTTTATGATATAACTTTACAATAACTAAGAAGTTTTAATACCTTCATTTAAGGAGTATTACATTGTCTATTAAATACAATTTATTGCATTAACCTAGCATTTTTAGTTTCCGAGATTTTTAGGATTCTTTAAGTGACCCGGATTCATTGCTCTCGAGTGTATTATCTTAGTTTGGGTAAGATGAAGCTGTAGGTATAAAAAAACTACTTACAAATTGTAGACTTAACTTATTTATTTTATACTTAATCTGTGATCACAGCAAACCTCCTAGATCCTCTATAGATAAAAAAAAGCCATAATAAAAAAGTCATGAGTGAAGTTGTATGCAAAATAAGGTTCGATTAGAGATTAGACTACCTATTTCAACAAAACCATAAAAGGTATTTACCTACCTAAATAACTTAATAAATGAAGGAATTAAAAATAATTCTTCGTAATTTCATTAAATAAAAGGGGTGGATTTTTATTGCAAGTAAGTATTTAATAACATCTATAAAAGCGGTGTTAATTGTTATATTTAATTTGCCCATTGTGTTGTAATAGCGTAAAGGGTGGCACGCGTCTACGTTTAAGTAGTTCAAAATAGACTAAACTAGTTTATACCTGCAGATCCACTTGTATTTTATGTAACACCAGCAGAAGTCACGTGGTTTCACCCGCTTGGTTCCCGCTCCCGTGGGAACACGGGGATAAAATATAGCCTATTTTACTTAAGGTGAATGTAGCTTTCCAACGGTGAAAGAATTTTTAAAATCGGCCATGTAGTTTTTGACTTTATTCGTTACGAACACAAAACACAAAAAAACAATTTTTTACTCTTTATAATAGTTTTTAGATGTAGACTAGCTGACGTCACGCGGGTTCACCAGCGAAGTTCCCGCTCCAGTGTACCTGCCAATGTCATCAGAGGACAAAATTATAAAACTTTACATTTTAGCGCCAAAAGTCTGCCATTTTCATTTTTCATAAATTTTAATATACCTGGTGTCACTTACACAATCACGACGAATCAAATGACACCTCGTAAGTTAAAATCCGTCAAGCCGTTGAGTCTCGAGAGCGTGCCAGAAAAAAATCAACGTTTGCATTTTAGCGCCAAAAGTCAGCCATTTTGATTTTTTAGAAATTTTAATGTACCTGGTGTCACACACAATAACGACAAATCAAATGACACCTCGCATGTCAAAATCCGTCAAGCCGTTCAGGCTGTAGGACGTGACAAAGAATTATACATACATACCTACATACATTATCTCGAAAAACATTACCCTCCTGTCTTCGGCAGTTCGGGTAAAAAACGACCAAATCCTTCCTCTTAATAATATTATGTAGGACTTAATTATATTATCTTTGGTAGGACTAGCTGTATTATAAAACAGCTTCGTTCGTGAAATATTGCGCTTGGCGGCCATCTTGGTGACGTATGTCCGTCGAGCCGTCAGTACTAAAAAAAATTTCGTACGCAGCTTCGCGAGGCCAGCCCGCGCTCGCGCTACGTCACGATGACGTCACTTAGCTGTCATTATGACAAGGTTCCAGCGCAATACCAACTTGCGGGGCTTATACCTAAATTGAACTACAGTTGCACCCTCGCCACCACATGCGACAGATAATAGTTCTCTTTACCTATACTGTGCTCGCCACTAAAAAATAATACCTATCTATTATTTATGTTAGTCAGTCTAATTTCTTTACATTTATATGATTACTGCTCCGCTCCCTTGTACTGTACAAGGGAGCGGAGCAGTAATCATATAAATGTAAAGAAATTAGACTGACTACTGTACAAGTTGTACAGTAGTGTGATAATATGAGCCTATTAGACTCACAAAGAATATGACTTGCTATTGGTTGTAACCTCCTAAATTCTCCCCCAGTAGGTAATCCTCCTTCCTACAAACTAAACTCGTTTGCTCCATTGACCATCGGTTCTCCTACTGATGTGACCAGCCCACATTCAATCTCACAAACTTTAATTCCTCTTTATAATATTAGCAGGTTAAGATCATCTTCAACTTTACCCTAGCTAGGCGACATGTCGCCGAGTGTGCGCCTGGGGTAATGTCGAGGGTAGTTTTCAATACCTACTTTATGGTAGGGAATATGTAGATAGACAAGATAGATAAATTTCACCTAGAGACAGAACAAACTGGGTGGCATTCGAACCCACGACCTCCGAATCCGTAGTCAGGCACGCTCACCACTGGACCACGAGACCATTTAATATACATTTTTGCCCTGGGAGAAATCCTTAACTTATCTTATTTTAGGTAATTACCTGAAGTTTCAAACAGTCTGTACCTACTGGAAACTAGAGATACAAAATAAACTCGTGTTGGAGAACAGCTGAAAGACGTCCCTGTAGGACCTACACACATAAAATTAAATTCTCATGGATAATGAATACTATTAGTCCCGGGACATCCATCCGAGGGCTTACCCGGGGCTCTCAACCACAGGCTGTTGGGCGTTACGTGAGGTTTTTTAGTCGGTACGAGTCCGGCGTAACATCCTCTGAGGATTTTCCCTCAGGTAAAAAAAAAAGATATCTAATAATGAATACTATGCACGTTCCTACCGGATAAACCACACAGTGCGGAGTTCCGGGTAAGGACTAAGCAGGCTAAGGGTACAGGGACGTCTTTCAGCTGTTCTCCAACTCGAGTTTATTTTGTACTTCTAGTTTTCCTACACACATAAAATTAAATTTATTCACATGTGAAATAAAGTTGAGAAAGATCCAAAATCCTTGATCCTGAACGAAAACTGTCCTATGTCCTTTCTCAAGTTCTAATATATCTCTGATTTAGATATCTACCAAATTTAATAAGTGCAGTGGAAATTCTGGCCTCTGCCTACCCCTTCGGGGATAAAGGCGTGACCATATGTATGTATGTATGTATGTCTAAATTTATTACCTTATTAGGTACCTACCTTACCTCCTGGGACATCTTTCCAAGGGCTTCCCCGGGGCTATCAACCATAGGCTGTTGGGCGTTACGTAAGGTTTTTTAGTCGGTAGGAGTCTGGCAAAACATCCATGAGGATTTTCCCTCACGTTTCACAAAAAAAAGGTACTACCTTTCATTAACAGTCAATAGCTTTAGAATTAGAGCGTCATATAACCGAATGTAACTTCATTTAATAGGTACGTACCTACTAGTGAACGTCACGCGGTATTACCCGCGTAGTTCCCGTTCCCGTCGGAATACGGGAATAAAATATAACCTATGTTCACCGGGAATAGCGTACCTTTCCAACAGTAAAAGAATTTATCGAATTGGTTCAGTAGTTTCGGAGCCTATTCGATGCAAACAAACAATCAAATCTTTCCTCTTTATGATACTGGCATATGTGTAAAGACTACTGTAACAGAAGGGGCAATTAAACACAGGACTCGGCTAATTACTTTATTCTCTGTATAGACACACAATAAATTAGGCAGAGCTTCGGCTAGTCTCAGTATACAGTACAGAATGACCGACAAATGTGCTCGCACTGTCTTATATAGACTTAGATGTACACTCGGAAATTGCGTAACTGCTTATGTCAACTGTCATGGTGATTTGAGGCGTGGCGCAACACTACACACATGATACTTGTACCTATACCTAGATAAAAAGCAATAATTTACAAGTTAGGTAGACTATTTTATTCAATTGAGACCTATATCTCTTAAAGATTATTAAACTGCTTCTTCCCCCTAGGCGCGGGCGCAGTGGTGGCCATAGGTCTGTTGGTAGTCCTGAGACATCCTTCAGAGGGCTTACCCGGGGCTCCCAACCATAGGCTGTTGGACGTTACGTGAGGTTTTTTAGTCGGTAGGAGTCCGGCATAGCATCCATAAAGGATTTCCCTCATGTTAAAAAAAACTGCTTTTTTGCGTGTGGAAATCTTCATGGAGATCATGCCACACTCAGCTGGGTAAAACCTCTTATATTTGCTGCATGGAAAAACCAGTCGTTTCCCACCTATTTCTCTACGGCCGGGAGTCCCCCGTAGTTAGAGGAGATAAACTAATTGTGGGTATTTTTATGATAGGTATAAGAATAACATGGCAATAGGCTCACCACCTATTACGTGGGACATAAAATTAAAAGGTGAATTGATGGCATATACCTACTATGCTTCTGCATACCCCTTAGGGGATAAAGGCGTGACTTTAAGTGTGTACCTATGTATCTATAAGAATGAATAATACTTTGTATACCTTAAACAACAAGAAAGCCGTGATCGTTCTCACCAGACTGCCCCTCTGTACACGTTTATTGTGAAACTGAAAGTTCAATCCGATTGACGTTGTCATTTTTGTTTTATTTCAAACTTTGAACAGATGATCCACGTGACCTAGTGACGTAGTTTAATGCGACAGAGTCACAGCTACAGACAAAGTCTCGCCATAAGCCCCGCACTCTATTTTATATACCTATATAAAATGAAAATTTTGACAGACATTTTTTTTTTTAATTTAGGTAGGGGTATATTTTTTTACAGAGTTTCGTCCCCAGCCTTTCAGCCAATAATACAATTAATTAAGTATCTCACTATTGAGACAAGCCTTTATAAGTCGACGTGGGGTAGGACGTCCACTCGCCAGATGGACCGACGACCTGGTAAAGGTCGCAGGCTGGGACTGGATGCGGAAGGCACAAGACCATGTACTGTGGCGCAAATTGGGAAAGGCCTACATCGAGCAGGGGACTGTCATAATCTGATTTGAATGATCAACGTTGAATTAACAAAACTACTAACAAAACTAATGGGAATCCTGGGGTATCCTTCCGAGGGCTTACCCGGGGCTCCCAACCGTAGCTGCGTAGGCTGTTAGGTAGGATACGTGTGGTATTAGTCTGTAGGAGTCCGGCATAACATCCATGTAGGATTTTTCTTCATGTAAAAGAAGAAAAAAAACTAGTGGCAAAGTGTCGATGTGTAATTTGACCTCTGTCTACTTCTTCAGAGATATAGGTGTGATTATATAAGGAGGTTTACGCATCCCATGGAAATGTTTTTAAGGTATAAAACTACTACCTACATATTTATACATTACTAGCGGACGTCTCGCGGTTTCACCCACGTAGTTACCGTTCCGGTGGGAATACGGGAATAAAATATAGCCTAGTTCACCGCAGAAAGTGTAGCTTCCCAACAGTGAAAAAATTTTTCAAATCGGTCCATAAGCCCGGAGCCTATTCGTAACAAACAAACAAACAAACTAAAAACAAAAAAATAAATATTTCCTCTTTATAATATTAGTATAGATCCCTGTCAAAACAATATACTTTTGAAAACCTTATCTATGTAGGTATGTACAAATAAATTCATATAGTTTCGCTAAGGTGATAGACACAATGTCTACACTAGAAATAAAAATAACCTTGCTGTTTTTCATAGCAGATTGCACAAAACCAGCAATTCTTTCATGGGTATACCTACGTTTTTACAACAGGCTACCAGAAGAAATTAAAAAAAGTATGTCCCTGAACAAGTTTAAAAGGTTTGTAAAAGGTAAATTGTACTGCAGGGGCTACTATAAAGTCAATTATTATTTTTTGGATGAGGAAGCCTGGAAATGACCTGCTCTGCTGGATTCTCAAAAAAATTGTAAAAATGCATAGTTTTTAGATTCTTTAAAATTGTAAATAGAGCAAAAAAAAAGAACAACCCGCTGAGTTTCTTGCCAGTTCTTCTCAGGTGGGTCGCGTTGTGAACTGGTGGTAGAGTTTTTGTTTTATATTCTGGACGTTTTACAAGCGCATCTGTATAATGTCTAAGTGAAATAAATATACCTACCTAATTTTGATTTTATTTTTTACCAAATTTCAGCCAGGTCTGTTCACCAAACTAACATCTTCACATACTTTCACATTGTAATAGGTAGGTACCCATTGTAGAATAAAAATGCTGTATTTTGAGCACTGAACTGTAATTTTATTTTCACTTTTTGAATCGTTACAACTTGACCGTACAATGTCTGGAATGGAAGAGAGAGAAAAATGTGTTGCCACAATACAAATTTGAATGACTTATTGCCATTATATAAAAATACATACATACATACATATACTCACGCCTTTATCCCCGAAGGGGTAGGCAGAGGCCTATACCGGCCCACATTTCACCGTGTACAATTCGGTCCCACGTGACAGGTGGTGAGCCCATCGCCGTGTTGAAATGGACCGCCGACGTCAGAGCCTCGTCCGTTGTTCAGCAGGTGCACGAGCTTGCACGTGAGGTTGACTTGGGCCCGGAGGTGTTGGTAGGGCCCCACTACACCCTATATAAAAATGGGATATTTTTAAATGCACATCTGTTTAATTTTTTGGCACACTAGGTAACTCCACTAATTTACTGAATGCAAACCAGAAAATTAAATGCTGTGCAAAAAAACCAATTCATTAACTAAACATATCCTACTTAAAAAACTTATATGTTACTCAGAACGAGATGACCGTTTTAATCGAATTCACACCAAAAATCGAATATATGACTTGTAAAACAGAAATACGAATTGTTTATCAAAAATACTAACTTGCACTCTAAATTATACAATCTTTTAACGGAATAGGTTAGGTTAGGTTAGACTTTTATTTTTTTGATCAATTAAATTTAATTTTGTAGAGGTGACTGGTTAAATTGGGGTTTTACTTAGAATAAACGATGTTCCTAAAAGTAAATTACGTGATGGTTTTCCTTAAAAAGGTTTAATATTTTTGTTGAAATAAGGAATTATCTAATACTAGCTGACCCGCGCAACTTCGTTTGCGCCACATAAGAGAGAGTATTATTGAGTAGTACCTGTTCCCGTCGCGTTGCGTTTACTCCCGTGGCGTCTCATCGTTAATATTCAATACTACGTGAGAGAGAGAGAGAGAGAGAGAGAGAGAGAGAAAGGTTTCTCGTCGCGTGTATTCCCGTCGCATTATTTTTAAGAACAATTTCGTTTATGAAAGAGGTATCCTAGCATTATTGTAGAAAAAAATTGATTGCCATCCAAGTGGTTATTGTGCACCAACCCAAAGATAGACACATGCTACCGCGCAATATTTTTGAACTTTTTTAAGAGAAACAATTTTGTAGTACATATTTTTTACATAACTACAAATATTTACGCAGCACACGCAACGAAGCTCTCAAAAGGAATAACTTTTCCCCCGTTTTTTAAACATTTACTATTACTGCTCCGCTCCTATTCGTTGTAGCGTGATGCTATATAGCCTATGACACTCCACAATAACGTAGCTTTTTATTGGTGAAAGAATTTTTAAAATCGGTTCAGTAGATCCCGAGATTACCCCTTACAATTTAACAAACACACAAACTTTACTTCTTTATAATATTAGTATAGATATAAAATTCTCGTGTCACAGTTTTCGTTGCCATACTCCTCCGAAACGGCTTGACCGATTCTCATGAAATTTTGTGAGCATATTGAGTAGGTCTGAGAATCGGTCAACATCTATTTTTCATACCCTTGTGACCGAGAATAACATTCCACGCGGGCGGAGCCGCGGGCATCAGCTAGTTAGATATATATACAATTATAATAAGGGTTATTCGTTCAGTAAAACAGTTCTGCAAATACCATTAAACAGTATAATGAATTTGATTTATTTAGTGTGCATAATTAGTGAGCAAGTCAGTATTTTTGGTTTAACTTTGAAATATTTAGTTCAGAAAATGGGAATATACCTATCGATTCAAATACATGCCTATAAAAAATAGTTAATAATTAGTACATCGACTAAACTTAACATAATTTTATGGTTGAGATCAATGACTTCTATGTATACATAGAAGTCATTGGTTGAGATGTTTCTCAAACACCTATTACCAGTATACTTAGATCATCTAACCACAGGATGCGCCTTACTTAAGCATTGTTTTCTGCCATTGCACATGACCATTTGGTCTTTTGGCTTTATGAAAAGCCTGTACATCAGTACATCATTTTATATGATTAAACTAGTACATTACATTGTAGTTGACTGTACAATAACAATTAACACACAACAGCCATTACGCGTTTGTCGATTAATACATTTTTAAATGCAATGAAATTTTATATGTCTTTGTGTTTCCCCCTTCACTTGTATGAAAACTGGCAGAATATTTTTGTATGCGATGGTTCGCAAAGGCTAGTCCCGTGTTACATGGTCTAAGCCAGTATAGGATATTTTCTTTATTTTTGAACCTATTCTTCTATCAATGTTCGATATGCGTGTCACTTCACTCAGTGGGCGTAACCTTCAATGCAGTATGTACCTATGACAGCTGTGACAACTGATAACTGTCAAACAATTTTTAAATACTTACGTTTATTTATTCATACCCGCGGACCACTGATGTACAAAAATCCTTGTTCTTTTTTGAAAACAATCAATATTTTAAGTTGTGTGTGTATAGTTTAGTTTAAGTTAGAATATTTGTTTAAAAATGTTAGAATTTAATAAACTTTATTGAGCACCAATACCTACAAAAACATTGATACAAAAATATTATATTAGGTAACCTTACAGTATCAAAATTGCTACCAACTTCGGTTGATACCGCCTGACCTCACGTCTGTGAATGAGTTATCTATGTGTGCGTAGCCATCTGTACTATCTCTAATTTGTGTTAGGTATCTGTTTCAGAGACGTCATAGTTTTAGATAATTTCAAGTTACCTAAAGATAATTATTATCATATTCAGATTCTATATACCTATACCTACCTAGAAAAAGAATTAGACACACCTAATCATAGTTTACGAAACAAAATTATACATTAACAGTAGGTACAAACAGATAACTATCTACTAACACTGACTCTGTGCTACAACAAACAAACAACTTCAAACACATTTGAACACACTCCCGCACTGTGATTCGGAAAAATATATGTATAAAAAAAAAGACAAACAAAATAACGCACTTCAAAAAAAAATTCTTACGGCTTAAGTCTGAATTGATAGCCGCAACTTTTCTGTCTGCATGTATCCATGGATTCGCGGGGCGTGGCCTCACGAACAGGTTACCAAAGCACAGAGTGCCGTCAAAAATATCCATAAAAAATATATAATAGTAACCCTGGCGCCAACGATCGATCTTGCAGTGCCAACCCGAGGCCCGTGCACGTACGAACGAAAAAAATCGCGCCAGAACCACCAACCAATGAAAAGACGGCTCCACCTTTGTATTATTCCGCCTAGAAATAAGCCACGCCTATTCAACGACAGTGGCGCCAGCGAACCCATACAAGTGGAGGCTACAGGTACTAATTAGAAAGAGACAACAAGACGCTGGGCCGTTCGTTTCTCGCACAATTTCCCCCAACCGATCATTAAGTGCTTAAATTCAACAGGAGTTGGTTGTGTCGGATTTCTTCGGAGGGGTACGCTATTAAAATATCCACAAACATTATCTTTAATTGGACAGAATTTTGTGCTTGTGTGCGTATTCGAGCTGGTTTTTTTTTCGAGCCCAGTGACGATTCTGTTTTTTCGAAACTTGATGACTATTATCATTCGCGTTTAGTGTGAGGTGTTCGCCTGTGATACTCGTTCATCTAACGATATTATGACTCGATTACGGGACGTGCTGTGATTAAAAATGACATCGGTGACGCGAAAATTCAAATCGATTATCGAAGTAAAATTGGAAAATTATGCCACGTGCTCCATAATTGCTGAATCGTAATGCGTGGATCGCTAATTGATAGGCAATTATCTTTCTGTCTTGTTCTTTCTAATTGCTAGCAATAACAAATTTGATTGCTTTGCTCTACGGTTTAGTACATCAGTGTCGTATCATTAGTTTCAATAAAAAAAAATAACATTCTTAAATCAAATTCGACCAATCAACTTCTTTTTCCGAAGTTTTGAATAGTGAAGGACCAGTGTGCGCCAAAAGACAAGTGTTTAAAAAGTAAAAAACTAAAATACGGGTTGTGTGACTTCTGTGGTGTTTAAAAAAATTGTGAGAAAGTGATGCTGTGTACGTCTGCGTGATAACTCCGAACTCCGTAAGTATCAAAACCTCTTTACTTAGTTGTCTGCCTACCTCAAGTGATAACGAGGTCTTCATAGTTTGTCAAATAAAAAAAACTTTTGACATTTACTGTCAAAAACATGTGATCTATTCAAAAAACGTTCTAAAATGTCATAGAGCACACGAAAGGGTATAAATTTAATTATTATGATAGGAAAATTTAGAAAAGTTTAAATTTAACTTAGGCCTAATAAAAAACTTGAAAAATATTAAATAACTTCACCAGCTAGAAAATATTCCTTACATCGTTTACCTATTATCAAACGAAAAAGTTTAAACTAGGTCCATCTACCTAAGTAGGTAGGTACCTAGAATGTACATAGACATTCTAAAAGTGGGTCTCAATCCATACAGGCTTTACAGATTTCTATTTTATTGTATGTACCTATTTAAAAATCAGCACTGGTATAAATATTTTTGAAAAATAACTACAGAAATTCGCAAAAGCTGTATGGAGTGAGTCCCTGTGCCCTTAAAATTGAAGAGGTATCAGAATGAAAAAAATAACCTTCGCAGGTAGCGAAATGACCCTTCGATCGAATTAACTATCTATATCTTTAAAGTAGGTAGAGTAGGTACTTGCAGCTTTGCAAAAATATGCGAATAAATTTGAAAGTTTCATACTTTCGTTAAAAATGTTTATGTTACTTAATTCACAATTGACATTTTAACAGCATTTTGATGTTTTAATAAAAACAGTCATGAAAGACAAATTTTGTATTTAAGATCTTTTTGATAAGTCTTTTAAATTAAATAGGAGGTAGGTATGTGGTCTGTGGAAGTTCAAAATTGAAGAAAAAATACTTTTGTATCCGATAAAGGCTCTATGACGCTTCGCATTGAAATAAAAAAGAATAAGGGAAGCATAAAAAATAATAATTTTGACATTAGGTGTCTATGGATTTAACAGAAAACAGAGCGTTGACACAAAAATGTTTATGAGCTAAGCGTCATTGTAAATTCTAATGCAGTTTTTAGAATTCCTTACCCAAAGAGTAAAAAAGTCCCTTATTAATAAGAGTCCCTAATTTTAATTTCATTAATGAGACTCCGCTATCCGTCTGTCTGCCTGCCATGAAACTATTTCATGAACGGTGATAGTTAGAAAGTTGAAATTTTCGCAGTAGGTAATATTAGTGAAAAACTAATATTTGAGGTGGCCCCGTCCCATTACGTGATTTTTAGGTATAGAACGCTTCTTTTAAATTCACTCCTGTGCGTTTTTTTTTTTCATTCCGATAATGATACCAAGACGCACTGCTATACAGTTTTAGTGTGTCAATAATTAAATTCCTAGCTTCATAAACTTAAAATATTGTAGATAGGAACTATTTATATACTTGCCGTTATTTTTAATGACTCTGTTACACAGTTACTGAAATACAAAGTTATAAATTGACTAAATACAGACAGCGATAATCTTCAAGAAAATTCATGGCTATTTCAATGTAGATGCAACATATTTTTGGCTTTTAAATAATCCGTAAAGTACTACATGCAGCCAACGACGTATTATAATATAGACATGTCATGTACGAACATCAGGGCTTTCAAAAACGGCAAATATTTTTTATATTCAAAAAAAGAATTTCTATGAAATTATCTATGGTAGCATGTATGAAAATTAAGGCAATTGCCTGACTTTTTTGTTGCCATTTTTAAGTGTTGGTAACGTATCTATAGATTTTTATATATCATTGCATGCAGCCCGTTCGCGCTATGTTTGCCGGTCGACTCCTTCACACGAGCCTCTAAGCCAGCAGCAAACTTAGCGCGAGCGGGTAGTACGTACCTACCTATGCTTTCTGGATAGACAAGTTAAGCTCAAAGGTCAGATAATTTGAAAAGGAACACGCTAAACGAATGTTCATCAATAGACATGAAAAAAAAATTAGTAGAATTGTCATTTTAAAAAATTGGCGCGTGGTATTAGTTTTTTTTTTATTTGAATTAATACTTAATGAGACTTAAGCAGTAAAGTCATACAAAATGAACCTACCTTTTGTGACTAGATACTTGTGAAATCAATTTGGTTTATGATTTTTAATTTTTATACCTTACTTACCTTATTTGAAGGAGTTGTACCAACATAGTTAGCTACCTTATGATTTTTTAATTTAAAAAACTAACCCAACATTTTAATCCATAAAATAAGGTTATTATGATTTCATATAAGTTATCAGATATAATCTGACCGCCAAATTCTAAGCAGGAATTGCTTATTAATTATATCGAATACACGGCCTTTACATATCTACTATGAAACGAATCAATTATAATCGAATCAAAATAATGTTCATCAATTCGATTAAAGCTTGTATGTACTGATTTGAATGATATTAGATTTTCACTTCCCCGTAAAACATACGTTTGTATTTTGAATTTCAATTCAGAATGAAATGTTGAAATCGAATTTGATTGGCTGTTAGAGGAACATGTTTGATTTGAATTTTTATCTGTCATTCTTTGAAATTGTTCAAAGGAACGTTTTTTTTATCAATAAAACAATAGCTTAGGTAAAAAGTAGTTTAACCCGTCAGGCTAAGCTAAAAAGTAGTTTAATCCGTCAGGTTAATCAAAAAAGTAGCTTAACCCGTCAGACTAAAACTGATTCGTTTCTTGATACTGACGATGTATCTTATTCACTTTATCTAGTTCTAAACAAACGCTATTTCTAGCCAAACATGCTATACCTTTGACCACTTCATCACTTACCAACAGGTGAGATGGCGGTCATACGCGAGTCTACCGTTTAAAAAAAATCTAGATGGTCCAGGAACTCCGGCTCATTGTGAAAAGCCTACCGAGTCCTCATTAGTAAGAAGGCGGGCACTGAAACAATACGAATCGCTCTGGATCTGCCTTAGGGCAAATTTAATTCCGAGGGCTTACCCGAGGCCTCGCAACTGTAGGCTGTTAGGTAGGATACGTGTGGTTTTTAGTCGGTAGGAATCCGGCATAGCATTCATGTAGGATTTTGTTCACGGTTAAAAAAAAGGGGCAAAGTTAATCTAAAACTTTTCTAGGACGTTTTCCCCGAGTTACCAATGGCACCTGACGCTAGGAGAGGTAGAGACGGTGCGGTGAATCGGTTTGAATCTGTCATCACATCCATGAGGATTTCCAAACGATTTAATAAACCCTTCTACCAAGTCTGTGCTTGTTGATACCAGAGATCCGTATCAGCGGGCCTAAAAAGGCAACATTGTATGTTTCATTATATGAAACATAAAATGCAAATAATTTGCAATATAGAACATACAAAGCATACCAAACATTTTACGTTTCATAATATGAAACATACAATGTTGCCTTTTTAGACCCTCTGAACTCCGCTCAACTAATCTCTTAATAAAATTTATCTTTATCTAGGTACTTCGCTTTAGTGACCCGGTGCTCTCGGCTGTAGGCAGATTGTAGGTACCTAGTCTATGACGAATTTTTACATATGAAAAACAAGTAAACTTATATTTCTAAGTCCATTTACAAAACGCTCCGCATAGTTTTGATTTC
Source organism: Miltochrista miniata (assembly GCA_933228765.1). NCBI lineage: Eukaryota > Metazoa > Arthropoda > Insecta > Lepidoptera > Erebidae > Miltochrista > Miltochrista miniata. The sequence continues at coordinate 10,261,579 of OW121776.1, forward strand.
GTTATTTTTTAGGCTGTTTGCTTCTAAGTACCAACACCAGAACAACAAATTTAAAAAAAAATGTTTATGACTTCGACACGACTTCTTACATGAACCTACCTAGCATCATTTTTATACAAGGAAAATATATTTGACATTCAACAAAGTTATTATTATTCACCTATCTATACCGATGATTGATAGGTAATCTATTATTTTGTTTGCTGCAATAATCTGATTACAATGTAATTAAATTCTAGCTATTTCAGAGAATATTCGAACAGGTTTTTATGCAAATACTTAGGTACTTCAGGCACAGTATATAGAGAACTACTACCTATGATATGTCGGCTGTGCTTCAGGTAACTAGCTACCTATCTAACGTAGGTATTACGCCATAAGAGTTGCACACGGACTCCTGGATCCTTTCCTAAGCTCTAAAAACGAAAAAAAAAGTGTTATTTGGAACCCTCCATAAATGATTTTCTTCTGCGGACCTAAAAAGGCAGGATTGTATGTTTCATAAACTGATCAAAAAATGTTTCATTTCACTCCGTTTGTAGTTGTTTCATTTTATTTAGATGCGTCTGCGTATATTTTTTGGAGAAGCAGCATCAATATCATATTATGTGATCGAGTTATGAAATGAATTGAGGCTGATAAATTTAATAAAGTTACCATTTTACGGTCTCTAAAGCATTTCTTGTACGAATCTGCAAATGAATCAGATTATGAATGAACCGCCCTATGTTGCCTTTTTAACCCTTCTGGTGTTTGTGGCCATAGCCATAGCCATAGCTTGCTACAGAAATACATCACCTGTAAAAACTTCAACTAATAGATAATGTCGGTTCCTGTTAGACAGTCTGGTAATGGACAGATGGACAGAAGACGGACAGCCACCACAGTAATAGGGTCATTAGGGTCTCGTTTATAGGGTTCCTTCCTCCGAGACTTCGCTGTCCGTCTCTCTGTCTGGCTATCTGTGTGTCTGTCCGTCATGAGACTGGATCTCAGGAATCGTGATAGCTAGAAAGCTGAAATTTTCTCAGATATTGTATTTCTGTTGCGGCTAAAAACAGAAAAATGGGGCTACCATACAACATAGATACGTGATTTTTCACCGTTTAATGGTAACCTCTGAGCGCGAGTACGACTCGCACTTGGCCGGTTTTGCTCCTTTGATGTTATTACATTATTTTTAAAAAAAGGTAATGTAGGAATTCGATGGGTGCTATGGGTCCTGGGACATTCTCCCGAGGGCTTACCCAGGGCTCCCAACCGTAGGCTGTTGGGCGTTACGTGAGGTTTTTTAGTTGGTTTTTCCCTCACGTTTAAAAAAAAAAGGGTGCTACGGTCTACGGCTACGTTTGTATTATGTCACAGGCGAAGCCTTATCGCACAGCTAGTCATTTATTACAGTTTTCTGAGCAACCATGACAGTTTAAATTCAAGTTTAATATTCCCCGGTCAAGCACATCCGTCTCCTGACGAATGATCAGTAAGAAGTTTCAAGACACGCTTGTCAGCTAAATTGGTGATTGCTACCGTGTGATTTATAACAGGATTAATGTTATGGTTTTGTAAAGAAAAGTTATTGTACAGAGTAGAGGCCTACGGTTCTACAAGATGGTTGTTACTTCTCGTACCCACCCATTTTCAAAAAAACTGGCTCTCGCAATAAGATAAAAAGTTGCGTAAAGCATATTTTAGATTCTAGAATTCTTAGCTATCTTTTTTTTTATTTAGGTAGGAGATTTTTGAGGGAAAATCCTTCATCTACCGTCTATAAAAAACCTCACGTAACGCCCAACAGCCCACGGTTGGGAGTCCCGGTAAGCCCTCGGAAGGATGTCCCAGGACTCCCAACAGACCTACGGCTACTATTGCGGCTTCGCCTAGGGGCGGGGGTAGGATTGTTTGCTATCTGTAGGTACACCGAATTTCAACTAATTGGTTGAGGGGTTAGATGAGTAAGAAACATCTCAAAACACTTTCACAGTAGGTATCTACCTAGTCTTAGTGGACACCTTTCCGAAGGCTTACCCAGGACTCCCAGCCAGTTGTACGGCATTGTTTTAGTCTGGAGGAGTTCGGCATAGCATCCATCAGGATTGCTACTCCTAAAAAAGGGATTAGGTAGCTGTGCACCACGTTTCTTTTCGAAAACAGAAGTGATTATTTTATTCCTTTGTCAAATTAGCGTTTTCGTGCAAAGATTTTTTAATCTATGGTGATTGCTATATTTTTCCCGCTCCCGTAACAGGCAGTGGTCTTTAGGGCTGGAAAAGTTATTTTTTATTTTTTTGAAAAGGCCAGATATGACATAGGTAGGCTGCTTTGATTTTATTGATCTTAGCGTCAGACAATCGATTGACTTGTTAATTACTGTAAATTGATTATTCAGATTAAAAAATATAAAATTGACAATGTTTTGTCAAAGCCACACCCTTTGCCTTAGAAATTCCACCCACAGATAAATTAAATTTTTCTTTCATCGAAGAATGTACAAATCTTTTTAATTCATTAAGAAATATGTACCTACCTTTCCAATCAAATAGGTACCTACAATTAAAAAACTATTCACGTTTTAATCGCAACAATTTACGTACCTACACCGGTTTTAGAACGGCACCGGTTTTTAATTATGAAATCACGCATTTTCATTTAGCATCCGTCAAAATATGTATTGTAAAAAATTGGAAATAAATGTTTATCGGACAGAAAAAATAGCTTGTCTTACTGTGGAAAGTTTCAAGTCCCCCAATGCGCCTTTGAACTTATCTGAAGAAGTGTAAGAGGCCCTATACACCTACAATATTGTTGAGTCAATAATATTGGCTTATTTCACTTTTCCCCGTTGACAATCCCCGTTGATGGGGATTATTGAACTTTTTGTTCACTATGCCCCGTTGAAGCAAAAAAAATATTTAATGGGGATTAGTGAACTAAAAATTTCACTAATCCCCATCATGATAAATTCCATTAGAACTAAAAAGTTCATAAATGTTGGTGTTGAATGGTTATAAAAAAATAACGACGAAGGCTACCTACCCTATCCAAGAACTTTTTAGTTCACAAATCCCCATTTAATAAATTTTTTGCTTCAACAGGGAATAGTGAACAAAAGTTCAATAATCCCCATCAACGGGGATTGTCAACGGGGAAAAGTGGAATAAGCCATAATATTGTATGAATATTTATTTCCGTCCGATTATAGTCTGTTTAAACCTCAATATTACTCCTACACGGTCTATTTATTTCTATATTGATCAATATTATTGTATGTGTATTGGGTTCCTTACCTACTGGTAGCATTTCAAGAGTCATTTTAGAACTACGAAGTCTACGAACGCTTAGTCCAATGTAGATACTCGAAATTTAACTACATTATTCTGGAACATCTTTTCGAGGAGTTACCTCGAACGCCTTTTTTTTTAACGTTAGGGAAAATTCTCTTAGATGCTATGCCGGACTCCTGCCGACTAAAAAACCTCACGTAACGCCCAACAGCCTATGGTTGGGAGCCCCGGGTAAGCCCTCGGAAGGATGTCCCAGGACTCACAACAGACCCACGGCCGCCACTGCGGCCTCGCCTAAGGGGTGGTTCGGGTGTTATCCCGCGTCTTTGGTATCCCGCGTCTTTAAACCTTGAACGCCTAACTCTAGACATGTAGGTAAGGTTCACACCGAGTGGTAGACACACAGACGGACAGCGTAGTCTCAATATTCCGTTTTTAACCTTTGTGTACGAAACCATAAAAAATAGTAGACTAATAATAATTCCGTCCATATTTATACTACTGTAGCACTTTAGTATCAAAATCTAGGACAATGATCCAAGAAAACACCAAAAATACTCCAAAATAGATCCTAGCTAAGACAGAATAGTTTGTAATATCAATTTCAAAATTCCGTAACATATTTTCGTACAAAATCTATTTATAACAATATGGCTGACGGTTCGAACGGAATCAATAAGTTAATTATTAATTTATTACACGTAGTGGCAGGTCAGGTTGCCGCTTGCCCCTTTCATTACTTGTAATATACGTATTTAATAGTTGTTTTACTCAAATTCCTTGGTTATGGTTTAATAACAGTTTTCAAGACATATTATTAACATCATTCATTGTCCATTTTACACTTCGTATTGGAGTTCAGATCGTTGCTAGACTTGTGTAGGCAGTATGCAGTAGTTACTTGTGCCTAGGTACATATTATGTGGTACTCTGTGGTGATAATGTTCATCCGTCTTTGAGTAGACAAAGGCGAACAGCCATACAGCCTATTGATCAGTTTTTCGAATAAATTCTGTGTTCTTAACTTGAAGTACTGTTATTTGTGTTAATAGATAGTAGAAGAAAATGCCTTATTATTTTTAAAAAATATTTAAAATTTCGAATGAAATATTACGACTAAATTTACAGCTAGTGATGTGAAAATAAAGCGTATCTTCGCGATAACTCTCCTTATGAACGGATGTATCTAGTCTGAGGACGGGGACGTTTGTATCAGATTTGAAGGTGCCGTTAGTCGATAGTTACCTAGGTAACTAGCAAAATATGTATAGTGGTCAGTAGATCTATAAACCTCCAGAATAATTTCTAAATTAAAATAATTCTACTAGATAGGTATATTAAAAATCAACTAGAAACACTAAAACTATTGACTATAGTACAACTGTACAACTTAAATGGGCTTAATGTCATTTACATGTCAATAAAAGGTCGAAAGAGACGTCAAGTGACAGTCGATAATCATTAGGCACGATAAATGTCTGCGTCTACTCGACTATATTGATTTAGTAGCTCTCTTTGTTAATCTTATCTGTGGTTGTAATCTAAAGTGACATTTATGTTTGACATTTGTATTTTTTTTTATTTATCCACTGATCTATTAATCAAAGTGGCCAGTATTCTAGTGTTATTTAAATTTGGAATTAGTTAACCAAATAAGGTTTAGTTTATGACTGTGGATTCATTCATACAGCTTGGCAAAAACACCTGGAAAATAAAGTAATATTTTTGAATGCTGGCTTTAATATAATGCTCTGAAAAGTGATTTAGATTATTAAATAGGAAAGTGACATTTACAATTGTTTTTATAGTATATTTTAGCGAATAGAAATAAATACATTCAAATACATTTTTCCAACCTATGTATGTTCTAGCTACATAAGTCCTACCAAATATTATCTACACTACTGCATCATAATACTGGCTTACCAATAATCCCAAACTTCTACAGCATGGGGTATTCTTCAAAAGGGGTTTTAGAATATTCTTGCAGGGTCAGCAGCTCGAGTGTAGCGCCTCTGGTGTTGCAAATTACTAACATTCATAGGCTACGGTGACCACAGTCTATTAGGTGGGGCCGTAAGCTTATCTGCCGCCTTATTGATATAAAAAACCTCAAAATACATTCAACATCCACTTGAGGACCACTAAGCGGTGTTCCATCAGACTGACCGTGAAAAAACTCAAAAACTACTGAACAGATTTCGATAATTCTTACACCATTAGGACGCCGCATTATCCGCCTAAGCAATATAGTCTATATCTTATTCCCGTATTCTCATATGAACAGAAACTATACGAGTGAAACCGTGTGACATCCGCTTGTATTCCATTGACATCCGCTTGTATTCCATAATCAACAACTGCGTAACTGATGAACCAAGAACTTTTTTTTTAATTTGATCAAATAAAACTTAGATCATTAATATAACGGGCCTACATTAACAATAGGTAGCATATATCTATTCTATAATAAGAACCGCTGTTCTAAATAACCGACGGTATATTCGACTTTGAATTAACGATATTAATTGACACACAGAAGTTCATTATCTGTTGTTAGTTAGTGATTGAGATGACTTTATTCATCGAATTTCTTTAGTGATGTCCGTGATTCGATTTCTTTTTAATAATCGACTAAAGATACTATTTGTGGTTCGATTAATTTGAACTTAAATATCAGACTTTTGTTGATTACTATGAAAGTCGTAATACTTAGATGGAAATACAGTTGAGAATTGGTTTCCAAGTTCAAATATCCGGATCCGAATATAGAGTGTGGTGATTTTGACGTCAGTCGAATAACTCATAAAATACCTATACAGGGTGGAATTTAAAGACCGTAGTTGGAGGTAAAGTACCCTTAATATTGATAATGGCAAGTTTTGCTGAAAGGAAACATTCCTTTATTTTTAAAAGTAAGTAAAAGTGCACTTAAAGATTTTTGAAAAATTCCCTTCTTGAGCCGGGAATTGCACCTGGGAGAAGAAGATGATCGATACACCTGGTATAGAAACGGTCCGAGAGAAGGAATTTTATTCTGTCTCTCTCTAAAGTATTAAACGCAATACATAATATTTCGAGCTTTAGCAAGATGCTGTCCGCGCTCTCCGAACTCATTACAAAGGACCGCGTGGCGTGCACTGCCACTTAACAGCCCAATTGCGTACCAAACCCCAGCTGATGAGGCCGCAAATACTCTGCCATCTCATCTCTCACGGCTCAACGGCGCAAGACACTACCATTATAGCAATAGGTCTAATACCTCCATCCTTTTTTGTTAGCGCACAAAGAGAGGCGCTGTGTAAAGGTAGACATACGACAGAATTCAGTTGAACGCTCATCAGGAAATTCGCAAGTCGCGCCAGGCCCTCCAGCAACCGCAACCCAATTTCAGACATACACATATTTCTTATTATGTGTGTGTATAAGCGTGCACTTTTTGGGAGTCTGCTTTGATAGAAGGAAAATTCTCAGTATGCCGCCTCCCCTCCGTGTTGCTCTATGAGTTGCAGTGCCTTTTTGTAATGTTTAAAGTTTTTTTTAAATAGATTTAAGACGTATTCACTTTATTTGCACATATTTAACACCCTTAATGATATTCTTATGAAGTTCAAAACAGAAGTTCTCCTGAGAACGTCTTTATTTAGCTGGGGTTGTCAGCCTTTTTTACTATTCAATTAAACAAAAATGCCTCAAAGTTTCTTGTTCTGGAGTTCAGTATATTTCTGCACTGCTAGATACTATTATCAGTATCAGATAAAATAAATAATCTTTCAAATATTTTAAATAATAACATAATTGCCCTGTTTTTGCTTTGCCGTAGTCGGGTGAAGATGGAGAAAAAGTTCACTTTATCGATCGTTGATCATATTATTCGTTTACCAAACAAAATAGGTTTGTCCTTTTCATGTAAAATACTGTAATAAAAGGCATAAAAAGATGTCACTGGATAAGCATTAAGGAAATTATTTTAAGATTATCTTGAATAACTTTTTAGATAGGTACCTACGTTGTCCTGGGACATCCTTACGAGGGCTTCCCCGGGGCTCCCAACCATAAGCTGTTGGGCGTAACGTGATGTTTTTTAGTCGGTAAGAGTCCGGCATAACATCCTATGAGGATTTTCCCTCACGTTAAATAAATAAAAAAAAAATAAAGGTACCTACGTTTTCTTCAATATTTTGTTTATATTCATTGGGTGTGCGATGGTATGGCCAAAGTCAAACACTCTGCAAGTGCTAACTGACGAGGTTATGGCAAACAGAAGGTAAATCAAGACAAAGGCCCTACAGTGTGGTGTAACTTATCATCGTCCCAAAATGAAATTGGGAGAGCCCTCCATGCATCAGTGGGTTATAGTAAGCTGATTTGTTTGGCATTAATTGAAAATCAGAATGGCTATATACTACAAGTAGAATAAGGCGTTTTTAACGTGCTGAATTTCCTACAGATGTCGTGACGAACTCAAGATTTAAACCACACGGTTCCAACCGGTCCGTGCAGGAAAGGGCACTCCTGGTACCTCCTTCGAAGGATGCCCCAGGGATCCAAGATTTTAGTTACAAGTTGATATGACTAACATATAAATATCCCAATACCAATACTAGGTAAATCATCGATTGATTAATCGTAACTTGCCCATCCCTAGTCGCAGTCAACCCTACGTAATTACCCGCGCTTTCCATATAAGGTTAATAAGACAAAAATGGCGCTCTTGACAAATGATTTATGAATGTCGTACGGAGCAAATGTTAAATGAGTAAAACAGTTTTATAAGGGTTTTTTAAGCTGGTTGCTACTATAATTTATTTTATAGTAGGGAGCTTGCATTCCTAGTGGTAAATAGAGCTAAAGAAAGGCTCTTGAAGTAAGATAGGGTTGGCTATAAAGTGACGTTTCTTTTTTTAAAATTGTCTATTGGCAACTCGAATAGAGTGACGTGTCTAGTCTTAGGTATGGCCAGTTTGTTGGTAGCTTTTATCTACCAATTTAGAAGTTAATTACAAAGTCTATGCCAACTGTAGATTTACCTACTAGATAAAGTTATTTTTTAATTAAAGCAGGTACCAACTCGTATAAGGAATGCAGTTATAGTACGATAAAGAATGAGTTTGACATCTTGTTACAAGACTTGTGAAATGCAAACTTGTAAGCAAATGTTTTATTTTGTACCTGACAAGTTATTATTATGTGCTAAAAATAGAATTGAATAGACATTTCATTGTATGCCATTTTAAGTCCTACGAGTACAAGAAATTAATATACCAAAATACTTACTTACAAAAAGCGTTTGGACATACAGCTTTTTTTACATGTGAAACTTTACGCAATGCACACTTTTTACTTAGTCAAAATTCTTTTTGCTCAAACTTGTTACTTAAATAAGAGATATGGTTCATCAGTTCGCATAAATTAATTAATTCGTTTATTAGATTCGAAATAAATTAAGGAAACTAAACGAAACTTATTCAATCGATTCATTATTATGTCTGTGTCAAATTAAACCACAGATTATAATCAAATTTTAAACCAGTGCTATGAGGAATCTGTAATAAATTCGGTTCTAAATTCAATTTTGCTCGATGCGGATATTAGAATTTTTGTAATTTAATTTAATATACCTACTTTTTAGTTATAATTTCCTGATTCATCCATATTTAATCGGCCCGGTGTAGATAAGCACATAGTGCTTCCTGGGGTATCCTTCCGAGGGCTTACCCGGGGCTTCCAACCGTCGTCGTCGTATAGGCTGTTAGCAGGACACGCGTTAGGTTTTTAGTCTGTAGGAGTCCGGCATAACATCCATGAGGATTTTCCATCCCTCTCGCAAAAAAAGGACATAGTGCTTTTATGAATTTCATTTTATTAATAAAATGTAGTTACGTCCTATCTTTACAAAGCCCCTGAGTTACCAGTATTGGATACCAGTATGGGCACGCGGAAGTCCCGGGCAACGAAATAGCAGACAATCTAGCCCGAAAGAGAGCAGAAGAAAGCTTGGTGGGACCTGAGCCTGGGATTCCCATCGCTCACAAAATCACCAAGGGAGTAATCAGCAGGAGCATAACAGTAGAAACCAACCGCCGATGGAGATCATCGACTGGAATGAGACAGTCAAAGATCTTCATCAAAGGCATGGATGCGAAAAGAACCAGCCAACTGGTTAAATTGACCAGAGCAAATATGAGGCTGGTTATTGAGATAATAACAGGGCACTGTCGCCTAAATAGGTACTTGACAGTGATAGGAGTTAAAGACGACCCCATATGCCCGGAATGCTTGGAGGAAGAAGAGACCAGTCTCCACCTACTGGCTGAGTGCCCCATGTACTCTCTAAGCCGATGGGAGACTATGGGCACGGACAGACTGAACATAAAGGATCTGGAACTTTTGAAGGTGGATCAGATAGTCCGATTCTGCAAGGATACTAGAAGATTTGACGGGGCGCCGTGAAGAATGTTGGGATACCCAATCTAATCCCAGAGAGGCGACTGGGGAAATGGACGAAATGGGCATCAGAATAGGCGGTCGGATCGTCCGCTCGGCATGGCCGGTGTCCCCCACAAGAAAATAATAATACCAGTATTGGATAGTAGATATTTTGTGACCATTCCTGTCTTTGTCTGATCTTTTTAATGCTATTAGTTGCTGCTGAGTGTGATGCAATGCAAGAGTGCAAGGTTATCCTTCCGGGGACCTAGCCAGCACTTCTGGCCGTAGCAATATACTTAGTAGGACAACGGGTGTTTTTAGCTGTTAGGAATCTGGCAGGCGTAAAAATATGAATGCGATTAGCTTTTCTGTGGGTTTTTTGGCTATTACCATTCCACCCACAGAGTGTGAGTCCTGTAAACCAGGATCGACAGCAATGACCAAGACCAGAAGTTATTAGGTTTAAAGATAATCCGAGTTATTCCGAGCTCAACCTCAAGAGATACATACGTTTAATTTTTTTTTTACTAATGGAATGGCATCCATATCTCTTTACTTTTCCGCCATAACTGGAGACTCTAATGTCACTAGATAAAGAAAGAAGTCTATAAAATATAGTGCTTTGGCAAAATTCTCAAACTGAGAGAGCACAAGAAAATAAAGAAAAAATAATCCATAGACATCATGCATCAGTTTTAAAACTATATGCAGATGATGTGTGCAGCCATAGACAAGACATTAGTTATGAAAAAAAAAAAGATTACTAACGCAATTCCAATCTTATGTCAACGGATTCCACAAATGATACCAAAGTAAAAATCACAAAACTACTGCAAAGAATTCTGTGTTTCAGCTATCTCACGCGAATCTTACCTCACGCTATGCCATCTACCGGGTACTCGGAAAACTGCGATGACTATCTTTTTTCTTTTGTTGAAACTTGATTGAGATAACCTTGTTATTCTGGTGCAAGGGGCTGCTATTCAAAGTGATATTAATGAAATTTGTTTTACGTAAAGTAATTTATTTACCAAAGACTCTGCTTCTGTGTAAATAAGGGCAAGATATCGTCATTTATTTATTTAAGATATCATAACTTGTTCTGCGCCTGAATATGATGAGTAGGTCTCTATAAGAAGTATACCATAAAAACCTGGAACGAACTTACAGTGCACGTGTTTCCCTCCTCCTAAAACCCTTGGGTTTTCAAGTAGGTACAAGAGCATAAAGAGGCACATTATAGGATCGCCAACTTGAGTATCACTGTCTAATTTGTTTACTGCTTGCTTGGTGTCGTCACAAAATAAAGCTAAAATTAGTAGGTATGTTGCTTATTGAGAAACCATATTACGAGCCTGTAAAAATAAAATGGTAATTGTAGCTATCTAGATTCGATCAATATGTCCCTATCCGCAAAAATGGTAAAACTGAAATAAACATTTTGTAGTTTATAAGAAGGAAGAAATCGATTATTCCCAGTTGTTCCGTTGAAGTAGTTCCGTGGCGGAACTAGTGAGACTTTTTTTCCCAGTTGTCCCGCGGAACAAAGCATCAATAATTCAGTTCCCATTAGTTCCGCGGAACAAAGTATAAATGAAATACTAATAAATTCATTCCCAGTAGTTCCGCGGAACAAAGCATAAATTAAAATCTAATAAATTAAGTCCCAGTAGTCCCGCGGGAGAAAGCATCACTTACATACGAATATTTTATGTTCCCATTAGTTCCCTCGGTCTCTTACGGCTATTTAAAAAAAATGAAGATCGACAAAACAAATGAAGATCAATAAAACAAATGAAGATCAATGAAACAAATGAAGATCGACAAAACAAATGGAGATAGACGAAACAAACGAAGATCGACGAAACAAATGAAGATCAATGAAACAAATGAAGATCAGCAAAACAAATGACGGTTGGTAAAACAAATGACAATCGAAAAAACATATGCAGATCAATAAAACAAAAGACTATAAGCAAGTTGATAAGGTCAAAAGTTACTTGCAGCCATATTTTGTAATCTAAATGCGATAACCATTAAAAAAATTGGTGCAAGCAATTCTCTACCTTATGAACATAAATAATATTTATTTATTTTTTATATATTTGTGATCTGTGATGTCTATAAACGCCTAAAAGCACATTTTTAGGGAAATGTCATTAAGGTCGAGAATTGCTTGCATATAATTTTTTGAATGGTTATCGCATTTAGATTACAAAAAAAGGGGCCATGCAAATTTCGACCTTATGAGCATGCATATTATATATTTATTTTTTATATATTCGTGATCTGTAATGTCTATCATCGCCTAAAAGCACATTTTTAGATAAGTGTCATTAAGGTCGAGAATTGCTTACCTATACCTAGTTTTTTTAATGGTAATTGCTTCAGATTACAAAATATGGCTACAAGTAACTTTTGACCTTATCAACTTGCTTATAGTCTTTTGTTTTATTGATCTGCAAATGTTTTTTCGGTCGTCATTTGTTTTTCCAACCGTTATTTGTTTTTCCAACCGTCATTTGTTTTGCTGATCTTCATTTTTTCGTCGATCTTCATTTGCTTTTGTCGATCTTCATTTGTTTTTGTAGATCTTCATTTGTTTTGTAAATTATTTAACTACTTCATACTTTTAAACTATATGTTCTTCGTATCGTTCCTTTAACGGATCTTTTGACACTCGCATGTCCTAAAAGATCAATTTTTCATAAAAAATAAAAATACTTTAAGGTTTGGAGTGGACATAATATAATGTCCATAAAGATCCATAATAGTTACATAATATAATGTCCATAAAGATCCATGATAGTTACAGCTACGGAACTATTGGGAATAGAAAAGTTTCACTAGTTCCGCTACGGAACTACTGAGAATAGAAAAGTCTCACTAGTTCCGCCACGGAACTACTGAGAATAAAAATGTCCCAGTAGTTCCGTGGTGCGGAACTACTGGGAAAAAAAAGTCTCACTAGTTCCGCCACGGAACTATTGGGACAAAAAGTCTCACTAGTTCCGTCGCGGAACTACTGCCGCGGAACAACTGGGAATGAAGGATTTTATTCTATAAGCACATCCAATTGCCATTTTCAAGACAAACACTAGCAGGTGAACAGCAAATTCAAATCAAGATTAACACGTAAATTGATTTGAAACAAAAGACATTTTATAGTAAGCGTAGCTTAACATTTAAAATTGAGTAAAAAGTAAAATAGTTGCCAAAGGATTAAAAATAAGCGATATTTGTCACTATTCTAGACCGCCAGCTGCAAAAGAAATGTCGCTAAAGGTGGGCAACATTATGAGCTTTACTTTGTGTGTTGCCATATTTATTTTTATTCTCTATACTCTATTCGAACAAAGAGGTTCTATAAATTTCATGAAGTTTTTATTTTCTTTTTTCAAACATGAGTGTGAACTTGAAGAACGTGTAAATAACATGTACCTAAATAATACCAATTTTGTATATGAAAATGTGCCGAAGTGAAAGAGAGTGACTATAAGCTAGTGAAAGAGTAACTTTTCTTGTTACTCAACAAACTTAAGTAACGCTTTCATCACTTTGACTTAAAAGACTTACTTGATAAAGATGCAGATGACAAGAACTTGGAATAAGATTGTTAAAGGCTTAAAAGAAATAAGTATCTAGGTAAGTATTTACATGAAAATAAGTTTGGGATAGCCAAACCTGATTATTATGTAAATACAAGCCAAATCTTTACCTACGCAAGTCTTGAAACCATGCCATATTTAAAAAAAACTAGTCTGAACTTAAATAATCCAAGCATGCCGAGGAATTTGTTTAAAAAATCTTTACCGAGCGATTTTACAATTCCATACCTAGTTCTGTCGCTTGTATAATGCAACATTTGTAGTTACAATGTAAGGACTGCAGATGAAATTGTATTACAATCGCATTTTTAATTCACTATGGCAACATTTAATGGTATCGGACAAATTGTTATGGTTCGTTGCCAGATCACAAAATTAATTTACATTTTTATTGGAATGCTGATCATTAGTTAGTGTCTTATTGGATAGGGTCCTTTTAAATTAACTTTTTGAGCTTGTATAGCTGTAAAGTTAGTATCAATTAATTTTTTCTTTTTAATAGCAGTGCATATCTTTGCCAAAGGACGATATTTACGGAAAACATACTTTTTGAAACGATAACTTTGTTGTTGTAATTTTTCGTGTGAAGGCTACATTTATCGAGTCAATAGGTTAGACTTTATACTGCCATTAACAATACGAATTAGTACAAATTGGATTTGATAATTCTTTCATTGATGTATTTTAGTTCCTATTCTACTCTCTCTCTCTCTCTCTCCCGCTCAGTCCATCGCTTTGAATTCTTAGTTTAAAAAAATTCAGTCCTTTGAATTTGGCACTACAAATGTTCTTCAATTTGGTTGAGTTTTTTGCAATAGGTATCTATTCAAGTTCCTCTTTAATGTGGGTACCCATTTTAGAGCTCTTTTTCAAAAATTGTTTAAACAACTGTCGCTATTCTTTATTTGCCACATACCTACCTATATAAGCGATGCATAGAAAGTGCTATAGGTATCTAATGTTTTTTTTTGTACCCAATCTTAACTCTATCACCTTGACAAACACACTTTTATCTACAAAAAAATGTCACGAAAAGTTAGTCAGTGTATTTTTTGTTGGCGACGTGACGTCCACAGATTAATAAACAACAATGGCTATTATTCGCGCCCTTTCCATTGTGGCGGCCATTACGTTGGCTGTCAATGGGGCTAAGAACTAAAATGGCGCTGGTGACACGCGACTGTATTTTTGATTTACCGTAGCGAATTTATGTTGTATTGGACTGTATTAATATGTAAAGTAGTAGTAATAAGAAATATATAGACATAAATACAGATAGATTTATTTGCGAGGCACCGTATTTTGGGCTTATTTGGAGTTGGTTGGTTGGTTGGTTGGAGAGCTTTACCTGATCATCATTCAATACATAAGCCTTACCAGTCCTTATTTTAACAGCAGTAATAGGCTGTTCCGCAGCTTCCGTATCCAGTCCTTCCCTCATTAGGACCTCTTCTACGTATCCGTTCGGCTACATGTGGCATCCTACCTAATGTTTGCGGAGTTCCAATCCAATCTTCATTCCAAAAATCGTCTGCCAGTATAGTAGCCTACAGGTAAAGAAAATGCTCGAAGTAGAAATAAACATTCCTAGAAAGGGTAAAACCTCCAAAAAGACTAAGCTGAATTCTGTCTTCTTTTTTTCTAAACTCAATACTAAAAGACCATCAATTTATTAATGTCAGAAAATTTACTGAGATGGACATTATTGGCATTTTTTTTCATTGCTTAGTTCTGATGTATATGCTTCTACATCTACATCTTCACCCTTTATCAAACCTAGTCGAATTCCGGTAGAAAATCTATTGTATGGAGTTATAAATTGATAACCAATGCCATGCTTAAACTTTTAAAACCACGAAGCAAATAGACAAAAGACATAAAAGAAGTAGGACAAAAGGACGGCTCAAGAACAGTTGAAATACGAATAAAACTAGAAAATGATTGTCACTTTAAACACTTTTCGTGTTATCCGCCGATTACATGAATAAAATACGTTACAAAAAGCCAACTCGCATATTTCTCAATCAATCGTGACAATAATAAAAACAAAACTTTTAACAAAAACCATTGTCGTGTCTCATTCGACTTTGAGTGACGTGATCAAGCCTTAATTGGCGCCATATTGTCTATAATGGCCGATTGGACATATATTGCATAAAATTTACATTTTTATATTCATCAATTTGGAGATTCGGTTCCGTATTCGCAGGTTTATTGTTCTTCAAATCTTATTTTAGTTGAAATACATGAGGTCATCGCCGTAAACGATTTATGATTAACGTCCGAATAATCTTTTCAGCAAAATATTTTTTTTAGGTTTGGGTAGGTGTACATAAAAACCTGACCGCCAAGATAAAAAAGTAAAAAAATCATGTAGAAAAATGTTATTTTGTGACAATGCAATCTTATTTAGGTAAATAGGAATACATTGACACATAAATAAATTCTTTTTTTTTCACTGACATTAAAAGACACTTGAAAATTATTTACAATAAATGAGTACATAAGTAGATACCTTATGTACAATGTCGTAATCATTGATTAAAATCATAAGTTTTATTCTAACCACTTTATATTGTGTGTAGGAATATCTTTTAAACTTTCTGTTGTTCTTAAATAATTTTTTCTTCTCCCATTTTTTGATCTTTTTACAATTTTTAGTTAATACAATTTTCTACCACTTTTTCCTCCTTGTCGACAATAGGTAGGCTCTACCTATTGAAGATAATAGTCGGTCCAAACAACTAGGGGCGACAGCAACTTAAGTCTGGACAACCAGTAAGCTACTGCTCCTTTCTGAGAACTACTTGGTCCTTTTCAGTTTATTATTTTTCTATATTTTCTTTATAATAGATACTCATCGTCATAACAGCATTGTTGAATTTATGGTCTGCTAACCGTATCGTCAATCAAAAAAACTATAAACCATAGACATATCTGTAGAATTTCATTACACGTCTTGATTACGTAGATCTAAATGCGCTTAAGCAATGTAGCTATTAAGATTTCTTCCATAACAAAAATAAACAATAGACACATAGTTGCGCATCGCATGTTTTTAATTAACAATGACAATAAAATCTGACGGATCGCGTGCTAGCACCACGTTCGAAAATGGAGGGAATTAGACATGCTGGAGTCTGTAGGTACCGCTACGCGCCCGGTTTTTTTTTTACCGATATTTTATTATTCCTAGTAAAGCTCAAGATGTTGATTATAATGCCCGTGACGAAGTAAAACTTGTACTGTAATGAAGAAAAAAAAACGTATTTATACCTACGTTTTTTTATGATAGTACCTATCAGTTTTTTTTTCTACACAAAGATACTACAGCATCATAGCATACAGCCAATATTTTTTATTTTATTAATACAGTTTCGCCACTTGGCAAAAAGTCAGATAATCCATTAGAAAGTATCTGTGATATTTTTACAACATGATACAGAATAAGTTTATTGCCGTGTTAAAACGGACACAGGCAGGTTATGGCTACCTGCTTCTGTATTTCTTCAAGCCGCTGATAAAGTCTCCAGCTTGGTTTAAACAACGACTAACATATATTACTGGCACTTGGGACCAGCAGCTTAGCGTGCTTTCCGAAGATTCTTTAAATGAGCTTTGTAAATTTAAAGAGTCTTTTTTCTATACCACTAAGGTGGCAGACAAGCTACGGCCCAATTGATCGAAAGAAGACACCGTAGCTTATAGACATTTGGAACACCTGAAGTGTTACAGTCGCTCTGCCGACCCCTGTATCTTTACTATTCTCATTAATTTACCTATTAAGTTCTAAGGCCCCTTTACGCATTCGCCAATCATTAGAAAGCAATAAAAAATAACGTAAGGGTCACAGTAAAATTAAATAGAAATATGAAGCATGTCAATAATTACAAAGTAACAAAAAGGAATAAAAAATGGCCGGTTGGTAATTAAGTTACAGATGTTACCATGTAAGTACACAGCTCACAGCTTTGAAGTAAAGGTTCATGTTGATTGGTGCGAATGTGGATGTTGCAACACCGAACATTTTCAAAAGAAACGTTTATAGTTTGAGGGTAGTTAAGGAGGAAGGAGAGAAGGGAAACCCGGATTTCAAGGCTTTTTAAATTAAGCAGCGACTGAAGCCAAGTCTAAGCCACACTTATATGTTCGCGCAGCCTGAATTCTATATCCAGGTCGTTCATTTTTTTTATAAACTAAGCTTGCAAAAATGACGCCAATACCTGATGGAAAGTCACGTTCAAATAGTAAATTTTGGGCCAAAAGGTGGTGAATTTCTCACCGTCTCAAATGACAGTTAGCCCTCAAATTGACAGCCCAATGTGCCTCTTCCCGGAGTTCCACACAAACAATTATTTAGCTTACCTAAATGGGTAAATATAGGGAAATATTTGAAATAACGGTTGTAGGTACTTAAAAAAGTAGCCGGGTCTTAATGATAAATAAAATAATTTTATTCTATGATGATTATTACGATAAAACTATTCGCGTAAAAGAATTACTAGCCTTTACAATGAAAATTCTAAAGAAACGGTTCTTATCATATTTGCCCCTACACAATTTTCTATGCCTAGATAGGTAATTATTTGTCTAGGTCAGACATGGCGCCAATTTTTTACAAAACCAACGACAGCCTGTAGTCACATTTGTTATTCATAAAGCTTCACAGTTGATTGATAATAATGAAGCATTTGGAATTATTGCTTTGTTTCCTGTGAAAGTAATAATAATAAAAAATACATTTTTGTATTTTTTTACATTTACATTTATATATCTTTGTATATATAGAAATATGGTTTATTGTCTATCAATATAATAATTTATTTATTGTTCTAACGCATATTATTTTCTACATTGATTTGAGTAAGTAATTAATAAATAATATTATATTTGACGCCATACGTGCATACGTTTGATTTGGCTTTGCCATTTAACAAAACCTGCTATTAAGAATTCCAAAATTTTACGTCAAATAAGTTAAATCAAAATAATAAAATAACGTGAGATCCCATTAACGTCATTAAGTCACAAAGAGCCAAATTCAAAATCCTAATAAAACAATTGTATCTAAATTCAATATGCATTGAAGCGGATCTTGTGAATGCTCTGATACATTTATATAGGGCTCTATAATTTATGGAATTTTTCCATGAGTTCCCATGAACCTCTTCGTCATGGATCAGTTACTGAACGTGTCCTGGGTATGAACAATCTAGATATGAATTATCGATCTAACTTTTTTCTTAAAGGTTGTCTAGAAAGGTTACAATGCGGTTTGGTTAATTTTTTGTTTTGTTAATATAAACTTTTTTTCGGGGCAACGGTACTTTGACGGTATTGATTCTTAGACATAAAATTTTCGAGTAAAACCTACTGTACCTAAATGGCGTTATAAATCACAGGTCCTGAGTTAACGGGAAGCCTTGACCTTTGAATTGGCGCAGCGTAGAACAATAGCGTATCTTGCTGCATTCTACAGAATCTATCAATGAAGTTTTTCCATAACTTCTCAAAAATGACTATGTAGGTAAATGTCGTAAGTCGTATCTCCTGTGTGTACCTAACCATAGTTATAATGATACGAAAAGAAAAAAGTAACAAAAAAAAGTTGAGTACAAATAACTATAGGGACTACGGAGTTGATTTTCGTGCCAAAGTTGACAGTGACAGCGACAGCTCACTTACGTCCTTTGCCATGTCATGAGTGTCGTTAAAAAAAAACATGACGATGGAACACCATCTCAACACTCAAAATTGATTCCTTACACTCTCATCATATTTTTCAATAAAATTTTACATCAATTAGTTGTGGCTAAACATTATTATTACGAGAACCAATCAACGCTAACAAATACGAAAATGGAACGCTTGACCCGACCTTTGACGGCGCCGCTCTTGGAAATGGAACGAGACAGCGATATGTGACGAAAGGAGAGTGAAAGGGTCAAGTGCTCAGTGGTTAGGGTTGGCAGTAATATTTCTATTAAAAAGTCTAGGATTTAATTCATTCTGTTAACAAGTGGTAACAGCTGTCTTTGAGTTTAGCTTAAGTTTATCGGTCCTTTGGTGGCAAAGTATCTTCAATTCGACTTCGAAATCAATAAATTTAGGTGGCGAAGTATCTTAATTTCGACTTCGAAATCAATAAAATGTAATTACTTTAGGACTTCATTGCTAATGAATATATATTGAAATATATTTTTACGCATGCTTTTCTAGTCAACAAATATATATATTTCGAGCCTTTAGAGGCTCTCTTACAATGGCAATATCGGATTTGATGTCGTAGTCAAGCGACTCCCTACTAAAGACATAAGTTTCTATTTTTATATTTAATTCACTTCTTCAGACATCTTCAACTTTGATAGAGGTCTTTTTAATAAATAAATAACTAACAAAACCTACAGTCAGTGACAACCCTACAAGTAATTAACACAAGGATTGCCGAAAAGGATTTTTTTTCTTTCAATCATTTGTTTTGAAGTTAATGTTGTTTGTACCACAACTCCACAAGATCTATGGTTGCCTAATTTATGTTTTTTTTTGGCGGTAATAAAACATAATGAGAATCAAACCCACTCAATAGATGGCGCTATTTTTTAATTTCTATTTAAAAATTAACGCCGTAATCTATTATCCTTAGATCATCTAACCACAGGATGCGCCTTACTTAAGCATTGTTTTCTGCCATTGCACATGACCATTTGGTCTCTTGGCTTTATGAAAAGCCTGTACATCAGTACATCATTTTATATGATTAAACTAGTACATTACATTGTAGTTGACTGTACAATAACAATTAACACACAACAGCCATCACGCGTTTGTCGATTAATACATTTTTAAATGCAATGAAATTTTATATGTCTTTGTGTTTCCCCCTTCACTTGTATGAAAACTGGCAGAATATTTTTGTATGCGGTGGTTCGCAAAGGCTAGTCCCGTGTTATATGGTCTAAGCTATTATCTGATGGATGAGCTGTAGTTTTTTTTTCGCCAAGAAGACTTTGACCATTGATGGTAGGTCCAATATTTGATTGCCACGTGTTTTGTAAACGATAACTGCATTATGCATTTTACATGCCCTGGGATGGATTCGTGGCATTCCCATTTATAAGCTTACTAGCTGATGCCCCCAGCTTCGCCCGCGTAAAATTTGTTCCCGTTCCCGCTTCCCGTATTTTATCCTTTTGGGGGTAGAATTTATCAAATTCCTTTCTTAGCGAATGCCTATGTCATAACATCTACCTGCATGCCAAATTTCGGCCCGATCCGTCCAGTGTTTTGGGCTGTGCGTTGATAGATCACTATGTCAGTCAGTCAGTCACCTTTGAGTTATACAGGGTGAATTTTTGAAAAGGGATTGGATGGCCAAATCCGAAACTATAAGGAATAGCGAAAAATGCTCAAAGGAGTGACGAGCCCGATTTTGATGTAACTTAAAACCTCATCATTAGATTTTTGAAAAACCTATAATCCTAGCTGGAAATCGAACCAGTTGATTTTGAAAAAATAAACACACCCTATATTATTACACCATACGATAGTGTCGCTGTTAAGGATCAAATTCTGCGAAGTAATGATGTACGGCAAATTAAAGGAAAAATTTGAATTTTAATAAAATTATTATTTCATGTTGGTAACTAAATTTTGTATCATAAATTCTTTCGTTCGAAATCCCAGAAAGGATCGTAACTATTCTGTGTTTAAAATTATGCACAATATGATTCTGGTAGGCTGGTGAAATTTTAAAGTAGAACATAAATCTCAATTTTAATTTCAGCCAGTGAAATCCACGGATCCACGGATCTTACCCCCTTAGATTACTTTCTCTAGGGGTATGTCAAAAACAAAATTTACAAAGACACGTATGATGCAGTTGATGACTTGAAACGTTCTTTGGAGAATATTCTAAATGAAATCAATAACATTGTAATATTGAATGCAGTAAGAGGTCTGGAATCCAGCAATGTATTGAAAACAAAGGCCTACGTTTTGAACAATTAATGAGTTAACGTTAGAAAAATAAAATGTATTTTGTTAAAGATGAGCTATTTCCTTTAGTTTTACGTATGTCATTACTTCCCAGAATAAGATCCTGAATAGCAACACTATCGTATGGTGTAATAATATAGGCGGTTGTTATTTTTTCAAAATCAACGGGTTCCATTCCCGGCTAGGATTATTGGTTTTTCAAAAATCTAATAATGAGGTTTTAACTTTTATCAAAATCGGGCTCGTGACTCCTTTGAGCATTTCTTGCTATTCCTTATAGTTTCAGAGTTGGCCATCCAATCCCTTTTGAAAAATTCATCCTGTATATATTTAGATTTTTCGAAAGGCACTTTAAAGTCCCGGTTCCCAGTATCATGATAATCGTTAAGCCAAGTTAAAAACAGTGGTTTGACAACTTTCAACAGCAGAATATCCTGTTTCAACAAGGCAATAGATTTTATGTTGCAAACATCCATAGCCTACTATAACCATTTTCAATCAGTCTTTGGTATAAAAAGGTTATGTTTTATCACAGGGCGGAAACTCCATACAATAGTTCGTTTGCAATTCTGTCACCTACACTAAAACACGTTATGTTTGTACAGCGCTTGAATGTGTGTGTGACCACTAAGGTTAAGCAAATGTTCCCTCAAAACACCCTCCAATTATATGACAGCTGCGGCGGGAGTGAGGAAGCTTGCTCAGTTAGGGGCAAGGAGTTGCCTATCTGTATGTAAAACTATTACAATCTTTGTTTTTATTTATATGTAAGTATAAAACATTTCAAGCAAGCCCACTCTCACGGGGTCAGCAGAGGTCAAAAGTTGTGGGTTTTCTTCAAAACCATTTAGCCGACAACTCGACACGCTCAATTGAATCAATAAGTGGACATCCATTCCGTATATAGAGGGGGACAGATCGGTTTAATTTAACTTTACTTTTGTATTATAACTTTGTTTATTTGTTTGGTTTTAAAAACGAATTTATACGAACAATTTATTTGTGCAGCGATATATATAGATGAAATTAATTTGATATGAGATCTAGATAATTGATAACCATCTTAGAGAGCACTAAATTCTAATACAACTTACAGTCTGAGTGTTACCAGACTATGAACCGCGATGGCTAGAAAATTGAAATGTTCACAGACTATGTAGGTATATCTGACCTGTTGCAGCTACCTATAACAAATACTTATAACATATAAAAAATTAACAGCAAACGTAATTTTTCTAGCAGATTTTTTATACAGAATTTCTCTGCAAACATTCCTGCCAAAACCGATTCGCACTTGGCCGGTGTTTTACTTTTGTGAAATATAAAAAAAAGGTGTTCTAACTCAAACTTTTTCTTGTTCCAGGCTTACCCAGCGGCACACTACCCAAGAAGACCATACAAAAAATCAAAATTACTCGAATTCAATCACCCAACAACAAACCCTCCACCCTGAGTTTCACAGATCCATTTGGGCCTCCCCAGTCTTCGGACGGGGGGGGCCCTTCCACTCCCCAACCGCCCCTCAGCACCCAAGACTCGATAGACCACCAACACCACCATTTAGGAGGCTCCCAAACCCCTCACGATATCTCAAACTCCGCGAACTCCACTCCGACGAACGTATCCTCTAAATCAGCTTTCATAGAACTACAGCAGCATGGTTATGGCCCTTTTAAAGGGGGTTATCAACACCCCCATCATTTTGGAAGTCCTGGGGGTCAGCAAAACCCCCATGAGGCATCAGGGTTTCCGAGTCCTAGGTCATTAGGGTATCCTTTTCCTCCTATGCATCAAAATACGTATGGTTATCATTTAGGGTCGTACGCGCCGCAGTGTGCCAGTCCGCCAAAAGATGGTAAGTGAAATTTTAATATTTAAACTAAATAATTAATTCCGTTACAAAATACTGTAAAATTCTTCATCTTAAAGATTTCCTGTACCCTTTTCCTATAGAGATTGGTTCAATCTGACTGGGTAAAACAGATTATGCATTGTGTATATGCAGGGTGTCACCTATCTAATAACGAGGTACCCATATAGGTACCGAATTTCAGACAAAATAATGTCCGCAACCTTTTAAACTTAGGTAATACTTTTTACATGTGGTCATTGCCCACGAATGTCATTCCAGACTCGAACCGATTGAATTCGAGGCTAATGCAGAAACTATTTAAATTTTACCTAAATTTCTTCAATATACAACTTTGCCTACCAAAAAGTAGAAAAATATTATATCATGCTTCCGAACAATAGGCCAGTCAAATGTCTATCAGTATTCTGATAAATTCAGAAAGAAAACTGCATTTTTCTTGACAGTGGCTTGCGCTAATATAAAATAGTAGACTTTAGGAAATAAACGATTGTGCTTAACAAAGCTTGTCCACGTTTGCTACATCAAAGTTGTTATGTCCTATTTTATAAGTAGTACCTACCTCTATCACCTAGTTTGTCTAAATACATGTATTACTTTTTCATAAGTCTAAGAAAGTTCTTTTGTTGAATTTCTCCCTAAAATTCAACACATATAATTTTATCCATTTATCCAACACCTTTTTCGTAAAATAAGTTATCTTTTTACTTACTTAAGAATCCAAATAACAGATAATTTGGTTACAAAATGTGTTACAACCCCATATTATCCAAGCCAAAGTGTTGTGATCACAGTATTATTCCAAATCGTCATATTAGAGGTGTTAAACTATGAATTTGAAAAGTTGCTGATATTAAAACTCCTTAGTTGAAACAAAAAAGAAAAAAAATTGTCTCTGGTTTTTAATATTTAATGAAGACTCGGGTAAAGTTTCGACTTTTTACTTGTTACGATATGATCACGACTTTTGTTTAAAACATAAACGCTTAAGACGTATCAAAGAACATATAATAAAATTCCAATTAAACTAAGTTATTTTCTTATAATTATTTTACTTTGAAATTTTAATTGAAAAATATGAAATGTAATCGTTCTTGAAAATCTTGTTTCAGTAAGTTTTATAAGTAAATAGGTAGGTAAAACAAACTTCTGGTATATGAAATTTGTTGATTTAGACCATAGATTTTCAGCTAAATACTTATTTAAACATAGATCGATAAAAAGGATTACAGTAGGTATCTAGGGAAAAAATAATCCCCTATCAAAAGCAATTGCTAAAAGTGTTACAAAGTCACAATATCATTATAATTTATCGTCTAATTGCACACCTATCACACATAAATCGTATGGTGTAAAGAGTATCGCGACGTAGTACGTCAAAACATAGGTAATTGTAGCACTGGACGGTAGTTTAATATTTAAATCGAGTCCCGTATTCCGCTACAATTTACTTGCCTTTTTATTTTCTTGCAAAGAAATTGTAGATTCTTTTGTGTGACTGTAAAGAATATTATAGTATTTCTTTTCATGCTATTGTGTTTCACCAGGTGATGGTAAGCTGCAGCAGGTAGCATTTAGCAGTTACAGGAGTGTTTTAAACTTATTTTTTTTAATACTTCTAGAAAAGTCCTCACTTCCAAAACTTTCTTTCTGTAACCATCTAACCATCATCTGCACCTCATTTTGGATATCTATAGTAGGCTTGTGTCAAATCAAAGAGGTTTGATTGATTAATTTCAAACTCATGTGGTTTGAAAAGTTTTTAAGGAAGGCTGTTTTGGTTCTTGTAATACGATGGTCGAGCATTCCGTTGCAGAAAAATGTTCAACTATGTTACCAGAGCAATGTTCTAATAATTCTGTAATTACGGGCGGTCCTCCAGAGCCTAAAATTCCCATCATCTAAGACATGTACAATTACAAAATATGAAAAATAGAAACCCGCCTTTTGGTCAAAATTACCTACTAAATGTGTAGAAATTTATCAAAACTAAGACCACAAAATTTCGACAATAAGCAGCTCAATAACCTCCAGTATGTTTAAGTACTTACCTATTATCCTGTTCAAGAGCCTCAATAAAATTGGCAGTGGTTCCGCCATAGCTAGCAGTAGGTACCCAAAAAAAAAATTTTCAATAAAAAATAAAACCGACTTCAAGCAAATCCTGAATAATAAAATTTGCTTAGCACAAAGTAATACGTATTTTAATTTATCAGATTTTATTCAATATCATATTGAAGTCGGCGCCAAGTAAACCCATAGTTGTATGTAGGTATTATTCATGGCACCAACTTCAATATTATATTGAATAAAATCTGATAAATCAAAATACATATTACTTTGTGCTAAGCAAATTTTATTATTCAGGATTTGCTTGAAGTCGGTTTTATTTTTTATTGAAAAATTTTTTATTCATTATTTTAAGTGACGGGTCAACCGAAAAATATATCTATCTAGGTAAAAGTTGTCGTCAATACAAATCAATCAAGCCCAAACACAAGGTAGCTGCTGTAAATCGTTAAGGAATTCCCTCGACTGTCTTTCGGTTCCATCATCAGATCGACTCCAGACATTCAATAAATTGTAGTACATTAAAGCACTGAATTAAAAAGTTAACGAACGCACTAGTTTTCCCTACAATTTTCGGTGATTGCCCTCGATTTCTTCTGGATCCCATCATCAGATCCTGATCTGGTTAAAATGGAACCACCTCAGAAGTGAACTCTATCCAACAAAAAATAGATTTGAAATTCGACTATAATTGACGAAATATCGGTGAACATACATAAAACATTGAGAACTTCCTTTTTTTTAAGCCAATCCTATCAATCTAGGTGTAAAGTTCTCATCAATACAAATCAATCAAGCCCAAACACGAGGTAAGTGCTGTAGATTGTTAAGGAATGCCCTCGACTGTCTTTCGACTCTATCATCAGGTCGACTCCAGACCTTCATTAAAGTGTAGAACATTAAAGCGCTTAATTAAAAAGTTAACAAGCGCACTAGTTGTCCCTACAATATTCGGTGGTTGCCCTCGTTTTCTCCTGGATCCCATCATCAGATCCTGACCTGGTGAAAATGGGACCACCGCAGAAGTAAATCCTATTCAACAAAAAAAGAAGTTTTGAAATCCGTCTATAATTGACGAAAATATCGCTTAACATACATATAAAAAAATACATACAGACGAATTGAGAACCTCCTCCTTTTTTTGAAGCCGGTTAAAAATAAGAGGGCACGCATAACATTAGGAAATAAATAAATAGTTTCGTAAATAGCAAGTAAATAGTTACCGAACAAAGTTTCACCAACCCACAAAACACTAGCCAATATTTCATCTACGTATTATTAATTACCGGTATTCGCGTGCGCCTCATAATTGAGATTTACTAAATTAGCAATTAAGCATGCGTTTACGCTTCAATCATTCACGGGCTAGCCACGCAGCAACGGTACATACAACGTGGATATTCGCGAGTATTGTGTGCAATGATGTTTCTCAGATTCAACGATTGGACAGCCCTGTTAACAATATTGAGTGTTTGACGCTGATTTTTGTTGTGAAAATTTTTAAACTGAAATGGGCTACATAGGTTATCTATTTATCACATACCCTCACATAAGCAGGAGTGCCATTTGCTATTGAGGCTGGTTTGAGTTCCAAAGATACACAGGTGGTGCACAATACACTAAACTGTAATCATCATGGTAATTTATGCTTATTATACAAGTCTTCAACTTTGGCTACTTATACTTATAAACAGTTTTGATCGAGTTAGCAACAACATCCATTGTGAAAATAAAAAAATGCGTAGCGATTACACACACATGGACACAGAGCCTAATCCAGGGGCGCATCCAGATTTCATTTAATGCATAATTTTATTTATTGAAATTTAATAAATAAATCGTAATTGATTCGATCATAAAATGGCTTTAAGTACTTATTCTCCTAAACTTGAACTATGTCAAAAATCACGCTATTCATCATCATCGGCGCAATTTTCTTAAAAATTATTAAAAAGGTTTCGATTAAGGATACGGTTACAAAAATTGTCTGTCTATTTAGTAGGTACCTATCGACATTTTAGTTTCGCTTTCAAAAATATCCCCTAAAAAACAACACGCAACTGTTACAGGTGAATAAAAAACTCTTGGTAACTTTTTTGGCGCTAAAAAATCGTGCAAAGGAAACTGTAAGGTTAGATTGACGTGTTCCGACACACGTTTTCCTTGCTAACGTACAAATTGTATAAGGATGGCACTATTCAATTATTTTAAATCTAAATTATCTTCTTAGGCATGGTAAGAATATAGCGTTTTTTTCTATTTGGAGGTAATTGAAAAATGCTAAGTGAAAGTGAATAAAAAAAAACTTAATTTGTTACTCGTGAAACCTTCATTTTGTTTAAGAGTACTTACCTAAATCAGTTCGTCGCAATCCATAAGTAGATTAGTACAGGGCTTTGTTTCAAATTTTTCTTCTCTCCAAATGACCTCATCCGTTAGTCAGCAGGGGTATCACTTGAAAATGAGGCCGACTTGGACCTCTTAGATTTAGGTAGATAATCATTGTATCTGATTTCTTCTACGATTCTCCCTAGTCTATCATTTGGGCTCAAGTTTAAAAAATAAATGCAAGTGAAGATCTTTGGAATATTGACTCTCAAACGTAAGTGCCAACCCTACCCAAGGCTGATTTTCACTGTAGTTTACAAAATATTAAGAGATTTCTAAATCCCTTCCTGACATCAAGTTTCTGTTGGCTTCAGGAAGTGGATAGGATGCTATGGTCTGCAGGAAGGCTTGAATACCACATCCTAATATCACATTTTTTTTAAACGGATTAACATTTTTAAACATTTTTCGAAATTTATTCCTTTTGTAACCGGGAAAAACGTACGAAACGAACGTTCTGTAGTTATACGTTTTGCCTATGATGACCTATTTAACAATCAAGTTTTTCTGCATACTAAGACTTTTTTCTAATCTATGATTACTAACACAGACGTGTTACAAGTCGGACCTTACGAACCTAACCCCTGTTTATCCCTGCTAAACAATTTATTCCCTTGGGAAACACATTTACCTATGCTGGAGTTAAAGCGGGTGACGGTAGACTAGGTAGGTATACTAGTTTTATAAAGAAGAAAGATTTGATTGTTTGTTTGTTTGCATCAAAAAGGTTCCAATATTACTGAACGAAAAAATCTTTCACTGTTCGGAAGCTACTCTATCCCTGGGTGACATAGGCTATAATTTATTCCCATATTCCCACATGAACGGGAACTACGCGGTTGAACCCGCGTGACGTCCGCTAGTCTACGATAAACAAACAGCTATCATTAAAAATTACTGTGAATGCAGAAGAATAAATCTTCATTTAACTCAAACCAATTGAAATAAACCGCTTATTATGGAATTAACATTAAAAGGGGTCACCAACAGTTAAATTAATTCTTCGCTGTTACAATTACTTACTGGATATTTACTCTCATTACTTCTATACTAATATTATAAAGAGGAAAGATTTGTTTTTTTGTTTGTAACGAATAGGCTTCGAAACTACTGGACCGATTTGAAAAATTCTTTCACTGTTGGAAAGCTACACTTTTTGCGGTAAACATAGGCTATATTTTATTCCCGTATTCCCACGGGAACGAGAACTACGCGGGTGAAACCCGCGTGACTTCCGCTAGTTTTAAATAAAAGTCCTGAGTGCAGCCAAAATTTATACGTTGTTACGTGGTCTGATACTGGTGGAAACGGTACGTGGTGGAAATTTACAACCTTTCTAAAAATAAAATACTACACTCCTGCTACTCAAATGGGTCGTAAGTCCTTCAAGTTTTCCTTGGCGCTGACACTATGGACCCGGCACGGCGACGACGCAGGCACTGTTAATCCATGGAGTGCTGAGAAAACGGTCTCTTCATTGCCTGTTTTTTTTACGTGAGGGAAAATCCACAAAGGATGTTATGCCGGACTCTTACCGACTAAAAAACCTCACGTAACGCCCAACAGCCTGTGGTTGGGAGCCCCTAGCAAGCTCTCGGAAGGATGTCCCGGGACTTCTCAATAGTCCTTTATTTATATCTAGCTGTTGCCGGCTACTTCGTACCTACGCATGAAAATTGTGTTATAAGGCCAATTTGATTGCTCTCTGCTTAGCCCCTAGGAAATGTAGCGTGATAATATATAGCCAGTTTGAAGACCTTACCCCTAGTTAATATGTGTGAACAATTCAATTCAATTCAACTTTATTTGCATTCATGCGTGTACTGTACAGTTGTTACTTATAAATAGTAGGTCTCAACATGAAGCCCTGTTTGGGCACAGCAATGGTAGTTAGGAAACATAATGTTATACATTACTCTTTTTCTAAGTAGGTAGGTATTAGGTACATACTATCAATTCTATACTTATAATTATACATTTAAAATTTTATACAATTATACATAAAAAATTACAAAGAAATAGAAAATCTTAACAATAACAATTAGGTATGTACCTATGTAAATATTTTTTGTAGTTTTAACTCACATAAATTATTTCAATGTTCAATAAATTGGAACAATTTGGATCAAATGTATTGAGTACTTTTCGGACAAAGCAAAGCAAACAGACAAACTGACAAAAAAAATTCTAACTATATTTTCGACTTCGGTATCTTATGTTAACCACCCAGCGAGTATTTTTTTAAATATTTCCAATGTATAGATTGATACAATCTAGCCTAAACGACTAATACCTATGTAAAGTTACTATGTAAAGATAAATCTAACAATGTATCCAGGATATCTTCAAGCCCCAATAAGATATCAAAATATTGTTTTGGGCAGTGGCATTTTTATAACTAAACATACATTCCCGGAACCTTTTCATTTATCAAAACCATATTTAAAAAATTAACATAAATTAATTGTAATTTATTTTTAATAATGACAACAAATTCACATCCCTAAAGAAAAAATTGTGTAAACCAACAAGATATTGCCATTTAAATATGATTGTTATTCCTTTGAGATAAAGTCTAATTTTCCTTATACAATGCAAAGTCTATAAATCGTCTGGGATGTTTAACAAGGGGTGACGGCATCAAATAGAAACTGTTTGTTAATAATTAAATTAATTGTGTAATAAATGTCATTCGAAAATGCGTTTGTAGATTAATTAAATCTTTAAATAAGTACTTGTAAAAATAAGTAAACATTATGAGTAATCCTACAGTTCTATTCTATTCCTATGACTGCCTCTGTGGCGCAGTCGGTAGTGATACCGCCTGCGGCGCTGGAGGTCGTGGGTTCGATTCCCCATTGGAGACAAATATTTGTGTGACCCATAAATGTTTGTCTCAAGAGTCTGGGTGTTTCTATGTATAATATGTATGTATTTAAAAGTATATATAAGTATTAATATCCGTGGTCTGATACCCATAACACAAGCAGGTTATTCCTAGCTTACTTTGGGATCAGATAGCGTTGTGTGAAAATGACCGTGAATATTTAATATTTAAAAAAAAAAGTTCAAATGACTGAACGGATTTGGATCAAATTTGTATCTGCAAGAAGCTCTTCCAAGGGCGCACCCGGGACTCCTAGCAGTAGGCAGATGGTGGGGCATAGTATGGTTTTAGTCCCGGCATACACGGTTAAAAAAACTTCTACATAAATTAGAAAAACTCCTGCTTTAAAGACATAAACTGTTTAGAAGTAATTAGTAGGTGAATTGGTGACCTTCATACTTAAAGAATTCGGGATTTCACGTGAAATACTATTTACTTACATTCACCGACGTTTCGAGCACGTTGCGGCGCCCGTGATCGCGGTTGGACTGAGGCGAGGATCGACAAAAACCACGGAGTTATTGTTTGTCGAACTATCCTCCGTTGTTATTACAACTAAGGATAAGGCCGGCGACACACTTAATAATTGGTGACCTTATTTAAAGGTAGTTTGCTTTATTATTATAGAGAAAATTAATTATATTAAGACCGTTCTGAGTCTGACACAGTTGAAATAACACACTTAGGCCTCCTTGGCTTCAAACTTTAAACTTCAGTTTAACTGGAAAATATACTTCCCCACTATTAGTCATAGTAAAGTCACTTGCAATACTTCGTAACGTATACAGAAATTCACTGCTGAAATAATATTTATTTCGTTATCAACAAAACGCCTTGTAATTTATCAGAATCAAACATGTATCTATCTAAAATAATAGTCAAAATAACTCTATCAAAACCGACCACCCATTTTGTGAAAAAAACTGACACATCCAACTGGCGGAACTAGACTTAGATTTATGGCGACAAGTGGGCTTAAATTTTAACAATGAATGTTAAATGGTCTATTATAATTACCAACTAAATTTAATTGTTTAATTGTGTAGTTAAAATGCGTTAAATTACTAGTTTCAAATCGCTTTTAATTGCTATTGTGGTGTTAAATGAGCTGATTTTGATAAAACATTGCGGAGATAAATAATGAACTAATTATATATTGTGATGTGTTGGTTTATCTGTCACCTATCTAAACGATTGTCTTTGGATGCAGTGGTACCTACGTATAATACGACTGTCGTTATCCAGGGTTCGAAATTTAAAAGAATGTTAATGAGTTGTCTAGATTCTATAGCACAAACTTATATTAGATGGTCTGGATGGTAGGTACTGAAAAAGAGAGATCGTCATTATTAACCAGATACTAGCTGTGCCTTGCAGCTTTCTCTGTGATAAATAAATAAATAAATATTCACGGATATTTCACACGTTATCTGATCTGATCCTAAAGTAAGCTAGGAATAACCTGCTTGTGTTATGGGTATCAGACCACGGATATTAATACTTATAAACTTTTAAAAACATACTTATCAAACCAGTAGGTACATACATAGAAACACCCAGACTCTTGAGACAAACATTTATGGGTCGCACAAATTTTTGTCTCCGGTGGGAATCGAACCCACGACCTCGTGATCCGCAGTCGAACATTTCGACCTCTAGACTAAGGAGACAGTCATGATCATGACATGGTGATGACAGAGATGATGATGAGATGATGAAATCAACTTATTTACATTACTGCTCCGGTTCCTTAATTAGTAAATCCGCTATGTCGGACCTGCCTCCCATCTGCCCATGGCTGGGAGGGAATCCCGACTACGCTAGTCTAATTACTTCTGGACAACGTGTCTTTCTAATGCTGCAAGAATTATTAAAATTGTATCAGTACGAGTAGTTCTAGAATCTTTCCCCTTTATAATATTATAGTAGGTATAGATAGTGTAGATGACCCTATTAAATTAGAAATACAGATTGTATTGTGTACTAATAATAATTAAATTAATTCTACTATTATCGTGTTCAAAATATTCACAAGCGGCCGTTTTTTCTTTTTAAATTTACTAACGTATAAATTTATTCTCATTCTAAGTTACACAACCTCTTTACACCACTAAAAAAAAGTAAATTTTGTTCGTAAAAAGAACGAAGGTACAGTCATGTTAAAAAGTGCTTAACTTTCGGTCAACCACGCCTCCTCGACGAATGCTATGAATGATGCTCTGTTTGGTTTATTAATAATAATTATTAAATATTTCTTGTACAAACTTTATCACACATGATGTATGTGTTTCTAACACTGTAATATGTTAATTTAATGCATTTTAATAAATAAGTTTTATCAATGTGCTCATAAATCCTACTTAGAGTTATTACGAAATTGTAAATGTCAATTTTATACGTCTATTTATGAATATTATTAGTAAAAAAATTACCAATTATGGAGGTAAACGTTTTAATATATATTGAGATTTGTTCGTCGTTGTACATCTTAGTGGTAACGTATTTTGCTTAGGTAAAACTTTAACGCTGAATTTCCAGTGAAATACCTGTATAGAATTTTGATAGCATCCAGTAGTGATTGACGACTCCATGAAGGCCAAAGTAAAACCTTTGCACTTCAAATACCAAGTAAGAATTAATTAGATAGATTTTCCGGGTATTATGGGACGCAATACAGAGTACAGCGCGTCACATCTGCGTTGCACCTAAGCATTCAAATAAAGAATAAGTCACACTGGTGTGAGGATTACGTTAGTAAACTCGTAGGTTACTGAACAACTCCTTTTTACTCAAATATCATTTCAAAAAGCTAGACAGTAGTATCTTTAATACAAGGATTTGACAAAGTGTTATTTTTGTAATATTACGTCATACGGATTCACGGTTCCATAATTGAATTTCAATTGAAATATAGATTGAAGAAAAATTCTAAGTCGACATGCCGCTGTTGTTTCACTTAAAATTTATTGCAGTGATTCAGTAGCTTTTTTTGAACTAAAATAAATTTGTAGGCACATAAAATATTGTTAGATCGTGATTTCAAAATGGTGCTCATTAACATAGAAATTAATTTAAATTTGTTGCGTTAGATCTGCTAGATAAATTTGAAATAGTGATTTGTTTCGCTTATTAGAAATTTGCAGATGATCTTTGCGGTGTACAAATGCCGAAACTATGAAGATAAAATAACGCCAGTTAATTACTACGTTCCAGAGTGAGTGTAGTAAACCCGTATATACTTTGCTAACTAGTCGATACATACATACATATGGTCACGCCTTTATCCCCGAAGGCGTAGGCAGAGGCATATTATATGCCCGTATTTCACCTTTATAGAATTTGTTTCACGTTATAGGTGGTGACCCGTATTGCCGTATTGTATATTAGTCGATATCTGTAAATAATTACAGATAAGGATAATGATTTATCATCTAGGGAAAAGAAAGTTATTTTCTGGTCTACTTGTAGAACAAGACCAAGGAATTTCTGTTCTGTACATATCCCTCCCAAACACAGACAACCTTGAGGAAGTACCTACCTAAATTGTTTTTTTAACATTGTGTAGGTATTTCGTTACTTTAATTTTGATACTCTGCAGGGGACTGGTATTCTCATAAATTTATCAGAGTTCGTAATTCACAACAAAACCCTAACAAAAGAGACTTCTTTTAAGTACATTTCTTCGTTAAAAAGCGGCGTCACATCCACAAGTAGTACGCTACGTAACATGCTCTATTAAAATTATTATAATTTTCAGAAGACGTACTTAGTATTACTAGAATATATTATATAATCTGTGGTGTGTACGTGACAATTTGGTCTTAAGGAGCACAAAACCTCTTACTATATCAGCTGTAAGCTGTTAGTCCTGACTCCTGCTGACCCCTGACAAAACTGTATGCCAGTGTCATCGCCATTACAAGCAATAATGTCAAAAATATAAAAAACTAGCTTATGCCCGCAGCTTCGCCCGCGTAAAAATTGTTCACGTTCCCGCTTCCCATATTTTATCCCCTTGGGGGTAGAATTTATCAAAACCCTTTCTTAGCGGATGCCTACGTTATAACATCTACCTGCATGCCAAATTTCAGCCCGATCAGTCCAGTGGTTTGGGCTGTGCGTTGATAGATCACTATGACAGTCAGTCACCTTTGAGTTATATATATTTAGATAGATATATTTCATCACATAATAAAGCACAAAGTAATGAACTTAAATTAAAGCCAAAGATTATGAAAACCGGGTCTATAATAAGTTAAGATAACGCATAAAACTCCAAGGACGATCGTCAGCAATCGACCGACAAATGTTAATTTATAACCCATGTTTATGTAACACACGCGTGCGAGCACCTATTATTATGACATTATTACTATTATTAAAGTACAGATGCGTTTATTATTGTTATTATAACTAAAGTACACTAGGGAGTCAAACCCGGAACCTTCGATCAACCAACTGGCGATCGCCTCTAGCTTGACGTGTATAATAACAGCCTGAATAGTTTTTAATTGTTACCTTTGAGGCCATTTTTATAACGTTTTTGAGGAATTCTCGACTTTGCTGTGGGCTAAGCACGTGTTGAGTACAGTTTTGATGAAAAGTGATGTGAATTATTTTAAAAAGAAGTCTCATTCATTGACAAGTTATATTAGGGAAACTTAATGTACCTACTTAGGTTTAGCAATTATAGGCGCGATAGGGCTCAGTCCAGCCTTGGGCAAATAGTAGGTACATCTATTGACTTAAAAACGAGGTCTTGGAAAAGAGAAGAAAACCTCGAACTAAAACCTATACTCCAACACCCTCCTGATATTACACTAAAGAGACCTACTTCCCTCAGTGGACTACGTTAGGGAGAATTTATCGGAGAGACGATTATGTCAATCAATTAAATGGTAATCTGTGATTCAGTCATAGCAGGCTCATAACATGATAGATTTACAAACAAATTTTTGCCATTCACAGCTTTTTACCTAATCAAGCAACCAAGCAATTTGTCATAAAAGAGAGACAGACGTACCTATGATATTTTTGACAACAACGAAACATTACAACTTACGTAGGATGGAATTACTGACACACTACGATCCAACGCAATATCTCTTGCTCATTACGTGCTAAAAAAAGTTACGACTCCTGACATTTCAAACGTGATCGTCAAAATATTATAATGAAATTGACAAACTGTACTATTTATGAAACTTCTTACGAGCATTAGTTATTTTATATCCAATCCTGACCATAAAAGTCAATATAAATAATAAAGTAATGAATAGCTACTATACAAAATGGCGGAGTATGCAGTTGCTAATGAGCAATGACATTGCGATACCACTTGTCAGATGCATATTCGCACTTCAATAAACTATGTTTACACGCTATTTCTATAGAATTACTGCATAGCTATTTACATACTATGAAGTAACATAATATTGATGTAAAATAAATATTATTCTCTTGCAAGTAGACATTTTTGAGTTCAGAGAGTTTTAATTTTAAATTCATCATTGACCTTTTCACCTTTTTCAAAGAGAGAGGCAAATGCATACCTAGCTACGAAACAGACACACTTCAGCAAAATGTGTTTGTGTTTAATTCCACTTATATTGGTGAACCACTATTGTCGGTTTTAAATAGACAAGGGCAGGTTATGTTTACCTGCTGTTGAAAAATTTCAAGCCGTTCCTTATAGCTTTCAACACGGCTTACCGAACTACAAGCACGGAAACAGTCATAAATGGTGAATGTCATAAGATGTCATAGATTTATGTCAGGACCGACGGCAGAGTAGATATTTAACTAGTGGGGCTCAAAGACTTCTATATAAACTGAGGTAGACGCGCCGTACTCTAACAAACGAGATTTCAAAAGCAATCCTCAAATACACACATTACTAAGACTACACTCACTTATAAATATTTTTTACGTAATTGTCAACACACACAATAGCATTATACGAATAGAAAAAGAGTAAAAGATAACGCGTATGGACTCCGATTGCAAGTCGAGCACCTACTCTCAAAGTTTTGACTCACAACAGTGCGAGCAACGCTGCTAATTAGCTCAGTTTATAGGTTTCAAAAATCGGTGCGTAGGGCATGTCTACCTCAGTTTATATAGAAGTCTTTGGTGGGGCTACGTACGAGAGCTTATTAAATTGAAACACTCATTTGATACCGTAATATTCTACTCCGTTTCATGTTAGTCCATTATACCTACCTACAGATTACTAACTGCCAATGTATTTTCTAAGAATCAGAGCATCCTCTCGCGGAAAACAGAATACTAAGAACGGACAGCTCATGACACGCAATGGCATTTTTTTCGCACAAAATGTCTTGCAAGTCATCTATTATTTCGAAAAAGATACAGTAGTTTCATATAAATTGGTATTGCGTGAATATATTCTTGGTGTAGCAATTATCTGAAGACTGTAGTTGCTTTTCTGTAACCTATAACCTACAAAACAATTTACACTGCACAAAAAATACTTGCATCGAAAGCTTCATCGCTAAAATAAAACACGTAAATTACCAAACATTTTTATATTCGACTGTACCTGAAATCCTTAAATCTAAACAATCTTACGTAGGGCAGAGATCCTTAGGCTAAATCCTGGACACTCCCATGCCTAACGTTTTAAAATCTTACCAAAATAAAAAAAGGTAAAACATCTTGCTCGGCCCTATTTTCGTTTCGGGTTTGTTTGGATCAAAAATGGTGTCTAATGTTAAAAAAAAAACATTTTAATATGAATATTATGGATAACTAGGGTTTTACTTACCATATTCGAGATCGGTGTAAATTTTCTGGTGTTATAAATCTTGTAAGAGTGCAATGCCATTTTATTAGAAAACTATAAGCTAAAGATTTGAATTTAGAATCGGACAAATCCTCAAATCGAGAGAGCTTAAGAAAAAAAAAGTACCATTAATGATATGATATTATATGTTTGCGCCAAAACTAAAAGAAATGGTAGGTGCTTTGCATAATTCGCGAGAGACACTGTTTTGACCAGGATAGCGCCGCATTAAGGCATTTTTAATAACAAGATTATCGATGAACTTTTTACATAATAAGTTAATTAAACCTCTACAGGTAATTAAAAGTTAATAATTTGATTCCCATAGCCCGTGATCCGTACCATAAAAGCGCGGTAAAGTTATGGAGGGAAAGATTGTTTTTTTTTACAGAGAACAAGGCGTTTTCGCTTTCTTGTCGAGGGAGGGATACGCGAGTGACTAATGTGAGAGATAGAATGCTTATAAAAGTTGTTCAATAGTAATGGTTTAACTGTAGATAGAGACCATGAACTATGAACGCATTGATTCTTTTTTTAAATTATACGTGTTCTTTAAAAAAATGGTCTTAGTAGCTAAAATCGGTAGTAATTTTTTCTTATTTCGATTTGCGGAATTGGCATTTGATGTAAAGACAAAATCAAACTGAAACCAGAGCCAAAATAAACTTACACCGTAATCATGCTTTCTTTCTAAAATAAATATTACAAAAATCTCACCAAAAATAAAATTCATACGCACGCACCATGTTGATTGCAAAAACACATTTAAAAATAGAACATGATCATCAACTTTTTTTAAATGAAAGAAGCACTGTACTTACCTAACAGCTAACAGTAAAATCGACTAAAGCCGACTTTCATACTAAGTAAACCGCACTTTACCGAAACGTTGACGTTTCGACCGTTATCGCCCGCTCGTCTGTTCCATTTTTTTCCTTGTAAAGCTAAGGGGTTTTATTGTTTTTTCTCGTGTACATTTTTATGGTCGGTTTTTCGGTAGGCGGGTAATGGGCGGAGTACCAAGTACGGAACGTGTGTGGTTCCATTTAGTTTTAAGTATTTTAAAATATTGTTGCTATTATAATGTGACATGATTATGAAATGCGTTACTAAAACATGATTTTCGTTCATGGAAAAAGCGCCTTTTCATGTGTGGCGCAAAAAGTTTTGTTTTAAGTTAGCAAAAAAGCGATAATTTAACAAAATAAAACTATTTGACATTGAAAGTAACATAATTTTATGTCACTATACTCGAAGATCTTGTAGAATTTGATCTGTCATGTAAGTATTGATTTGAGTTTACAAATTTCGTGCCCTTCTATCGAGAGTCCCACGTACTTATAAAGAGGGAGTCTTGAATTTGTAGAGTAGTGTTTTAAATTAAGTATCATGTTCTGGATAGTCATAGGCATTGTAGATCTTCTATCAAGATTTAAATTAAACTGTAACATACAAGCTCTATTAATCATACATTTCACAGTTGCTTTACCTAAGGTATGTAGTTATAAAAGTTAAGAAGAACATTTCAATATAAAGTACCTACTTGCTCTTTCAGACAAAATAATCATTTAAATACTTATCGATTTTAAATATATCGTCACTATCGACATCACACACATCACTAGTGGCTGGAGGGTGTGTCAGGGCCCGAGGCTCGGCATTGTTTTGTCTGTACGTATGACGAACGCCGACACATACACACAACTTGTATGGAACCATGGGAATCTTCCGATGTGAAGAATGATAGACAATTAATATGTGTCTTTGACTGTCAGTACATGTTCACAAAAGAGGTTTGAGTCGCAATTTTTTTAATACTTACGTATGAGTGTCAGTTAGATGTCATGTAGTCAGTGATGGTCACTCTGTGGTTTCTGTCATACAAGAGCACACTGTGTTTTCCAAGCTTTTATGTTAATTTAGGTAGTTTTTCCTTCTATTATTGTCGTAATAGTTCGATGGTCAACTTTAGTACCCTTTTATAATTATAGTGATCTCTGCTTTAAAATGTTTCTTTTACTAAAATGTTATAGAGAATATTGCTACTATAATATACTTACCATAATATGGGTGGAATTTCGGATTAGCACCGATTATACCTGTACTATTTATTATTTCCGAATGCATTCGAAAACTTCCGAAGCATAGTTCATTTCTGAGACAGCACTACCTTTTGCGGTGCACCGGTAAGCAAATAGTGGTTGTCCGTACTTTATGAGTATATTAATATCAGGCGTTGGTGGTGGTTGTGCAAACATTTTGCATATCTGCAATCTTACCGCAAGGGTTAAAATACAATTCAAAGAAGTTCGTGAAATTTATTTCCCGGTGTAGTATGAATTGGTAGATATGATTTTAAAACGATATTGTTTTCATGTAATCAAAGTCAAAATGCCGAGTAGTGAAAAAAAATTGTAAAAAGCACCCTGTGTGTTTCAAAAGTTGTAACAAAATTCCATTACAGCCAAAATAATCACGGCCGGATCTAAACTAAAAAAAAAAACATTATTTTGATGTCCGATTTTGTAAAAAGCACACCAAAAGAGCCGCGGACAATTCCAAATTCAAAAATTTTCCACGCCGGGCGTTCGTCCGTATACCGAATAAAAAAGTTAAAGTGCGTTCGATATTAATATGCAGCGCTGAGAATCGGGCTTTCTTTTAGTGATGAGCTCATGATTCGTCTTAGTTACTAATTTTAAATTTTCAAGTCACTGGATGTTGTACCGGTAGATACCTGAAAAAATCAAAATAAATATAAACATACAGTAAAAGAAAAAATCTCGTAGCATATTATTATCATAGCGATTAAAAATTACTGCTGACTTTAAAAAGCGTTAATATGTTAATAGCTGTGTATTGTTTTTTTAATTAAATGCTGCAATTACTTGATCAATATCTAAAACTACAAACACGAATCGACTAAAATCATTTTTCAACAAATATTTGTAACTAACTCGAATAATCGACTAAACTCGACCTATCGATTTATTTCGCACCACTAGCCCAGATACAGTACGCTTACCAAAAAGCAGGGTGTTGGTCCGATCCGATGTTGCGATACGAAACCAGTAATTACAACTTACCACTGACTATTATCAAGTAGCGCATGCCTTTCATATATATTTTACAAAATGGATGGCCATACTTCAGCCAGTATCGTGTTGAATATTTATATTGTAGATTTATGTACGATGCTTGTGT
Source organism: Miltochrista miniata (assembly GCA_933228765.1). Lineage (NCBI taxonomy): Eukaryota > Metazoa > Arthropoda > Insecta > Lepidoptera > Erebidae > Miltochrista > Miltochrista miniata. The sequence continues at coordinate 10,302,119 of OW121776.1, forward strand.
GTGTGTTGATTTATGGAGGTTCCATTTTCAAACGCATTTCGCGAGTTTTGAAATTTGAAGCATATTTTGGTACTTAATTTTCTTCTGTAGAGAATTTAAGTACTCTAATTTGACCATTAGCATTTAAGGCGGGGCAATGCAGGCCCTTGCAAATAGGGACGCCGGAAAACATCAAATAGTAAACTTCTTTGAAAAAAAAAAATTACATATTTACATTGCTTAGCCACGCAACAATTTTTTTTGACGCAATGCGGTAATATCGAAAGTGATTCCTTCAGACATCAATATACGTCTGTCAACAATATGGCGGTAATCGCACCGATCGATGTGTATTTCAATATTTTTGTAATAAAAAAGCATTGTTAGAATTGTTTAGTTATTTTACCAACACTTATGCCCTTTCCGTGTTATTTTATTGGCTAATAAAAAAACATTAATAAAAAAAAAAAGAAAGGCCGAGGCACTGTCATTCTTTGGTTTTCGCTACTTGTAACCATTGAATGTCTATTTTTGTAAAATAATTTATAATTGTTTTATGTACCTACCTCTTTTCTGCCACTTTGAACTTTTTTTTTATTTTACTTTATGGTACCTAAAATCCGTACCTACTATATTTTTTTCTATATCTTCTTAAATCAACTCGTTTTAGTTCTCTATAATCTATAACAAGCGTGAAAAAACTAGTCTTGTAGGAAACGAACGAATAACAATTAATTATAGCCATTTCGGCGCCAGTTCCTTTCTTGATTGATTTTTATTACTTCAATACATTGAAGTGAAGGAATTAAATACTTAGCTGACTTTCCCGCGTTAATGTACCGACGCCATAATTGCTGGGTTCGCGACGAGGTTGAAAGGAATTAAATTCCTCATTAGTTAATAGTTTTGAGTGAAGAATTGCGACATTGTAAAATATATTTTGATATTTTTAATGTACTAATTGAATTTTGAAGATGTTTGTAATACTTCTATACTAATGTTATAAAGATGAAAGATTTGATTGTTTGTTTGTTTGCATCGAATAGGCTTCGAAACTACTGAACCAGTTTGAAAAATCTTTCTGGAGAAGCTACATTTTTCGCGGTGAACATAGGTTATATTTTATTACCGTATTCCCACGGAAACGGTAATGTCAACCGCGTGACGTCCCCTAGTTTAAAATGAAAAAGACTTAAGTCCACCCAAGCTCAAGCTAACTTCATCTTCTTTTTGTAAGATCATAATCGGTCACTGCCAATAAATTTGATACCAAAATAAGCCATTTTAAATGCTAGATAGGCGTAAATGACTTCTCGTACCTACCCAGTGTTGGGAGAAGTGAAAAAATAAAGTATCATGCCCTACCATTTTTTTAACGTGAAGGAAAATCCATCATGGATGCCATGCCTGACTCCTACCTACTAAAAAACCTCACGTAACGCCCAAATAGCCTAAGTTTGGGAGCCCCGGGTAAGCCTTTGGAAGGATGTCCCAGGACTCACAACAGACCTACGGCCACCACTGCGGCCTCGCCCAGGGGGGGGATCCCTACCATTGCTTACGTGACCGGGTAAGGCCTTGGAAACATTTCCCAGAATTGCCGACTCAGACGGTACAGGTTACACTCAAATATATTATGCCCTTGTCTTAGATTAAAAGCAATCGTTTGGTCTTACATTTGAAAATCTGATATTATTTACCGACTCAAGCAAAGTTATAAGGCAAGTCAAGGCTATCTGCAAGGATTACGGCCATTTTAGACGGGCACCGGATATTTTGTCACTATAAACCGATTAAAACTCATAATATTATTATTGAATCGAGATATAAATTTTGAATTTTAGTAAATATTTGCATAAGTATAGTGAGTATATTAAGGTAAAAAATGCCCAAATATGTTTTGGATAATTACGTTCTCGGGTCTTAGAAGGTTTCTGCGGAGTCGGTAGTGCGAGTATAGCGACTCTGGTGATGCAAGTCATTCATAGGTCAAGGTGACCACAGTCCATCAGGTGGGGCTGTAAGCTTGTCCACCGCCTTAGTGGTATAAAAAAGAAATGAAATTTGCCTGGATCATAGTCCACTGCTGGACGTAAACTTCAAATTGCATTATTGTATAGATTACTATATTTAGAGAAGAAATTTTGAGTGTGAGTTCACACGACACGAAAATATTTTTTGTTTTTTAGATCATAATTTTTTTTGTATGAATTTGGCATAAACGAAGGATAGACAAAGAAATACGCTAAATTATTATTCTTTTTTGCACTATTTCATTTCACAAAATCCATTTCACACAGAACAAAAAAAAACATTTCAAAAAAATAATTTCACTTAATTTTTTTCAACAGAAAAATGCGGGCTATCAGACGACCCAGGTCTCCGGGTCAACGGCAAAGGGAAGAAGATGCGAAAACCCCGTACGATATACTCCAGCCTTCAGCTTCAGCAGTTAAACAGGAGGTTTCAAAGGACGCAGTACCTAGCTCTCCCTGAGAGGGCGGAACTGGCTGCTAGTCTTGGACTGACGCAAACTCAGGTTAGTGGTTGAAAATAATAAATTTGCACTGAAATTTGAATGTTTTATATCACACATTTATTATTATAGTCTTCCTTTTTTTTAAGAAGATAGGTAACTGGTCTTTTAGTAAACTTACATTGGGAGAAATTGGTCCAAAATGTAGAGGAATAAGCCAAGTTGAAGGGTTTATGGGTTTGCTTGAAAAAGTTCAATATCAGGCAGCCACAATTTGCATCTACATGTCCATTTCAACTGGTTAAGCTTTCCACTAATTTGCGAGGGCAGAATGAAACTACGTAACGTGGGCATAGGTACAGCACAGATTTTTTCTTTGCACAAAAGTTTCCCACTTTTCTTAAAAAAAAGCACTGATAATTTTCGCACCATAATGGTTGTTGGTTAACGCTAATGGTTTTTGGTCGTACATACCGGGATCTTTCGTTAAAATTTTATCTTCAAAGCATTATTTTTCATCATAAAAACATATTTGGTCATTATAGACGTACTGTACCTATTGGCAGTATATGTATACACAAGGTTAAGCACTTGACGAAAAAAAAAATCAATTATTGTCTAACTTCCTGTGTAGGTGCAACACTAAGCAACTAATTTCCTATTACAAAATGTCCGTCAAAACATCAGTTTAATACAGTTGGCGGCAACAATTAACCGTTGCTACAGAATTTTCTTTTTATTTTTACTAAAATGACAAGTAAAAAGAATCCCCACAATCCCTGAACAGTAATTATGTCACACACCTTATAATTAACCGCCAGTGTGTACATTCACTATTATTTTTTTATCTCTAAATTTCAATACATCTGATTAAAAACCTTATTTCTTATGCAATAAGATCTGAAATAAATAAGCGACGCATCTATCTGCTGTCTGTAACGTGTAATTAAAAAACAAGCAAACTTTTTTTTTAATATCTGTCACAGATAACGCACTGCTGCCTCTAAGTAGTAATTTCTTTATGAATAGTCTATGGATTTTTTTATGACATGTGTGTTGATAGTTTTTATTTCATCCGATGAAATTCATGAGCTGCGAACGATTAAATGAATATATATTTACTTTTTTATAATCTTCAATGAAAAATATGTAATTTTTTGCTAAAAGAATTAATTTATTTACTCGAGCTAATCCACTGGGCACGAAGATATTTTCTGATGAATGACGTCATGCCATACTTACATGCTAAGATTGAGAGTGGTTGGCAGCCTTTAAAGTGGTTTGGGTACTCATCAGCAAACCTCGTCATATTCATCTAATAAAATAGTAAGAAGGCAAAAGTGTGGACTGAATCTTGCCCTGTGCTCTTCAAAGAATACCGAAGCAAAAAAGGTAGTATATCAAATTTTTCGTCCCGTTGGATTAATGCAAAAACTAATGAATTGTTTTAATTCAGATTTTGTACGAATGTCAACATGAGGTAGGGACTACACTTAGTCATAATTTACTTTTCTTCGCGTAAGAGCTTTATTTAGGATTTTACTATTCCATTTTCGCCAAGCTGCGTAGCAACAGTATAAATAAAAATTGCTTGTAGTAAAAACTAGTAGCTGAGTGTATTAACCGCAAACGGACTCTCCACCTGCACTTAACATCTTTAGTCCCAGTTCAAACCGGCCGCCTCCATTACAAGTCGTACAAATCAAATCATTTAATATTTTTATGAGTTACACATAGACTTGTTTTGATTTTGAATCATTCATCCTTCACTTGAAACAGACCGCCAACAAAATATTATATTCCGATAATAATCATTATCGTTAATATCAAAACTTTACCGGATCTCGCAATCAAAGCCCGCGCCTATCATTAAAAAAAACCACTCCATAGACAAACTCATACGTTCGGAAACCATATTCCGATTGGCTTCGTTCGTAAATTGATTCGTCATGTGTCACCGTATGGAATGAATAATCGTAGCGACGACGGTAATATGTAGACTGAAATATATACAGACTTGGCTCTAGATATGTCAAATTTATCTCACACTACGTAAATAACAATAAACTATAGTTCTTTTGGTAGTCCACTTGCACTATTCATTTATGGGTACCCACTTGGAATCTCGGTCTTAGGGTTTACAGAGATGAAAATGTTTTAGTAGTCGATTGTTGTGTACATTTATTATGTAATACTGCCTTTTAGGGTTTTATTTATTTATCTATGATTAATTTCAAACATTCGAATTTGCTCAAGATAATTCTCTCAATAAGTAGGTATAATTCTTTCTGCTTTCGTTTTAAAAACAAAACGAAAACAAAGTTTAGCTTTGGGTACACCCACCACTTCCACTCCATCCAGTGGTTCCGCAGAGTATTTATTCTCTCTCTAACTTATTAGTGTACGGTGTAAACTCAATGTTGAGAAGGTCAGAAGATGTCAACTGCGTTTATGAATCAAACCTACAATCATCATAAATGTGAACACAGGCTACGTTTGATCTAAATAATGCAAAATGTATTAAAGTACCTTTTGACATAACAAATTTAGCACTTTTTGCCATAAAAAAATTACTTGTGTCATTATATTAATTATAAGTCCTATGGTCTTAAAAATGGGCGGAAAGATTCCGCTTGACGTTTCATTAAATAGATAAATGTTCCATGTATGTGTGTGTGGATGAGTCTGTCGACTCTAAATATTCTTAAGACACAAAGCATAACGGTGTAAAAAGTAAGAGCCAAGTTAATTTTATTATAATTTAATATTTCTCAGTTATTGTCTGTAGGGCGCGCTTTGATAAAACCGCATCGTTATAGGGTTGGCAATAAACTGATTCACTTTCTTTATCGATACTATACTCATTACTATTTCAGTATTATGTTTCTATCATTTATTATTAACTCATACACACACATAAGTACCTTTATTATTCACATCATATTAGTAACCTTGATAATCAAATAAAGTAATAAAATCTAATTAAGTACAGTAATTATGAAATAATAATAACTTAATGAAAATAAGAAGAGCAGACTCTGAGACTCATCAAGTAAAGAAAATATATATTAATTTATTTGATTCGAATTTGATCGCTCAGTTCAATTCGATTCCACATGAAATTAAAAAAGTGGAGTTCAAAAAAAGGAAGAGGAAACAGCTATCTATGTAAGATTGTGTTACTTCGAACTTAATTAACTCATTGTAGTCGTAAATGTGTACAAGCAATTTAAAACTCTATTCTAGTTGCCATAATGACTATGAGAAATGCAAAATCCTAGCGGGAATAGTTTTTATCGTTAATAATAAATCATGCCATTTGTCTGAAGGTGGCTGTGGCTTCTGATATTGTATAAATTTGTCGCTTTTCTTGTTAGGTTTAGCTACCTGCATTGTGATCGAATCAGGATTAAATGGCGTTAGAAAATTGGTTTAATCGACTAACGCTAATATTTTTAGTCGATTGTGATGATTATTTAAACGGTATGTTAATATTGTCAAATGTCAATTAATGATAAACAAGAGCTTTTATTTACGTTTTCTAAATAGATTTATGAATGTGGTTACATGAATTAAAAACCAGAATGTACCTACAAATAATTCGCACCTTCGTAAAATTGATATTTACATTTTTTTTTGGATTTCGTTATGTTAGTTAGGTTGTATGTAAATGGTTTGCCATTAAGTGTGTGTCTCTTGAAGCTTACGTCAAAACCTTGTATTCTCCAGCTGCATCGCCAGTGACAAATTGATTTCTCCAATCGGCCCCTAACTTTAAGTCAACTAAAAAAAATAGTGTGATTTTTTTATGATTACGAATTATTGTCATAATAGCTATGACAGTCCACTGCTGGACGTTCCCAATTTACGCCACAACCCACGATCCTGCACCTTCCTCAACCAATCCCTCCCGTTTTTCGGTTCGTCGTTTCATCTAGCGGAGGTTCGTTCTACCCCATATTATAAAATAAATTAGAACCAAATTCAAATAGGTTATAAAATTTATAACCTACTTACTTGGTTCGAATTTAGTACTTACTTCTATCGTTACATTATTGCGTAGCAACATTTTTAATTGATCTTACGTAATGGGATTACAGGTAAGGTCATGTACTGTTTTTTTCGAAGGCATTGTGTTAGAAATGTTGTTAGAAATTAGAAATGAATGAGAGAAACTACTATAACCATTGATTGTAATGACTTTAATCCTGTTTATTTTATAATCCTATGGTGAGTGGAGTGCAAGACATTTATAGGCTAGGTGATTATGTATTAATAGATTAAATAATTACTGTAACTTGGTAGATATCTTGTTAATAAATTGAGGAGCACTAAGTTCCTCTAATCAATTAATAATATCTCAAGTTAGAGGTATATTAATCACAAAAGTTTTAGTCGATTCAGTTTGATCATAATTTTGCTATAAAAAATAAACATAAAATCTTGCTAATTGAATTAGGCCTGATACGTAAAATTTAGAAGGCATGTATTAAGAAGTCGTTTACCACTATCTTTCTCAATGGTAATGCTTAGGATAACACTAAAAATACCTAAATAATATTTTACCCAAATGAACTATTCGATGCGTACAATATTCCATAATCGGCGTATCATCGATTCTCACAATGTCTGGACAAAATCGGCTACGGCGATTTTCTTTTTAATTGTAATTAAATTTAATAATTAATCGACTATTTCTTTAGGATTTAAATCGCTGAACTTTTGTTTTGGTATGATTTTCGAACTGCCGCTAAAAATTTAAAAAATATCGTGTGTCGATACTCGTTTTCGATATATTATCGTACGATAATATATCGAAAACGACAACATGGTTGTGTGATTGTGATTGTGACATTTGAACACCATAGACAACACAGAATTCTATTCCCATAAGTCACATTATAAAAACTGTAGAAAATAAACGCGGAAATTAAACGAAATAACGTACAGAAACGCATTCGTAGTTACTTGACGGTAGTAAAAAAAAATCTCATTTGATCACCGCGCGTTCAACAAAATGATGATTGATGGTACTAAGTTAATTCGTTATAAGTCTGTGACGAATGTACAAAACCATATTATGTTGCATTGCAGCTATGTCTGTTATTTCTTTTCTTTTATAATTATTTACGTATCTATTGGTATATTACACTCTGTTACGCTTGGCTCATCTTAAATGAAAAATGTTTGTTGCTACTGTTCAACCATAGATAGCAGAGTCGGTGTTCATTTTTTTTTCATTATTTTAGACGCAATTGCAGCGCTTTGACTGCGGTTAGAAAATGATGGAAATTTTATGTATTCTAAGGGTGTATCTAGGCGAGTTTTTTAATTGATAAATGCAACTTAGGTATAGTTTTGTAGAAATAGGTGCCAATGGTAGTCCATATTTTGCCTTTACATGTTTAGGGTGGCAGTGTTCAAATGGTTTAGAAATTAAAGTAGGTACCAACACTTTTTTCAACGTGAGGAAAATCCTACAGGGATGCTATGCCGAACTCCTACCGACTAAAAACCACACGTATCCTACCTAACAGCCCACGATTGAGAGCACCGGGTAAGCCCTCCGATGGATGTCCCCAGGACTCCCAAGCAAAAGGAAAGCTTCTAGGTATTCTTTAGCGTCATCCGTGTCACAGTATATATATGTTGTTTAACAGTTATACAGTGTCCGTGACGTCAAATGTCCTACATCCTGTTTGGTCTATTTTGTACTAAGCTTACATTATATTTGATGGTAGGTACTAAGATATTGAATAATGAAGGGAACATTCCTAATTTTATGAAAACAGCCTTTGTATTCATGGTAGTCATATATACAGCTTTATAGTTTTTTTTTGTTCTTTCATTTTCGGTGCAAGCACCTATGCAACCAGACAATTTTATTCTATTTACAAAAATACATAACGTTTCTAAGAACACGCCGAGTCACTATCTCAAACGTTAAGAATGATGACTTACGTATTTCGAACACGCCTCTGATTGGCTGTCAAAGTCAGGCCGACGACCAATAGCAGCTCGTCAAATGTCATGACTGTGCGGTTTAAGAACAATTGCTTAAAAAAAGAACGTGCTTCCGTTAAAGTGGCAATGCTTCTGGTTTTTTTTTAATCTATTGAGGTCTTTGACGGCCGAGAGATAGTGCCTTTGTGTTTCGACATTCAACTGTAGGTAGTAGAAGCTTTTTGATACTTTTTTCATTCGCGATTTATTTTAATATCCATAAAGAGCCGCTGACTTTAACTTATTTCTATGAAAATGGTAGGTATTGGTAACAATTTTAGTACTGTACCTTCCAGTAGATAGGTACCACTATTTCCTGCTCTTTAACAATCACTCTTCTACGTGGCTAGTGAAACATAACTCTTCAGGTAGGTAATATAGTCAACAATATCTAGACGAGATACTTAGGTTAAATACATTAATTGCCATGACCACACATTCACGATTTAAAAAATCAACTCCCAACACAATATCTTACGCACTCAAATATCGAACCAATTTTAAAAACTATTTCAGCCATAGACAAGATAATTTACTTTCAATTTAATCGTACTTCCACTAACACGAATGACAGCTCTACTTTAAAAAATAGGCCAGTAATCGTAAAAAAAAAACCAACCAATAAAATTAATTGGAAAATCGTCTAGTAATTGTCATCAATTGATTGTCGCAATAGATCCAATGTGTTTTAATTGTTATAAATAAAGAGGATGTCGGTAAAAACGTGTCTTTCGTGTCTATGACTAAGGAGTTTAGAGAGCATAGGTTACGGTTACAATTTGTTACAAAACTAGCTGTGCCTCTCGACTTCGCTCGTGACACACTTCGAGCAGAAACTCATACAGCTTAAAGTGTTATCCAAAAAAAGGTTTGGATTCATGCGAGACTCTTTTTCAGATTCAGATTCATTTATTTACCAGATTGTAGGTACCTACAAGGTACAATGCCACGGGGGCCTTATTTATGTTTAGTTTAGATAGTAATAATGTAAATATATAGATATGTAATAATTATGTTTCTCTGTAATTTTTAACAATAAATGTTTTATTCAGGTACTTACAATCTTGTTGCATTACCACAACCAAGACTGCCAGCACAATACTAAAGTTGTCAAAAAATAATAGGCTCGATTTGACATTTGTCATCGCGAAGACTCTCATTGTCAAATTCCCAAATCCACTAATGATATTCTAACCATTTTTCACAGTTTCGCTTGACTCATGATAAGTTTTGAGCTATACCTAAATCAGTTTTCGAATACTTATTTCATGCCAACTTTCATACCTTATTTTTTAAAAATGTGACAAAGCTTGTAGTAACCCTCGCTCTCTGCGAGGCCAAAAGATTGTCGCCTTAACAATGCAATTGAAGTCTTTATATACCTACAGTATGGGGTTCTTCAAAAGGGGTCTTAGAAGGTTTTTACAGGGTCGGCAGCGCGAGAGTGGCGCCGGCGCCGCTGGTGTTGCAAACGTTCATAGGCTGCAGTGACCACCAGTCCTACTGATGGGCTGTATGCTTGTCGGCCACCTTAGTGGTAAAAAGAAACATTATATATTCATATTCCTACGGTATAATAAATCATAATAAAAACTAACATAATCTGTAGAACATTTTCTGTGCATCTACCGTAACCATTTTAGTAGCAAGTATCGGTTAGTTTTATTCATAAACTTAAGTCCGTTATCTATAAGATTACTTACAGATAAGGCTTTTACATGCATACTCTCGATTTCAATTAATTTCCCGTTTGTAACGATTGAGATAACTTTACCGGTTTGGTGGCAAAGTTATAAATAAGTTAGAAATAGGGTAGATGCCGTTTAAATCAAATTGGTGTCTTTTTAAGAATAAACAGATTAAACTGCTAGCGGACGTCACGCGGTTTCACCCGCGTAATTCCTATTCCCGAGGGAAAACGGGAATAAAATATAGTCTATGTTCACCGCAAAGAGTGTAGCTTCCCAACGGCGAAAGAATTTTTCAAATCGGTTCAGTGGTTTTGGAGCCTATTCGATGCAAACAAACAATCAAATCTTTCCTCTTTATAATATAAATATAGATACATTTAAATATATTATGCTTGTAGTAAGTTCCTAAATTGTATAGCAATAAAATTAAATACGAGTATAAAAAACATACAAGTACATCGACTGCCTCTGTGACGTAGTCGGTAGTGATATCGCCTGCGGCGCTGGAGGTCCTGGGTTCGATTCCTAGGTCGGTCCAAATATTTTGTGTGATTCACAAATGTTTGTTTCGGAGTTTGGGTGTTTTCTATGTACAATAAGTATGTATTTAGAAGTATTTAAGTATGTCTATCAGTCGTCTAGATCCCATAGCACAAGCTTTATAGCTTAGTTTGGGCTAGATGATGTTGTGTGAGAATGTCCAACAATATTTATTTATGAATGAAGTGATCACAGCAGTTAACCATCTTTCGCTAACCACGCATGAGTTTCAATCGTTTTCGTGCTTCGAAAGGCACGTTAAGCCGATGATGGTCCCATGAGTGGTAACATGAGCATCGATAAGCAAATTTGAAGACTTTAAGGGCGACTTGAAATTTTCCAACGGTTGGAAGTAACAGCCTGCGCCTGTCAATTTTTTTCTTGGATTAATATACATCTGCCTAAACCTTCGGGAATAAAAACGTGACTACAATGAATGTGTGTTTCCAAACAATAGTCAAACAAATTTCTTCGATCTCTATAACTTATAAACAAAATTATAATCGTTATTACTACTGACGGTTAAGTGTTGCTAGTATTGAAATAAAACGAGTGACGCCACAGGCTACACCTTATGCAAACATATTGTATTATCGAGATCAAAAGTGTTTGTTAATCATTGTGCAGTTCTATTTTTTTCAATATGGCAGTATGTTTCTAGACGCACTCGCAAAAAATTGTAGATGAATCAATAGCCACCATTTGGGCACTTCAAAATTGAGATTTAGAGTCGTATCTAAAAAAAAAGAAACGCTTTAATGCAGTTTCATAACTCCAACCTAACGGACCTTCATAAAGACATACTATTAGGTACTTTTAATTAAGACACCACTTCCAACAAAACTCCAGACAAAATCAATAAAAACAGAACTGTAGGTATATGGTTATTGGCTGGATGTGCAGATTTTTTTTGCTTTAAAGTTGATACCTACTGCTTGTGTCCAAAAACATCGCTTGTAAATTTGGGATGCTTTTAAATTTTTAGATTGGTTTTTTTTTATTCTTTTTACCTATATAGTTCCGAACTGATTAACCTCCAATCCATTGGAACCTAACCACTTCCATTATTAAGCAGGTGTTCCCAGCTTGCAGATGTCACTGGAATGCACACTGGCGATTTTGGTAAACTGTATTTCACTTTTTTTACAAACAATGTTAAGTTGTTCACGACTGTACTTGATCCAGTTTTCCCAGTAGCAAAGTTAACGAGCTACAGGCAGGTGGCGCCAACGCGCCTATATTAATACATCAAGTATAAATAACACTAGTTTGATATCCTGGTTTCAATCAAATAAACCTCTTTGATGATCATCGTTAATGTTAAAATGACAGGCCTTATGCCATAGATAGGAAACAACTAGTTATGTCATTATTGTCTTTGGGTTAGTTTTGGCGGGAACATGAAAAGATGTTTATTTTTTTTTAAATAGTGGCTTAGGTACGCTTAAGTTATTATTATTTTATGCAATAAAACTTGGTAGGCACCAATTACTATACATATTGTATTATTACACCTATTTTCTTCCATGTTCTTTTTATTGAAAACCTTACAAACGCTTGTTTTTATTGGGTAATTAATGGGTATTTCCTTTATTATTTCTTTTAAAAGATATTGTTATATACTTTTACGAGACGTCTAAATTATGTATTGACACAATTCGCTTTCCAAAGAAGCTCCGTGAAACTTATAGTTTTAATTACTGGTCGCATGTAAATTGTTCCAATTTCAAAGTTTCAACAACTTTTTAATTGTAGAAGCTACGACTGCTGCCGATGAATATTAAAAAAAGTACATTGACGATAAGTTAGGTAAATGATTTAGTTTTTGCTCTGCAGTAACAGTCGATTAATACTTAAGTTGGTAGGTAATTTTTAAAAGACAAATCAATTCAATCCAATCCATTATTTGCTTTTTTTTCGTGAGGGAAAATCCTCATAGATTCTAAGGGATCACACCCGTTCCTCGCGTCACGCTGCCGTCATGGGCTTGCTTCTGTAAGGACGGTGAGCGACCCTCTCACCGTCCTCAGACCCCCGGCCAATAGTCCTCGGCATCCTTTATTTGCTTACTGACATCTTAATAGAATTGATGTTTAAAAAATTATGATTCAGGAATTTTATTTAGCTCCGTATATGAGTTTTAGAAGTTCTATACTATCGTAGTAATACCTCCAATAGGGTACCTACAACCTAAGTACTAAGTATAAGTACTTAATGCAAAATAAATGTTGAAAATGAGTCACAAGAACGAGTCAGGCAGGATGTCAGATAGCGTTTGTTCCTTTTGGTACCATTGAATTACTCCCTTTTATAATATTTCTATTTAAAGTAAGTAATTTCGCCTTTTTATAGTTTTTTGAATAGGTATATCGCGTAAAAGAATCCTTCGTATTGGCAGTAGCCGATACGATACGATCAAAAATTTTTGACACATGTAGCAGTAGCTATACAGAACTTTGTCGAAAAATACTGGTCTCGATCAGGTCCCGAAACTGTGTCTTCTGGTTTGCGGGACCAGATGCCCTAACTGTTGAACCATCGAGACACTTCTCTCGACTAAATCAACAGGTTCGAGTTCTGCTCGCGACCAAAAAAAGTATTTATTACATTTATTGATAAATAATATACATTAAATTGCTTTTCAAAATTATCTTGAACTTTGTCAAATCTATTAATTTTCAAATTTCACGCTAGTCATAATTCACTTTTTGTCAACTCCTTGACAATCTTTTAAGGTATGTTAAGATTATTTGACGAAATCAGCTAAATATGCTCCGTAAAGCGAACACTTTGAAAAGTCTTAAATTTGTATGAAGTCACCTTGATGTGACTTCATCCACAGTTTGGTGAAAACACGTCATTCTCAATATTAAAACGAACCGTTCTCTAATTTGAAATTCACGAAACATGACTTTTTTTGAACCACAGACCGTTGGTTAGAAGTAAAAATTCTATAAAATAAGGAGGATTGATCATAAAATCGATTACTGTGACCCAACAGCGTGAAAAGGTTTTAATTGTTCAATAGAACCTGTTTTTTTATTCAATACTTTTTGATATTTGAGGTCACTCGCGATTGGCGCCGGTATTTTTCCGTTATATTTTTTTTGGAAACTACGAACCAATCAGCGTACTTTTTTTCTAATATCTAATTTTTATCTCCATTTGCAGAAAATTTTTGTTTATTATTTCTGTATTTGGTTTTTGTCGATTAGTTATTTTTGCAATCAAATTCTACACGCCCCATATATTTAATGCGGTTTTATTAATAGTATCGTGCTCAAGACGCATACTGATGACGTGTATATTAAAACCATTTTATGATTCAAAGAACCCGACCCTTTATAAATAAATGATATAACATTTTATTTCTTCGTTATTATTTTATTACAATCTTCTTATTAATTCAACTGGCAATAAAAGCTTAGAACTGTAATCGAGCGTTGCAGCGTTTGATTAAACATAATATGAACATGATTTTTACATGAAACCAGAGTACTAGTAGTAAAAGAGTAAATCAAAACATTATCCAATCAAAATGAAGTTGATATAAGCTTGTGCTATTGGATCTTGATAACTTGTAACACTTATACTATTATACAAACTAAGTGCTTACATAGAAAATGTTTTGATGGACCAATGATCTAAAAAAGGCACAGGTTGGGACTGGATGTGGCAGGCGTAGGAACGCGTGTTATGGACTGCCATAGGCTGATTTGATTGATTGATATAGAAAACATCCAAACACATAATCCTTAAAGGATGGCACAAATATTTGTTCCAATCCAGAATTTACATCCCAGACGGCAATCGCATAGACTTCTACCTAGACTAGACCACTACACCATCGAGGCAGTCAAAACTTCAAATAGTTGGAAAATTTCTGGTCTGGGAATACTCCTGCCTCTATTTACTTATTACACAGATTATCAATACGTTTTAGAATAAAATTATGAGCACAAAGGAACTTGGACTCTTTGATTTTGATGATTTTCTGATTATTATGTATTAGTTCTTGTGAGCTCATATCATTCATTGTCTACAATTAATCAACTTGTTATGTAAGTACTACATTATGTTGCTCCATCATGTTACTATGGCGAGAAATAAAACTTTATTTAATATTATTTATTATAGTTATTGATTGTTTCAGTAACTGGCCATCATAAAAAAAAATGGCTAAAATACAATATACAAATGTCTTTTCTCTTTTTTATAAGTTAGGTTGAGCTATGACTTAAGATCTTCTAAAGGTCATAGACACATCACAATCACGCTTATCGAATGCATTATCGACTAATTGTTGGGCACCAGCCTCTTTTCCTTTCACATTAAATATAAATACAGGTATGTTCACACCCTCTATTAGCCTTTGAGTACAGGTAGGCAGAACGTAACACAGGTTTAAAACTCCGTTTGTAAATTGTTTTATTTATTTCACTTCAGGATATTAGTAGAATGTGTTGTACAATCCTATTCAAAAACATTGCGAACTATTATTGTTTTACTAGCTTTGTGAGAGAGGGAATAAATAAAATAAATTGTTAAATATTTTTTACACATTAAATGACAAAGATCTCAATTTCAGCTTGATGGTATTACTTGTTACCTTGCGAACGCAATAAGTATGGCCTGTGAGTAAAGAAACTGGCAATAAAAACTCACAGCCACTCTTTACAAATAGTCAGTAAAAATACCACAATTTCCGGCCCTTCTTTCAAAAATCTACAAATGTTATGTACCTAATGAATGGTCTAAGAGCCCATGAACAATGTATTTGACCAGACCTGAGGTTTTGTACATTGAGACTCCTATACCTACTTGATTTGCTATGTTCTAAATACTTAGGTACAAATCGCAGAGTTCTAAATGAAACAAACCATAGATCAGAGAGCGGCGATAGACAAGCAATATCCCGTGTATAATCACGTCTAGGTATAAGTTATGGCGAACAGTTTTCGGATTTAAACTATGGCTATACTTGTTCTAATTACGTATTATGTATTTTCCCTTGTGTTTAGTTATTATTACATTAAATATATTTCAATTTAAAGGCCAATAAGCATCACCAATGGCATTATTTATTACCAAAGAAAATTTTATTATTGAAAAAAAAATGAGAACGTCCAGTTTTTTTTTTTCCAGGAGCTCTTTTCTTTTTGTTGATACCAGGATAACACCATTTTATAAAAGCTTCTTCTTAAATTTAATTAAGTACCTAGGTACGTTAAGCATGTCATGGACAAAGTCTTTGGCTTTTTTTTGATGTGGAAATCCCTGGATGCTTCGGAGCCCCGGAGGCACAACTAGTAAAAAAGTATATTTTAAAACCTAATATTTCATACTACTCGTGGATCGACTGGTGAGTCTGGTGACCCCGGGGCTGGCAGTTATTTCGCCCAACGAATAGGTGTCGTAGAACCGTCGCCGTCGTGTAGGACCGTTCAAAGGGGGAATGCTGGCCAGTCTTTTGGGCACAAAGCCACGGGGGCCTAGTTAAGATTTAGTTTAGTTTTGTTTTACGCATATTGTAAACTAGCTTCTTTTTTTTTTAACGTAGGGGAAATCCTCATCTATGCTATGGCCGGACTCCTACCGACTAAAAAGCCTATGGTTGGGAGCCCCGGGTAAGCCCTCGGAAGGATGTCCCGGGACATTTTAAACTAGCTGGCAGCTTTGCCGGAGTGAAATTTCGTTCCCGTTCCTGCTCGAAACATTCCCGGGACAAAAAGTAGCCTATAAGTTATTCCAGACTATATTATATTATACCAAATTTCAGCCATGTCTGTTCAGCATTTTGAAAGAGTAACAAACATCACATTTCTCTATTATTTATTAGTTAGATAGTTATTATGCTTTATTCTAATTCATATTTTATTGAATAAATTCATGTTTTTAATCAAAATTTCATACTGAAAGGAGATGATATGAAATTCCAAGTACCAGGACATCATGTATGACTAGGAGCTTTTGATTAAACCGCCTTCAGATTATTGAACCGCGCTGACCTTACGAGCTAGGCATACTTATAAAAGGTGTTCTATTCATAATTACAAATAGGAAGGTAGAATGATAAACAGATAACGTTGACCAAGGACGTGTGAGTGACTCCCATTGTATGCAAATATGCGGACAGTGGGAGTAGGGACACCATGAATTGGTGACTTATAGGGATATTTTTACTTTTCCGTTGAGTAAGCTATTATTACGTAGGTATGTTATACTAGCTGGTACTAGAGGTTGCATCTACGTTTTTATTCAAAGCGTATTACCATGTATACGATATTCTATAAATTAACTCAATTTGTTTGGAATCAAATTTCTGGTAAATTGATTAATGGGTTAGATTATTATTCAATAACAAACATTGAAACAAAAAATATGTGCTCTGTTATTTTAGATTTTCTCGTATTCAAACCATGTGCTAACTACTTTGTTGATCGAAGCCCAACTATGACGAATACAAAAAAAAAATGGTGAGACTTATTGCAACGTTGTATGATTGATGAACAATAAATGTCGAAAAAAAAACACGAGAAACCCTTTATTACCAATTTTATTCAAAATTACAATGTTATTTTGGCCTTCTCAAAAAGTAACTTTGCAAAGTATCCTACAATGTCCAATATTAATGTTACCATAATCGTTTCGCCGCATGGTTTAGTAGGTGGCTGTAGGAAAGAAGTACAAAAACTAGCTGTGCCCGCGCCATGCCAAGGGAAAACAATATTACTTGATGTTTTAACGATCAAATAGACAAATAACTATTGAAGCCAACAGCTTAGAACATGTAAATATACAAAAGAGTTTGAATGTCCCACCATAGAGTATAGATGATGCGTACAAAAAAAAACGTAGCTTTTGTCTATGCCCTTCGATGAATACAGGAAGACACAACAAGAAAAATAATGTTTTTGTATCGTTTTCCGCGCATTTGTGATTGTTACTTGTTTTATTGGCGGCCAGCTGATGGAGTAACATTCTAGAGGTCACGTTGGCTTTACGGAATCACGGGAATTGCTTTGTGGAGGAACTTTGTTCCACCATATCAAGCTGACCCGGCGAACTTCGATCCGCCCAATCAAGCTAAACCGGCAACCTTTTTGTTTTTCTCAATTTTTTTGTATGAATACTAAACTTGCCCTGGCAATTACTAACACAAGAAAAAAAAAATAGCGAAATAGGTCCAGCCGTTCTGAAATTATCCACGTATTCCACAAATAATAGAGTTTAAAATTAATTGTAAGGGAGATGGCTAATGTAACTTTAGTTTTCTTTTATTATGTATCTCTTTCGCAAGTTGAACATGTTTTTCTTTGTAGTAATCTGAATACAAATTTAAATTAAGAATAGTTTGACTAATACTTATAGAATTCGGGACTTCACGCGAAATTCTATAAGTACCTATGAGTGTTAGAAACCGCGATAGTTTAAAAATAACATTAGTTTGACTAACTTAAATACCCTTCAGTCAGTTCAGCGGATAAAAAAAATCAACGTAATTCAGGTCAAGATATCCATAAAATTAAAAGAAAAAGGTTCAATTATTAATTAATTATTATTTAGCATTACAAATTATCAAATTAATAAAATAAATCACAAAGTCTTCACAGTCAATATCATTACATAAGTCATACAAAACATTTACATTTATTACTAGGTGATTGAAATCCTTGACGAAATATTTCAATGCTTTCGTAAATATCGTTCGATAAATATCAAGAAAATTATGAAAGGTCGTAGGGAAGGTGATCCTAAATTTCCTTAACAAGGTCAATGCTATGTTCTAGCTAGAGTATCATCTGAGCAATATGTAGTTTAATAAACTCGACCTAGGCATACCTACTGCCATTTTGTTACGTCATTCACTACACACCCGCATAATAAAATCATGCATCATACTAACGACATTTTCTATATATTTGTTGACAGTTATAAAATTTAAGGAATGCATTTTGAATTTTTTTTGAATAATTCATCAGAGATATGCATTCGAGGTCGAGTCTAATATTTGCATTTCTGAGAAAAGTCATATCCCGCCGATAATGTGCAATATAGTGTTTACAATGGTAGAGCAATAGTATTAGGTACCTCATTTAAGAACTACTTTGACTTTGACATTATGTGCCGTCATGTTGGTAGGTATCATAATTATTAAAATACTCATAGCTTCATATTCACAAAAATATTTCTTCCTTGCGTTTCAAACATTCCTTTCCTATGACAAATTGATCATGATTTTGGTAAAATCCGAAAGAGCTCATGAAGAAAGAAAAAAGAATGATTAGGTACAAAGAACGTTTTATTGATACAAGCAGGGCTGCCAACATGACAAAATAACATAGAGCAGTTTAAACTGAGCTCCTTGGTGAAATTCGAAATTTTTAATTTATCCTTATGATTTTTTATCAAAGGGCATAATTTAGAACACAGTATACTTTTATCATACAACTAGCCACACATATTTGTTGTAATGTCTTGGAACATATCTCATAAGTCATAAACAAGTAGGTACATTAAACAAATGTGTGTAACAAAATGTTCCACACTGGTGGGTTGCAGTCAAAACAACTTCGGAAGGAACAGGCCCCTCTTTGTTCTTATATCTCGGTGTGAATAACTTCACACTAGCTTAATTTAATATTAAAAACTGATTCACCCGGATATTAACGCACTTACCGATATCAAAGATTTCCATGTTTGGTATTTTGCTGTGCAATGTATTCTGATGTGACGATTTGTAGCTTTTCCCTAGTATTAGCTGCTTGTCGTTCTTACAGAACGCGTCTCTTCACCCCTCAAAGAAGTGCGATAGTATACCCCTCCCCCCTAGTGTACTATTATAGATTAAATCATACCCAGACACAGAATAAATCGACATGGTATTCGCATATGACTTATCCTGAGTAGGTTTCAAGCCTAAGACCCCCAATTTTTAGATTAATAATCTAACCACTAAACCAAAAGAACTAGGTACTATTTATAATAATAAATAAGAAAAGACAAACAGCGTGTAATAAGTTATAAATTTATCGTCATGGACTTAGTCATTCCGCATCTTGAGCTGCGGGATCTAGATGCATTCATTATAACAGGAAAACAAAATGTACTGACAGAAAAAAAGTTTACACAAAGTTATAATTCCTCGTGCGTAGATTTTTGTTCCCGTTCTCGCAACGCATGGAAACTTATTCTGGGGATTAAAGTTACCTATGTTGTATTATAAGGATGTCTAGATTCCATAGCACAAGTTTATAGCTTAGTTTGGGCTAAATGATATTGTGTGAGAATGTCCAACAATATTTTTTTATTATTCTTAATTCATTCCAGAATACTATCTATCCCTGTACCAAATTCCAGTCAGATCCGTTCAGCTATCTATCTCTATCTTCACATAAACCAATTTTAGGCTAGCTAAATCCCGTGTAGTGAGTATTTACTATTTTTTACCGTACCAGTTTCTCGAAGTGTTTTTATCAAAGAGAATTAAAGTCGTAGACATACATTATCGCCACTCAAGTTGTATTTTGTCATAATGCACGTAATAGATAGCGAGCCTATTGCCTTGTTGAAACCGACAGGTGATGATTTTTCTATATTTAAATGTATATGTACGTTCATCTTTCAGAGACTGATTTCATTAATATTTTTATAGCAAACTGTGTGCCAAGCATTTATTTACTAACTCATTATTTGGTTTAAAATTTACAAAAAAACTGCATGGAATTTTAATTTAATTTTTTTGCAGTCGCTCCAATACGTTACTTATCATATTGAAGTTGTGTGCTATACTTATACAAATTGTCACTGTAGTAGTGAATTTCCTGTAATTAACTTGTCTAATGGCAATTATATAGAACTTTATTATTATTATTACTATATTTTAGTAGTACCAGCAGTGCATAAGAATCTTAGTTCTATTCAAAGTACCAGGGCATAAGATGTGACGAAGAGATCGTTTTAAAAATCAAACTATAGACAATATTCGTACAGATAAAAGTTTCGTGTATCTACGGGTGGTAGCATTGATCTTATCTAAATGTACTAACCTACTTCGTTTTATGTAGGTAACACTTAAGCCGCGTTCTATACCACCTACTGATTTTAACTTCTTCATGATGCCTCTGCATGTTACACGGTTGCTGAGCATACGTTGGGAGCCTTACACGCTCTAAAAGGGACTAAGTAGATTTAGAAAATAATCGGATTGCTGAAACAGAGTCGTGAGTCGTCTTTCTTCAAAGATGTCCTAAAAACATAAAGCGCTGACGTCATTACAGAAATCTATCAAATTTATCTGCTAATAAAGAGTGTGTGTGTAAGTACAATAAACAGTTATATCTACGTGTACCTATGTGTTGCCTTATTAAAGTAAAACTTCTTTAGGCGCAAGTAGGGAGTAACTCAGATTTTTTTTCTGACGGAAGTAACGCTCACTATTTGAAATTCGAATGAACGATATTAATATAACATTTGACTCCGTCAATGGCAAAGAAGTTTTACTTCAATCGCGCGTAAAGGTTACACGCACACACTTTTTTTTTATTCTCATAATTTGGCAGACAGGGACTAAGGCTCACACACCTGATTAAAATTAGTCACCGCAGCCAATAGACGTTTACATTTCCAAAATCATTACACTTGCGCTGCCAACCTTGCAAAAACCTTCTAAGACCCCTTTTGAAGAACCCCATACTGTGTAAAAATGTCTATCTAGTAAGAAAATGAAAAATGACCCACCCAAATCTAACATTTAACAATCTTTTAATCTTACACACTTAAATCTTAATAACAACATTCATTCATTAATTAAAATTTTAAGTAGGCAACAATAAAAATGTAAAGTTTTTTAGATATACATCTACAATATTATACCGACATAGAAGTTTGAATATGTTATAAGCAATGAGCAGGCATTATAAGGGAAAACCCGACTTTACGTAATTAGTAAGCTACATAGTTACGTACTATCACGGTTAAGATCACCAAGGGAGTTAGCAGATACGTAGATAAATAGTTTTGTCAATGCTACTTGACAAGGGGGTGTAATTGTTTACATTATCATAGATTCAAAACATATATTTTTTTAGCGTGAGGGAAATCCTACATACCTACATACTGGAACGACCTGCCCACACACGTGTTTCCCTCATCTTACAATCCCGATTCTTCAAGCGGCACATCACAGGTCCTCAAGATGGCGCTTAAGGGCCACTGTCAGAAGTCTTACGGACTGTGAGAGTGGCTCCTAATCGCTAGATGCGCCACGGCTATCCATCAGGTTGGCAACGTCAATTTGGCGAGCTTAATATAAAAAAAAAACATGAATGCTCTGCCTTACTCCTACCGACTAAAAATCACACGTATCCTTCCTAATAGCCTTCGGTTAGGAGCCCCGGGAAAGCCCTTGGAAGGATGTTCCCAGGAGCTAATGTCTGTAAAGATGAGGTGGATTTGACAGAATCGAACCGATGCCTTATCAATATCCAGGTTTGTCATGCAGAAGCTGTGACCTAGACTGCTAAGAAATACAAAAAAACGAAGGGTTTAAAGGTATCTTTCAAAGAAATAAATGCATTTTATCAATCAGTACCAACCATACGTACTTAGTCACCTTCTTCAACCAATAGTAGGTATACTTACCGAAAATAGAAAAACTGATACCAAGTAGGTATCTACGTAGGTTCTACAATTATTGTAATATGGCAAATATACCCACACCGCATTCCGCATCTTGAGCTGCGGGATCTAGATGCATTCATTATAACAGGAAAACAAAATGTACTGACAGAAAAAAAGTTTACACAAAGTTATAATTCCTCGTGCGTAGATTTTTGTTCCCGTTCTCGCAACGCATGGAAACTTATTCTGGGGATTAAAGTTACCTATGTTGTATTATAAGGATGTCTAGATTCCATAGCACAAGTTTATAGCTTAGTTTGGGCTAAATGATATTGTGTGAGAATGTCCAACAATATTTTTTTATTATTCTTAATTCATTCCAGAATACTATCTATCCCTGTACCAAATTCCAGTCAGATCCGTTCAGCTATCTATCTCTATCTTCACATAAACAAATTTTAGGCTAGCTAAATCCCGTGTAGTGAGTATTTACTATTTTTTACCGTACCAGTTTCTCGAAGTGTTTTTATCAAAGAGAATTAAAGTCGTAGACATACATTATCGCCACTCAAGTTGTATTTTGTCATAATGCACGTAATAGATAGCGAGCCTATTGCCTTGTTGAAACCGACAGGTGATGATTTTTCTATATTTAAATGTATATGTACGTTCATCTTTCAGAGACTGATTTCATTAATATTTTTATAGCAAACTGTGTGCCAAGCATTTATTTACTAACTCATTATTTGGTTTAAAATTTACAAAAAAACTGCATGGAATTTTAATTTAATTTTTTTGCAGTCGCTCCAATACGTTACTTATCATATTGAAGTTGTGTGCTATACTTATACAAATTGTCACTGTAGTAGTGAATTTCCTGTAATTAACTTGTCTAATGGCAATTATATAGAACTTTATTATTATTATTACTATATTTTAGTAGTACCAGCAGTGCATAAGAATCTTAGTTCTATTCAAAGTACCAGGGCATAAGATGTGACGAAGAGATCGTTTTAAAAATCAAACTATAGACAATATTCGTACAGATAAAAGTTTCGTGTATCTACGGGTGGTAGCATTGATCTTATCTAAATGTACTAACCTACTTCGTTTTATGTAGGTAACACTTAAGCCGCGTTCTATACCACCTACTGATTTTAACTTCTTCATGATGCCTCTGCATGTTACACGGTTGCTGAGCATACGTTGGGAGCCTTACACGCTCTAAAAGGGACTAAGTAGATTTAGAAAATAATCGGATTGCTGAAACAGAGTCGTGAGTCGTCTTTCTTCAAAGATGTCCTAAAAACATAAAGCGCTGACGTCATTACAGAAATCTATCAAATTTATCTGCTAATAAAGAGTGTGTGTGTAAGTACAATAAACAGTTATATCTACGTGTACCTATGTGTTGCCTTATTAAAGTAAAACTTCTTTAGGCGCAAGTAGGGAGTAACTCAGATTTTTTTTCTGACGGAAGTAACGCTCACTATTTGAAATTCGAATGAACGATATTAATATAACATTTGACTCCGTCAATGGCAAAGAAGTTTTACTTCAATCGCGCGTAAAGGTTACACGCACACACTTTTTTTTTATTCTCATAATTTGGCAGACAGGGACTAAGGCTCACACACCTGATTAAAATTAGTCACCGCAGCCAATAGACGTTTACATTTCCAAAATCATTACACTTGCGCTGCCAACCTTGCAAAAACCTTCTAAGACCCCTTTTGAAGAACCCCATACTGTGTAAAAATGTCTATCTAGTAAGAAAATGAAAAATGACCCACCCAAATCTAACATTTAACAATCTTTTAATCTTACACACTTAAATCTTAATAACAACATTCATTCATTAATTAAAATTTTAAGTAGGCAACAATTAAAATGTAAAGTTTTTTAGATATACATCTACAATATTATACCGACATAGAAGTTTGAATATGTTATAAGCAATGAGCAGGCATTATAAGGGAAAACCCGACTTTACGTAATTAGTAAGCTACATAGTTACGTACTATCACGGTTAAGATCACCAAGGGAGTTAGCAGATACGTAGATAAATAGTTTTGTCAATGCTACTTGACAAGGGGGTGTAATTGTTTACATTATCATAGATTCAAAACATATATTTTTTTAGCGTGAGGGAAATCCTACATACCTACATACTGGAACGACCTGCCCACACACGTGTTTCCCTCATCTTACAATCCCGATTCTTCAAGCGGCACATCACAGGTCCTCAAGATGGCGCTTAAGGGCCACTGTCAGAAGTCTTACGGACTGTGAGAGTGGCTCCTAATCGCTAGATGCGCCACGGCTATCCATCAGGTTGGCAACGTCAATTTGGCGAGCTTAATATAAAAAAAAAACATGAATGCTCTGCCTTACTCCTACCGACTAAAAATCACACGTATCCTTCCTAATAGCCTTCGGTTAGGAGCCCCGGGAAAGCCCTTGGAAGGATGTTCCCAGGAGCTAATGTCTGTAAAGATGAGGTGGATTTGACAGAATCGAACCGATGCCTTATCAATATCCAGGTTTGTCATGCAGAAGCTGTGACCTAGACTGCTAAGAAATACAAAAAAACGAAGGGTTTAAAGGTATCTTTCAAAGAAATAAATGCATTTTATCAATCAGTACCAACCATACGTACTTAGTCACCTTCTTCAACCAATAGTAGGTATACTTACCGAAAATAGAAAAACTGATACCAAGTAGGTATCTACGTAGGTTCTACAATTATTGTAATATGGCAAATATACCCACACCCATAGTAATAAAGCAAAATCTACCCAAGTAGATACTAAAGAATTTACAGTACATACCTACGTAAATTCTTTAAACATAAAGTATTTTTTTTCACGTTCACAATGGACCCAATACGTCAGCAAAAATAACGTCTTCATTATTTAAAAATTGCAATATTTTTCTGAAAGTTGTCAACACTTTTAGTTTGTTAAACAAAGATTCTGAATTCTATTTTCAAATTAGCGATTAGAAACTCAACCATCAATACAAGTTCCAGCATTCTTTAAAATCGCCTTTTGCGTAACTCGAAGACAAAGAGCGCGATAACATAACATAACGCGAGTGAAAGGGATAAACGGTGCCAGCGGTGCTTCAAGGCAATCAACGTTTACTTCCAAGCCGCTTTCCAGCTAGCAAAAACTTTGGCACAGTCACTGTATACTGTAGTTTGACTCGGCCGGATTTTAGAAATAAATGCCTACAGCCGCGCGGTACGTAAGCATGCGATAGGGCTGCCCACCTACAGCATCATAATAATTTGTGCCTACTTTGACTTTCTATTTAGTATTGCGATTGTAAATATGTAGGTACATAGGTACATACATTCATATTGTCACGCCTTTATCCCTGAAGGTGCAGGCAGAGGCATAGTATACGCCCACATTTTACCTTATAGTTTTACGTACGCGTAATAGATAGTGAGCCTAATGCAGTTGTTTTTTTTTCAATCCGCCCACAAGGCCTTCAATTTGTAGGTTACGTCCGCACAGTCAGGCGGCTTGCTTGGTGCCTAGAGCCTAGCGAGTCACCTAGCGAGTAGCTTAGTAAAACGAACATACTTGAATGTTCGCGACCGGCCGCACTGCGCGCTTGGCGCTTTGTTATAGTAGTTATAGTAGCTTAGCGTGTATCCAAGTAAACAAACATGTTGGTTTTTTGTCGCCAGGCGCGAGGCATTTTGAAGAAAAAAAATATAGGTAGGTACGAAATATTAATCGCATCATAGATAAAAATAATATGTAGGTACCTATTTAGAGTTTCACTTACTTACCTCAATGTAACGGCTAGTCGTCCTTCGGCTGATATGCTTTTTCTAAGATTAGTATCCGAATGAGTTCATTTTTTTTAACTTTACTGAAAAGTAGGTAGATCAAATGTTTCTCTGGTCATACGCAAATCTTCGTAATTTTTTTTGGTGAAAATTATGCAATTGCCTATATAGAACATAGAAATCCCCATGACTTGACCGTGACTTATTTATGTCATGAACCCAATATGAACCGCTCGTGGCCCCGCGGACTCAGTGTTCTGTAAACTATCACTGTCGTAAGCAACATTTACTGTGGCCGGTCAAGGATGGGTGACCGTCTCGTGACCACTTTGTGACATTTATTTGTGAGCGTTTCCGTGCTTCGGAAAGCACGTTAAGCCCTTGGTCCCGGTTGCCAGTAAAATGGCAGTCGAGGCAGTAAGCCAAGCGGCTTGAAATATTTTAACAGCTGGCAGTCACAACCTGCGCCTGTCCATATCAAAATGGCAATACGGCTCACCACGTGGGACAAAATCTCAAAGGTGAAATGTGGGCATCTAATATGCCTCTGTCTACCCCTTCGTGGATAAAAGGCGTGATCACATGTATGAACCCAATATAGAGCAGTATAGAGCTACTTTAGAAAGTGGCATCTCGTCAACGTGCCGGCAAGCAAATGACCAAGGCACCTAGCGACCCACCACGCAAACCACCTTTCTGTGCGGCCACCGTGTAACCTAGCAAGTAGCCAGAATGCAAGCCACTAGGCTCTAGGCGCCAAGCAAGCCGCCTGCCTGTGTGGACGTAGCCTTCAGGATTGTCGTTTTACTGACAACTGGCTTTCATTTCGAGTAAATATGTACCTTTTTTATTTAAACAAAAAAAATACTTTGTGAGTAATAATATAATATCCCCGCAACGGATGGCGGCGCGGGGCGGCGGCGTGGCGGCGCAGCGCCCGTTATCTACTAACGATTGAGTGAGATGGGTATAGAAATTTGAAAACGAGTAGGCGGCGTAGACAATAATAATCGGCTCATCACATGTTTCGTCAGTGATAGAATCACGGAATTCTAGTCTTTATAATCATTGCGTAAAATTTTTGATTTACAAAATTAAAACTATTTTTCGATTTGAAAGTACTAGTCAGTCTCTAGTACACTAGTACTTTTCGTACATTGTCAAGTTGTGTTAAATTTTGGAAGTTCATATTTGTCTCTAGGCGTGTAATAAAAATCAAAGGTAACAAAAATGTTGTCAATCAAAGTCATACGGTGCTAAAGTGTACTGTAACATCGGTCATCCACAAAGAAATGAATACTCTTGAAACATACCTAAATCATTGCTCTCAATTAAATAACTACGAACTGACAACGGAACTAAATGTACTACCTATACGTACTAGAGTTCTGAACTAGTTTTTTTATTTTGGATATTGTATTATATTGGATCGCACCGTTCACTGACTGAGCACGCACAAGTCTAGCTTTAAACACAAACATACCTACTTTATGTAACTACCTAGTTCACTCGTGTCAATTACTTTGTTTAACTTTAGTCAACTAGTAGTATAGTACCAATTAGTACTTAGTAAAATCAATTTATAGTCTTACCTTTCGGAGTTTCCAGGTAATCTAAAAAACGTTATCTCTGGGTGCGTTATCGACGAATTCATGCAACCAAAACAAGCACAATAGACTCTAGTTGTCATATTAAATATTTTTAGTAAATAAAACACGCGCGGTTACTATTTAAAAAACGACACACCGCGTCCATTCGTCTACTCGGCACAATCGCGACTGCGGACGCTGCTTGCGTGCTGAAAGGCCTGCCGAAAACGAGAATCGTAGGTATAGCTTGCGCTTCGACCGTTTGTAGGGAGCTACAATACTGGTTAAACAACATATATATACTGTGGCACAGTGTTTTATTCGGTGTTCGAATCATAAAAGAAACGTAACACAGTGTTTTCACACAGAAGTTGTGTGTAATGTTTTGATAACTTGCCGTTTTCTTGATTTCTAAGTATTAGTGATAACTTCTTTTCTTTTATGCGCTCCTGGTACTCGATATGTAGAAATATCCTTTGTTAAGGAAAATTCGATATCCTTTTTACGTAATACCGACTGAAATACGAATATGAACGTATGATATGTTGCGTCTGTAGAGCTCCTGAACATTTCTTACTCCCTAATAAGGAAACCAGGGCGGACTAGGTTGTCCTCCAGGGATTTCTTGCTGTGCCAGGATTCGAAGTACATATTGGCTGGATATTCTACTCGTCTCGAACATAAAAATTAAAATATCTAAAGTCATTATAAACAACTCCATTGAGGCAAAGCCGGTTGACGATTCCACGCGTATATAAAAGTCTACTCACTTTACTCCTAGCATAGTCAGTTCAGTTGTAATCACTACTCTTAGGCCGGATTCGAGTAAAATCGGAATAGAACTACAGATCCGCTACCACAGCGTAGGTACTGCGAAAATGAAGTTACCACCAACAACTAAGAAGCACAACGTGACTATGGTAAACCATGTCCCATACTGAAGTGCTTAACTCCAGTATGGTTACCATAGTAAGTTGTTGGTGAAATGGAAAATTCTAGAAAAAGTGCCTATATCTTTCTGAATTTATTAGTCTAATCATGACAGCTAACGGCTCTCTAGTTTAAAAATGAGTAATTTCTCAACCTACTTCCATTTTTGGACAGTCAAAGGCTAACTAAGTATCTACTTGCATAATGTGAATTATATTTGTTTTCTATCGAGTACATAATGTTTATTCCATTCATTCACAAATTGTAAATGAAAATAGTGCTTATAATATGTAAGCTTACTAAATCCGTCTTCTTGTGAAAATGAGTCATAAACTATGAAGTTAAGTCGGAAATTAATAAAAACCAACGAATCCGGCTTCAAATTTGATAAAATAATCCTTAGCTGTCATGGTTAACTGTCAGTGTCAGATGCTACCGAAGTTTTTGCGATTCGACCTTTGACACAATATGTTATCCTGGTACATTCATCTTATCAGGCTGCTGGTTTTATATCAATTTATTACTCAAAATGATAATTTTAAAATTTAAAAAACACTAGCGAACGTCACGCGGCTTCCCCGTTCCCGTGGGAATACGGGAATAAAATAAAATATAGCCTATATTCACCGGGGTAGGTAGTGCAGCTTCCCAACAGTGAAAGAATTTTTCAAATCGGTTCTGAAGTTTCGGAGCCTATTCAATGCAAATAACAAACAATCAAATTGAATCTTTCCTCTTTAGTATAGACTAGATGTGTCCCCCGGATTTACTCGAGACTTTGACCTTAGTTGTCCACAGCTATAATCTATAACCCAGTTTTCCAAAAATATTTGAAATTTGGGTTGATTTTTGACACTCATGTCATGACTATTGCTCCGCTCCCTTGTGTAGTAGCGTAATGATATAAAACCTATATCCTTCTTCAATAAATAGACCATCGAACACTAAAGGATTTTTTCATATCGAGCTAGTAGTTTCTGAGATAATCCCCAACATCCATTGAACTAATACTACTACGTATGGAACAGACATCGCGAACATAAAATTTGCAACGGTGAGGTTAAGCCGATCGGCTCATGTGCGTTCAGTCGCTCGGCTAACTCCGTAGTAACCGCCCGCAACAATCGCTCGTAAAAATGCCATCGTGTGTGTTAAAACAGTGTAAAAACAATACAACTACCACGAAAAAAGATAGTGGTGTCACTTATCATCGGTAACTAAACAAAATATCAAGTAAATTACATTTGTTTCCAGTATTATAAAATAATTTTAATGCCCATTACTCCCCCAAACTTATGAATGAAATCATAGATCAATAAAAGTGACCTGCTCAGATACGTCACGTAGGTACTAATGTTGGTTGAACTAAATTGTAATGATACATTTTATATGAAGAGCAGTTATTTATTTAGAATTTTTAAATATATTTCGTTGTTTGAAGTCGGTATATTATAATAATAGAAGAGATTATTATGATTTAAGTAACTATAAACATGTAAAACTAAAAATTTTAAATAACCCTTAAACTTGTAGTTTTAAAGTATATTTATCAAAATATGGATCACTAGCACATGTTCAATCATGTTTTACCGCCGAAAAGAAATAGTCTTGATTATATTATGTATGTACCTAATTTCATTGTTCTAATGCAACGAAAAATATCGTACAAATTTTGATTGCCTGGAGTATCTCACCGTTTACGAGTAAAATAAATAACCGAATTTTGGGTAAAAAACGGAACCCTATTTATAACACTTCGCCGTCCGTCTTTATAGGCGGCTTGAAAAGTTTCAACAGCGAAGAAACTGCGCCTGTCTATTTCAACACTGCTCACTACCTATTACGTGGGACAAATTCTAAAATGGTGAAAAGTGGGCATATAATCTGTGGGCCTCTGCCTACCCCTACGGAGACAAAGGCGTGACCATATGTATGTATATTACTTCCTAAATAGACATACAGAAAAACCCTAAATAAGTATATTATTTAAATCTGATAAAGAATATTTATTTATTAATGAGACAAATGTTACAATAAAGCATAATAACTATTTACAATATGAATAAATCTAACTAAACTAAATCTAAATAGGGCCCCCGTGGCATTGTGCCCAAAAGACTGGCAGCATTCCCCCTTTGAACGGCGATGCCTATTCGTTGGGAGAAATAACTGCCAGCCCTTAGGTCACCAGTTGACTCCACAAGACGCTTCTTCAAAATTTTAAAAAAATTATGCGCATTGGGACCCCATGGACCTAGGGTCTCGACACCGACTGGAATAAAATTGTACGACGAGCCGAGACCCTTATCTGATAAATAAATTACTATTCTGGAAGTAGTAATTCAAATAACCTTTGGGTAAAAACGTATGCGTGTCCAGTCTATAGTGTATAATCTTTTTAAGTGACTTGTTCTTAGAATACGTTGAAGGATACGCGTAAGCGCCTTGATATTCCCGGCGCCTAAGACCTTTTGGTCGTGAAAAATCTATTACTAAGAAGCGGTCTAGCGCTTGAATATTTATATTACGATTAAACAACTAATTTTTTGTTTAATCGCTGCAAAAGCGAACTTTATGCTTGCTAGCTTACTTGTGGCAAAAGGCGCACGTTTTTTGTTCTGGATAGCTTCTCTATACGTAGTAATAATTACTCAAAGCCAACATCACAAACTTTCCCTTCTAATATTAGTATAGAATAGATGAATCACAATATTTTGATTAGAAATCACTCCGCAATTAGTATGGGTGTGAATGTGTTTGTAAGTATCAGTACGCAGTACCAGTACTAAGGTAAGTACGTAAAGTAGTATCGAGTATCTCTGAGTAAAATCTACTGGTTTTTCCGCTAAAATTAACTGCTGGTATTAATTTATTATAATCGTTGGTATTCAAGTATTGGAGGCTAGTTGCATGACCTATATCATGGCGAGTAATTTATATTTATCATAAAGTTTTATAATGTAGCATGGATTGAATTTATAATCATTTTGGTCTAAAATATTTTTCCTTTTTTTTATACTACGAAAGTGGCAGACAAGTCATAAATTAGTAACTTTGTCTTCCTTTGGAGGAATATCTCGCCAGCCCCTTTCTCCATGCGTATTTTTTAGCAAATCTTTATTTTCTTAATTTTGAAATTCAAGTTAAGTAAAATAAAGTAATCTTCTAACATTATTATTTAATTGACTATCAATGTTTAAATCAATTTCCTTCCCTAGCGTCTCTTTATCGAATTTAAATAAAGAATACAAAAAAAACTTTTAAAATGCAGTTAACATCAAAGACTTTTATCAAATCAGCTTTATAAAGAATCGATTGTTCCAATATTCGAATCGATACAAGATATCAAGTATCGAGTAAGAGGCGGTCGATTATATTATTTATTAATTTTCTCATCCCGCACAGATACTTACAGACACATTCACACCCATACGGGGAAGCTGTTACACCGTACTGTAATATTATTTTTTAATATTCGGGTTTTTTTTATATTTACGTGAGCGAAAATCCTCATGGATGTTATGCCTAAAAAAACCTCATGTATCCTGCTAACAGCCTACGGTTGGGGGAGCCCCTGGTAAGCCCTCGAAAGGATATCCCAGGACTCGCAACAGACCTACAGACCTACGGGTATCACTGCGGCCTCACCTAAGAGGGGGGGGGGGGGGGTTCATTTTGATGTTTTTTGTTACCAAATCTAAATACCAATAGGTTTAACTACGAAAGAAATCATCGCCTTAATTCCTTTTCAATATAGAACTTTACTTGAAAAAGTACCTATTTGTTTGTTACTTTTTGAATATTTGGCGTTTGAATTTTCTTTATAAAAAAGTATAAACAGCGTAGTTTGACTCGACAATGAAATCATTACATCATTTCTATGATTGGCACACGTTGTTCCCACAAACATTAATTAGTAATCAAATCAAAATTATAACTAATCTATCATCAAACTTTGTTTAATGATATGATACTTTTCTGACTAAAACAAAAATTTGATAACATAGGTACAAATTTCAATTATATTAGGTGCTTACATATGAAATTGGCGTTTTGTATAGGAGGAACAAAAAGTCGAATATTTTTAAATATAATATATTTAATTAATCAAAGTATGAACCATTGTTTTCTATGCATTTTTGCCATCTCATAGGTAGTTCATTGATCCCTTTACTAAAAAAACCAGTCGGACGGGAATCAATAAAATCTGTGAAGGCGATTTGGACTGCCCCATCAGAGTTGAATTTTTTCCCTTGCAAGAAGTTGTCCAAATTTCGAAAATAATGGTAATCTGTTGGAGCAAGATCCGGGGAGTACGGAGGATGTTTTAGACATTCCAATTGAAGCTCTTCTAATTTGGTAGCCGTCTGTTGTGCAGTGTGTGGTCTAGCGTTGTCGTGAAGCAGCAGTGGCGTGGAGCGATTGACCAGCCTAGGTTGTTTAGCCGCTAGCTTTTCCATCATGGTTTGCAATTGCTGACAATAGACATCAGCCGTAATAGTCTGGCCAGATTTGAGAAAACTGTAATGAACAATACCGGCACTAGTCCACCAAACGCTTACAAGTAACTTTTTTGGGGTTAATTTTCGCTTGGGGCAGGATTTGGCTGGCTGGCCAGAATCCAACCATTGCGCTGAGCGCTTTCGATTATCGTAAAGAATCCATTTTTCGTCACAGGTAATGATTCGGTTTAAAATACCTTCATTATTGTGCCGGTTCATTAATGTAACGCAGCAGTCGACGCGCTTTTGCCGGTTTGCTTCAGTCAATTCGTGAGGTACCCACCTTTCAAGCTTTTTAATCTTCCCAATTTGCTTCAAGTGAATTAAAACAGTTTTATCACTAACACCGCAGCCTGCAGCTAACTCGGACGTGGTTTGCGATGGATCCGCTTCCACAATAGCCTTCAATACTTCATTATCAACTTGAGTCTCAGGCCGTCCACTGGGCTTGTTCTGCAGGTCGACATTTCCTGAACGAAAACGTTGGAACCAAAAACGAACTGTGTTTTCTTTTGCAACATGACCGCCATACACATCATTCACCCTTCTAGTCGTTTCCGCAGCACTAGTGCCACGGCGGAACTCGTACTCGTAAATAATGCGATATTTTAAGTTTTCCATTTTGTAAAATGAGTGACGCAAACAGAAAAAAGGATATCCCAGGACTCGCAACAGACCTACAGACCTACGGGTATCACTGCGGCCTCACCTAAGAGGGGGGGGGGGGGGGTTCATTTTGATGTTTTTTGTTACCAAATCTAAATACCAATAGGTTTAACTACGAAAGAAATCATCGCCTTAATTCCTTTTCAATATAGAACTTTACTTGAAAAAGTACCTATTTGTTTGTTACTTTTTGAATATTTGGCGTTTGAATTTTCTTTATAAAAAAGTATAAACAGCGTAGTTTGACTCGACAATGAAATCATTACATCATTTCTATGATTGGCACACGTTGTTCCCACAAACATTAATTAGTAATCAAATCAAAATTATAACTAATCTATCATCAAACTTTGTTTAATGATATGATACTTTTCTGACTAAAACAAAAATTTGATAACATAGGTACAAATTTCAATTATATTAGGTGCTTACATATGAAATTGGCGTTTTGTATAGGAGGAACAAAAAGTCGAATATTTTTAAATATAATATATTTAATTAATCAAAGTATGAACCATTGTTTTCTATGCATTTTTGCCATCTCATAGGTAGTTCATTGATCCCTTTACTAAAAAAACCAGTCGGACGGGAATCAATAAAATCTGTGAAGGCGATTTGGACTGCCCCATCAGAGTTGAATTTTTTCCCTTGCAAGAAGTTGTCCAAATTTCGAAAATAATGGTAATCTGTTGGAGCAAGATCCGGGGAGTACGGAGGATGTTTTAGACATTCCAATTGAAGCTCTTCTAATTTGGTAGCCGTCTGTTGTGCAGTGTGTGGTCTAGCGTTGTCGTGAAGCAGCAGTGGCGTGGAGCGATTGACCAGCCTAGGTTGTTTAGCCGCTAGCTTTTCCATCATGGTTTGCAATTGCTGACAATAGACATCAGCCGTAATAGTCTGGCCAGATTTGAGAAAACTGTAATGAACAATACCGGCACTAGTCCACCAAACGCTTACAAGTAACTTTTTTGGGGTTAATTTTCGCTTGGGGCAGGATTTGGCTGGCTGGCCAGAATCCAACCATTGCGCTGAGCGCTTTCGATTATCGTAAAGAATCCATTTTTCGTCACAGGTAATGATTCGGTTTAAAATACCTTCATTATTGTGCCGGTTCATTAATGTAACGCAGCAGTCGACGCGCTTTTGCCGGTTTGCTTCAGTCAATTCGTGAGGTACCCACCTTTCAAGCTTTTTAATCTTCCCAATTTGCTTCAAGTGAATTAAAACAGTTTTATCACTAACACCGCAGCCTGCAGCTAACTCGGACGTGGTTTGCGATGGATCCGCTTCCACAATAGCCTTCAATACTTCATTATCAACTTGAGTCTCAGGCCGTCCACTGGGCTTGTTCTGCAGGTCGACATTTCCTGAACGAAAACGTTGGAACCAAAAACGAACTGTGTTTTCTTTTGCAACATGACCGCCATACACATCATTCACCCTTCTAGTCGTTTCCGCAGCACTAGTGCCACGGCGGAACTCGTACTCGTAAATAATGCGATATTTTAAGTTTTCCATTTTGTAAAATGGGTGACGCAAACAGAAAAAAACAGAAAAAAAAAACATATGAATGACGGTCATCGAAGGATAAATACATGAGTAAATAGCTGGGAAAATTTGAATTTGGAATTCCTTACCAAAGAGGAGAAAATCGTAATTAAAGTGGCCAGTACGAAAAACGCCAATTTGATGTGTAAGCACCTTATATTTTACAAGTAAAATATACTTGAAAACCTCATATATGCAAAATTTTTTTCATCATTCTTTTTTTTTTTTTACAAGTTCATAAGACATTGTACCACCCTATACAAATTTCAATGCGTATTCTGTAAGTACAAGTACAATATACATTCGTACCACCCTATTTTGACAATCCACACTTTTTTTTAATATTTTCCAAAGTATGTAGAAGGTAAACCTTCTTTTTAGGGTTTCGTAGCGAAATGGCAAAAACGGAACCCTTATAGATTCGTCATGTCTGTCTGTCTGTCTGTCCGTCCGTGTGTCACAGCCACTTTTCCCCGAAACTATAAGGCCTACGCTATTGAAACTTGGTAACTAGATGTATTCTGTGAACCGCATTAAGATTCTTATAAAAAACTAGAAAAAAAGCAGTAAATTTTGGGGGTCCCCATACTCAGAACTAAAACTCAAAAATTTTTTTTTCATTCTACCCATACGTGTGGCGTATCAATAGATAGGTCTTCAAAATTGCTATTGAGGTTTCTGACATCATTTTTTTCTAAAGTGAATAGTTTACGCAAGAGACACTTCCAAAGTGGAAAAATGTGTGTGTCCCCCCCTCTAACTTCTAAACTAAGAGAATGATAAATCTAGAAAGTATATATTATATGATGTACATTGCCATAAAAACTACCAACGAAAATTGGTTTGAACGAGATAGAGCTGGTAGTTTTTTTTTAATACGTCATAATCCGCAATTTTCGGTTAGAAACGTGTTAAAACATCAATCAAAGTTACAACGCACTATAAGAACTTTTATGTTATGTTACTTGCTGCTACGAAACCCTTCATGGGCGAGTCCAACTCGCACTTGGCCGGTTTATTTTTGGTTCGGGTTTCCATCATTC
Source organism: Miltochrista miniata (assembly GCA_933228765.1). Taxonomy (NCBI): domain Eukaryota; kingdom Metazoa; phylum Arthropoda; class Insecta; order Lepidoptera; family Erebidae; genus Miltochrista; species Miltochrista miniata. Next base: position 10,338,513 of record OW121776.1, read on the forward strand.
TTTTTTTCATGTAGCTACAGCTCTGTGTAACATACAGCCTACTGTTACAACAGCTGGGTGTGTCCACCATATTTATTAAAATCTCTTCATTGCAAAGTAAAAAATACATATTATTTCGCGACCTACGAACCGAGTGGTATCATAATTTTGTTAAATATAATTGGATTTAAGCCAGACAAAACATCGTATGGAATATTTGTGATTACAAAGTGAAGTTACATGGTAAGAATGCATACTGGAATCAGATGAATGGTTTTCATAGCCGAACAAAAAACAAAAAAATAACAAATCCTTCTTCTACAAACTTTTTTAACATAGGTAAAGCTTAGGTACCTACATTCTCATCAACAGTACTTAGATATAACTATATGAGAGACTGGAATCTGTAACGTTATAAACCTGTGTGACTTAATTAATAATTAAAAAAAAAAGATAAAATAATAATAAATATTACAAGCATATTCGTAGTATAAAGCTAGTAAATTAAATAAATAAATTGTTGGACATTAGGTAATCTTTAAGCTAGTGAAATGGGATTTAGACGACTGATAGACATACTTTTATTCATACACTAGCGGATGTCACACGGTTTCACCCGCGTAGCTCCCGTTCTCGTGGGAATACAGGAATAAAATATAGCCTATGTTCACCGGGGGATAGTGTAGCTTGCAAAAAACAAACAATCAAATCTTTCCTCTTTATAATATTAGTATAGACTAGCTGTTCCTCGCGGCTTTGTCCGCGTACCTACAGCCGGTTAAAAAGTAGCCTATATCCATCCCTTGGACTCAAACTATCTCTATGCCAAATTTCATCAATTTGGTTTAGGGGTTTAAGCGTGAAAACGTACCAGACAGACACAGTCAGAGTAACTACGCATTTATAATATTAGTAGGGATATTAACGAGGTGGGCAAACGCAGAAAACCCCGCAATCGTGTTGCAAAGGTCGCTTATCGCCATACTTTCGCTTTTACCCAGAATTCATGACATTTTGTCAGCTGGTTCATTTCATATAATATTGAGTGTTTTTGCACCGTGATATAATGACCAGAGGGCCTAAAAAGGCAACATTGTATGTTTCATATTATGAAACGTAAAATGTTTGGTATGCTTTGTATGTTCTGTATTTCAAATTATATGAATTGTATGTTTCATATAATGAAACATTCAATGTTGTCTTTTTAGGCCCGCAGCCCTCAATTCGTCAGGAGCTCTGGGGTTAGCCTTCCGAGTCCGGAGTTGAAGAGTTCTTCAGAACTTCAGATTTACTTAGTTTCTAAACTCTTTTTCTTGGATCCTGAGGTTGAATTTTCAGCGACTGCTCATAAAAAAGTTGATTTTAATCGCGTGTTGTGAAAAAAATACTAGTTACACAATAATTAACTTCGGCTTGAATAGAGAATTAAAAAGCTAAGTCCATTATCTGTGTTACAATTTTTACACCGGTATAGATTTACGGCAATCTTAAATGACGTTTATAGTTTGTATCATGGATTTAGATTTTTTCGCTACTCTGAATCTAAGTATGGTTAGTGTCTTAACCTGTTGTATAAAAATATGAACATTGAGTACCTATTTTTTGGAAGAATACCTACTCCACTTGCCTATGGTATACGGAGATATATTACATCTACTAGGACTAAAAACTAGGAATTTTTATCGGTTTGCATGTTCGGGATATACACAAAAACTACTGAATAGATTTAATACAAACTTTGTACGAATATTAACAAAAGGTTGGGTTAAAACATAGGTTAGATATTATCACGCTACTTTGTCTAGGAGCTAGGTAAAACGCAATTAAAACTTTACATCACAATTTTCACGCGAATGAATTTGCAGCTACTAATAATATCGTATGCCGTTCCAATTTTTTTCGTCTGATAGCCTGTTTTTAAGTAACGCTCGTAATACCTATATGAGCGTGCACTGTGAGGTGTTTTTTTACTAGCAAAATTTGATTTATCATCAGATTTTTTAAATTGTACGCTAATGATCAGAATTGAGAACGTCGAAATTAAAAGTAACAAAACTGCAATTTTAACGGTTCAGTACAATGTGTATTATTGTTTTCAAGTTTGTTTTATAGCAATAATTTATACAGATAAAAAAACACTTATTATTAAAGCCATAATAATGAGAAAAAAATAAGTCAATTAAAGAAACAGTACAGTGGTCAATTTTAGTACTTGAGACATACACCGATGCTTTTGGTACAAATAAAATATTTCATTATAATACCACATCCATAGGTTACTCTTATGTAATCTGTGGCTGAGGCCTTGTAGAGCCACTGTCATTGCCTCAATAAAAAAGAAGAATACGGAATTTAAGTAAATTTTAAATATGGAATATTACTCACACGAAATAAACTTCGTACCATAGATCAGCACTTTTTTATATTTTTTTTATCAAAGAAAATGATTAATGATCAGCTGTTCGTCACCGGATCTTAAAATTAAGAAAAAAATCTTCTTATGAACACGGCTATGATTGAATTTTACTAGTCATCAATAGTAGACTAGTAGTCTGACTTGAGAAGTTACTTTAATTATTAGCGTCATCTGAACGATTTGCCCGATTTCTAAAGTAGATACTTTTTCGGAGCCCTGTTTTCAGTTTCTTTCGATTGTGAGACCATTATCAATCATGTCATTCGCTACGATGTCATATCAATAATATTAAAAAAAAATTCGTGGATACTCACACACAACATCATCTAGCACAAATTAAGCTAATTTATGCTTGTGGTATGGGGTCTAGACTAGGGCTTGAACTCCGGAATTCCGGAATTGACATAATTCCGGAATTCCGATAAAATCTAATATCGTTCTCAATTCCGGAATTGGCGAGATCAATACCGGTATTTCGATATTGAAAAAAAAATACATTTTCGCTTCTTCTTAAATTTCATTACAAACAATAATGTAGATCAGGGCTGTCCAAACTAGATGGGACCCAGGGCCAATAAAAATGGCTAAATACATTGGAGGGCCGCATGTATAATACTCGTAGGCATCATTATTTTATTATTTACTTTCTCATTAATTTGTCTTTTACAATTCTGTCAACATCAACCTCAATGTTAGTAGTAGCTAGACGAAGTGCATGTTTAAGTGAAGTATCTGTTAATGAAGACCTGTATTTCGATTTTATAAACTTCATTGTTGAATATGCACTTTCGCAAAGGTAGGTTATCATAGAGCCCATTTTTAACCGACTTCCAAAAAAGGAGGAGGTCCTCAATTCGTCTGTATTTTTAGTCCGAAATTCGTCAGTTTCGGGAAACGTTCAATAAGGAGTTTAAAAAGATTCAATTCCTACTGCCCTTGTAAAAGGCGTCTGATTGCAGATCACGCAGTTACAGTTGATAATCAATCTTCACACTCTCAACTGCGACCGTTAAGGGATGATTGAATGGTGCTATATCACTCTCAATTTTTTTGACTTGGGATCAAATTTCGGAAATGATGTCCGAAGTTCGATGCCGATGCTGACGCCCCCTACCTGTAGGCTGGATCCCGCAGGTGGCCCCTCCGAGGTCCGTGGAAGCGCATCCTCGCCGGTCGCCCCGCCTTTCAGATCAAGACCAGTTTCCCTGTCTTCCAGACCTTGGAAAACTGGCCTTTTTCGAGGCATCCGCTATAGAGCCCTATAAGCGGAGGCCCAAGCTGCTTGAGAGCCAGGACCCACGCTGTCGGATTGATCGAACACATACCCAAAATATTTCTATTATGTCGCGGGAAAAATAATTTGCTCATTAATGTATTTAAATAAAGGAGATAAAAAGATTCTGCGGGCCGCAACAATTAACGCCGCGGGCCGCGCGCGGCCCGCGGGCACTGCTTTGGACAGCCCTGATGTAGATTATAAGCTTCTTATGCAATTTTATAACTACAATGTTGATAATTTAGGATTTCTCTATTAACAAATTAATTCGATTATGTACTCAGGTATTAATCATTTTATTTGATGATATTTCTTAAACCTACTAAGAAAGTAAATCCATAAAATTAATGGTATTTGATAGAAAACATACTATTTAAATAATAATAATATTATTGATGACGTTTTTGTTTTTTTTTACATTTAGACTTCAATTTATAGTGCGAACTTAGACTTAGTTCTGACTTAAGCTACGAGTTATATTTAACTTTGTCAGAAACGCTGTAAGAATTTGACAGAGGTCTCGCCCGGCATAGTTCTGACGGAACTCATGGGGCCCGTACCTTATTATTAGGGGCAAATTTTGCCCCAAGGCGCTCCACTGACCCAGAGTGAGGAGGGTCCTGGATTCCCTGATCTCATCAAGGTGGAGGAACATATTCCTTCGCAGATAGATACGTCTCAGGCGTCCGACGCTGATTACAGCGAGAACGACGTGCCCGAAGTCACTGAAGGTGAGTTAGGGGCGACTGTACTGCAGCTTAGATTCCGCAAGGACTGTGCACCTGGACCTTGGGGATCTTGGGCCTCGAGTGATGGGGCTCTTTAGTGCATGCCTCGAAAAAGGCCAGATTCCCAAGGTCTGGAAGACAGGGAAACTGGTTCTGATTCGAAAGTCAAGGTGGTCGGCAGTCTACCCATCCGGGGATCGGCCGATCGTGTTGCTCCGTTGAGCAACTACGGCCGATCCCCGATCGGTCGATCCCAACAATGATACGCTCAAGGAGCTTGCATACCTCGTTAGGTATGCAAGCTCCTTGAGCGTATCATTGCACAGCGCACAGTCGGTCACCTCACACGCTTGTGGCCAGATCTGGCGGATGACCAGTTTGGTTTACGTCAAGGGCGCTCCACCGTGGATGCGATCATGCGCATTAGAAGACTGACGGAGGAAGTAACATCGCAGGGTGAGGTGGTGTTGAAAGCAATGGCGATGTCAATAGCCACCGGCATCGCCTTCAAAACCTTGCCCTGGAGCTGCGTAAGGGAGGCGCTTATTTATCATGGAGTGCCTCCCTACTTCCATCGAATTGTCGGGGCCTATCTTTCCGAGAGGGCCATAACTTACCCAAGCTGGCTAGGGCCCAGCCGGGTCAGCGAGATAAGTCGTGCGGTGTTCCGCAGAGATCAGTCTCAAAACCGCTTCTGTGGGACATCGGTTACGATTGGGTGCTGCGCGGTCCGTTGCTCAGAGGCGGCATGTCTCGAGTATCTGGCAGCGAGGCAACTTGCCTCCTTGTTTAAATAAATTAATTACATTTCTAATTTATTTTTTTCTGGTGCAAGGAGGCGCTGGAGCGGGGTCATAGGCCTACGTCTCCAGAAATCTAGGTTCGGCAGTTCCAGCTCTACAAGGAACCCGTGGAGACCTGGACTTGAGCAACAAACCGAATCGCCACATCACATCACACAAGGGGGAAATCGCTGAATCGCCACAATCAAGGTGGTCAGACCGGTCATAGGCGAGTTACTAGAGAGGAGCCACGGTGCGGGTGCTCTGTCCTACCGGTTGTCACAGATGCTTACCGGGCACGTGAGCTTCAGTAAGTATCTGTGGCGAATACACAGGGAAACCACACCTGAGTGCCAGCACTACGAGGAACGCAGTGAGGACACAGTACTTCACACATTAGTGGAGTGCACAGTGTGGGCTTAACAGCGCCCGGCCCTCGTGGTAGGTCTGGACGTGGACATGCTCTCGCTGGAGACAATTGCGCGAGCTATGATCTCCAGTGGGAGTAAGTGGGATGCCACTGCGTCTTTCTGTGATCAGTTAATGCGTCGAAAAGTGATCGAGAGAGAACGCTCCCACCCGAATTTCGCATGTATTTGCCCAAGAATATCGGCCTCCATAATCGGGGGCCTAAGGACGGTGGGAGGGCTAATCGCCGTCCTTACAAAAGCACGCCCAAGACGAAAGCGTGACGTGAAAGTTTCACGCACGCCACACGCCGTGAGATGCGGGATAGCACCTGAACAAGTCCCAAATACGCGGGATAGCACCCGAACCTCCTAGGTGAGGCCACAGTGATAGTCAAGGTCTGTGGTGAATCCTGGGGTCATCTTTCTGAGGGCTTAATAGTTAGTAAACGTGTGGTTTTTAGTTGGTTACGTAAAATAAGTAATTTTACTGGGAATCAAAGTAGTTTACCACTAATCACGTAGGACTGCCAGCTCCCGTTTCTTTTTTACATATGACTATTTTATACAAAACGAAACTTGATTGAGTTCCGGAATTCCGGAATTCCGGAATTCAAATACTGAATATCGAAACCCAATTCCGGAACTGAAAAAGCGTCCGATATTCAAGCCCTAGTCTAGACGACTGATATACATACTTATATATTTCTAAATACATACATATTTTACATAGAAAACACCCAAACTCCGGAACAACATTTGTGGATCACACAGATATTTGGACTGGAACTGCTTTTAATCTTGGAATCATTGGCGAGTTTCATTACAAACTCGTATTATTATCGGCTCGGAGACCTGGTGCTTTTATGTAGATTCTATTCAAGAATTACATAAAAGAGGTTTGATTTTACCAAAGATGATGTAAGAGCAGCTGACTGCTTTATAATAAAAAAAACAAAATTTTATTTTAAAAAATGGAACTAAAAGCGTCTCTTCTCTAGAATGCAGTTTAGCTATGTAGTAATTGAAGAACTAAATTAATATTTTTATTTGTCTCCCACCTAAGATTTCTGCATTCAAATTTAGTTACCAACCATTGCCAGAAATAGACCACTCCCAATTTAAGCCATAGCCCAAGGCTTCTCAACTTTATCTAGCTATCAGTCCATTTAGCTAGGGGCATCCTTACATTTGCCGAACCCAATCTCTCATTATCGAATTCACAGTATCTATAAACAAAATCTCATAAAACAAAACTGACATAACAGTCGGTTCAAGTAAAAAAAGACACAAAACAAAATGATTTAAGGTACGCAAACACGTGATCGTCGCACGCGCTCTTTTGCATTGCATTGACTTGGAAGAGAAAGTAGTACATTTTTGTACGATGTAGGGTAAATGAACCTGTATGCGGCACTGACTTTTTAATTGACATTGATAAAAACTTGCTAAATAAGTTGAAAGGCAAAGGTTGTTCGGCAGACATTTTTTATTGTGAAGTACATGCGTTGAGAGTAATGTTTGGGTTAATTTATGTTACTTATATTGTGAGGCAGACACAATAATCAAATTTGGCACAATTATCCTTCCGAGGGCTTACCCGGGACTCCTAACCATAGGCTGTTAGGTAGGATACCTGTGGTTCTAAGGCGGTAGGAGTCCTGCATAGCATCCATGCAGGATTTTCCTCATGTTAAACGTTAAAAAAAACGTTGATGCATGGTCTTAAGATCAAGGGTTAGTGACGGGTTCCTCTTTCTTTCTTACTTTAATATCAACGATAGTTTTTAATCATACAACTCCTGATTCCAGTTGTATTTTGTGTTATGCAAAATAAAACGCCAAGAAGCACAATTGTATACCACAAATTCCATGAGATCTGTATAATAATTTATTCCCGGTGTTACTTTAAGACGTTTTAGTAAAAAAAGTCCTATCCCATAATACCCACAGTATGAATTTCTGTTTCAACCACCTGGTGCCACGGCTCGCAGCTAAAACTATAGTTTCTGCTTCAGTTCAGTGAATAATGAGGTCCGTCCTCATTAAATATGCAAGTAAGTTATAAAATCAAAACGCTTGTCAGTCTGAGTGTACACGGCGTAGTATCGGGGCCACGGCGCCCGCCCCTTCATTGATGACGACGTAGCTAGGTATCTGTGTAGTAAGTCTATACATATATATACTCTTTGTCGGTATGCTTGCCTAGTACCTTACTAAAGCTAGCTATCTGTGTGGTGTAGGAAGTCTAAACGTAGATACTCTTTGTCGGTATGCTTGCCTAGTACCTATCCTTACTTGATATTATTAATGTGTGGATGTAAGGATGTGTGGGTGTTTGTCACTCAATCACGCTTTGACGGCTGAACAGATCTGGCTGAAATTTGGTACAGGATTAGATTATTGTTTGAAATAACATATAGGCTTCTTTAAAAATTCATATAGGAGGGGAACGAGAACAGACTTACACGTTGGCGAAGCCACGATCGCCATCTTGTAACTTATACACATAAAAGCAAAGTTTGAGTAACTCAGCTCTGTCTACCTCAATCAGGGATAGAAGCGTGACTATGTGTTATGCAAATAGGAATAACTGCGTTGCGACTTCAATAGGTATCCACAATTTATGCCTATAAAGTAATTACTTTGATTATATTGAAGTGTTCGGTCACGATCAAAGTGACCTTGATAGGGTCAATCAAATACAAATGTTTGATTGACCCGACCCTATCAAGTTGCTTGTGAAATATAGAAAACAGATACTAATGGAATCAGGCGTTACTTGGTGACAATCCATCTTAGAACTAGGATAAAGGGAGAGGTTCACGCTCACAATATACGCCTAACATTCGTTTGGATTTTGTGAGTGTAGTATCACAAATTAGAGATAGTACAGATGGAAACCTACATACTAAATTCGCTGAGGCTACGCACACATAGACAACTCATTCACAGACATGAGGTCAGGCGCTCTCAACCGAATTTTAGATACTGATTTGTGCGCGAGTGTGTGTAGCAGAGGGTAGATGTGAAAAAAAGTACATACATGAGTTTTCCATCTGTACCATCTCTAATTTGTGGTAGCATGTCGCCACCTTAATGACTGTTAATAAACTGATTTGTGGGTACCTGTAAAATCATCGCTTCAAGATAACTACACTCGCAGCTTTCCTCAGTCTATTCGTGACCACGGCTGTTGCGATATAGCCGAAATGTCGAGAGGTGAGAAACGTTTGAAATGTATACGCGAAAAAGACCCGAAAACTACAATGAGTTAGGACAGGGGTTCCCAACCTGTGCGCCGCGGCGCCCTGGGGCGCCGTAGAAAGTCCAGAGGGGCGCCGCGAGGAGCCTCGCGGCGCCCCTCTCTCAAAAAATAATAAGAGCACAAAAAGAATGGCCCGCCAAAAATTTTGCCAATTCTGCTGAAGCGGGTCGCGTTCCGAACTGGTGGTGGTACTAACTTTGATTTGTATTCATGAACGTGTCGCAAGTGCCTAAGTAGTAGGACTATGCGTTAAAAATGTTTTTTGAGTTTGAGTTTGACCCGCGTCGCCGTCGTTTTCCGAGTCGCGGACTCCGCTCCAAAACTCCTTTGTAAAAAAGGGTCTATCTGTCAAGACAACTATTTACATTTTTTAAAACTAATCTATGCGATTTCTGAGTATGGTTAGAGGCGAAAGTTGTCACCATCCATGCCCAAGGAAATCGGCCAAGTCCTCACCGCGTTGACCATCTTGAAGTGTCTTAGTTGATCTCTCAACTTAGGTAGTGATCAGATCGATAATAAACGAGTGGCTGGAGATGGAGAGGAGCCATGGCAATCTCTTCTACCGGTTGTCACCGATAATTAAGGGCACGGATGCTTCGATAAGTATCTGTGGCGATTACGCCAGGAGACCACGACTCAGTGTCAGCACTGCGAAGGAAGCAGCGAGGACACAGCGCTCCATGCAGAGCATAGCGTGGGCGCCAGGTTCTAGTGGCAGGTCTTGACCTGAACATTATCTCGCTAGAGACTACAGTGCGAGCGATGATTTCCAACGGGAGTACGTGGGACGCGGCGCCGCCGCGTCTTTCTGCGAGCAGGTCATTCTCGTGAAAGAGATGGCGGGGAGGGAGCAGGGAGATAACTCTCCAACCCGAGATTTCCAGTCTGCGGCGAGGGTGCCAAACACTCGATTTTGCCCATACTATCAGACTCTATGACCGGGGGCCTAAGATCGGGGCGGGGGCTTTCACCGTCCTTACAGAAGCAGGCCCAAGACGACAGCGTGACGTTAAAGTTTTTCGCACGACACATGACCCAGGAAGCGAGAGTGACACCCGAAAGCTCCCAAAGACGCGGGAATTCCCCGGTCTTTGGGAGCTTTCGGGTGTCACTCGAACCGAACGAAGTAAAGTATATGACGTCGCAGTGGTAGCCAAGGTCTGTCGGGAATCCTGGGACATCTTTCCCGAGGCTCTCGACCGTAGGTAGTGGTAGAGCACCGTATGGTTCAGTCGGTAAGATTTCGGCACACAGATTCCACAAGTAAAAAGGAAGACCGTTTCCCTAGATAACGCAGGCTTCACATGTTTTCCCGGATTTGGTCTGCATATGACTTGGCCGAGGCTCCACAGCATAGGAAAGTGGCTTGTGCGGAGAAATACTAGTCGGGGGGGGGGGGGGGTGATTACACGTGATATGACGGGGAGCCGTGACAAATTTCAAGACTTATAAGGGCGCCGCGGCCTGCAAAAGGTTGGGAACCCCTGAGTTAGGATAATCTGAATTAATTATAACGGAGGAGTGTCGACTCGAACTTTTTAAGGAAAGGGATGTACGACTCCATCTCATAGGTACCTATACCTTTCAGACTCTTGGTATTGTGCAATATTCCACTTTCCAATGTGACTCGTGTTTCGCCTTCACATGAAGACTGCTTGGCAGCAAGATCCGTCGCGGAACTACTGGGAATGAAGGATACTGTGGTCTCTTACAGCCTCACATCACACATAAACTTGAGTTCAAACATCATAAAACCAATGTGATATTTATAGAGAAAAATCCCAAATTATATTCACATTAATAACTCAATCGCTTGCAGCAACAACTCGCTACAAAAACTTAACCTTGTCCGTGCAAGCAATTTAATAAGCAATGCTCAAGCGCAAAAAGTGAAAACATTACCTCACACTATTTGAAAATCGATTAAAACATGGCGTCATGTGAACCTCGTTAGATTTACACGTCATAAGTGATTAGTGATGTAACTGTGTCTGTCAGGGCAAAGGTTGCATACCAGACTTACAACCTTACACGTTGATGCTATGCCGGACTCCTACCGACTAAAAACCTTACTAATGCCTACGGTTGGGAGTCTCGGGTAAGTCCTTGGAAGGATGACCCCAGGATTCCCGACAGACCTTGGCTACTACTGCGGCCTCACATATACAACCATGTCCTGGGATTAACCTTACGAGGGCGTGCCTGGGAGTCCCGGCAGTACCTACTGCCAGGCACGCCCTGCCGATGAAAGGACACCATGAGGTTTTAGTTGGTAGGAGTCCAGAATAGCTTTCATGAGGATTTCTACAAGCAGACCTACATTATAGGTGCTACACTTGTGCTATCGAAAAAACTTTATAGGACACTATTGTCATCAGCATCAGCAGCTTTCCTTCAATTACAATCCCGAGGACTTTAATTGGGACACGAATAATCATTTCTCAGAGTTGTCAATTTAAGGGTTGCTTTTTATCTTTACTATCTATGTCAGTGTTGCCAACATAATTATTATTAGGCATGCGATATCATTTTGAATCTAAAAAAACCATAAGGACAAATTGATTAGTGGGGTTTAAAAGGTATACAGACATAAGTAGAATGGTTAATGATTAATTTAAAAAAAAAAACAATTTTTTTAAGTCAGCTGAAGGACCAACAAGCATGAGGTCGACGTGATCAAAGGTGGTTTCCGTTGTCTATGGACGTTTTCAACACTAGAAGTGATACGCTCGTGACCTTAATCCCGTGTTAAAATGAACTGAAACAGGCTGTAGCACCCTCCTGTTAAAATTTTACAATAGCCTTCCACTTGACAGCAACTACCATATTACTGGCTGCTAAGACCAACGGTCGTTTCCAGAACACTGCTGCTAGTAAAAAAAAATCATTTACTTCGTTATTCGAAACAGCGTTTATTCTAAACTGTCTTCTATTCAGTTGCAGCTATGCGATGAACGCAACAAAAAATATTAAGTATTTCATAAGCATTAGAAAACAATAGAAACATGTACTAGTACAAGCCGCCTGTTTTTCTGTTGGACATTGCCTCAAGTAATGTGTACTGGTAACGTGTTTTATAGGAAAAAAATATGGTCTACAAGGAAACCCGCATAGTATACACGTGGCTTGCTGTGTGACGTTTCCATTGTACTTTACGACACGATATTGACATACTTATTGTATTCTTTTTTTTATTTATGTCCGTGTGGCGACGGAAATAGTACAAAATGTCACCACCCCAATTCATCCCGAGGCCGCGAGGGTGTCGTAAGACTAAGTGAACACCTTCGCAAAACGATCCATTGTGTAGAGAAGGAAAACTCAAAACGAAACCCGGTTGTCAGTAAAATGACAATCGTTAAGCCAAATGTGGATGTATATTGCCTCTGCCTACCCCTTCCGGGATAAAGGCGTGACTATATGTATGTATGAATTGTATACCTTCTTTAAAATTTGTGATTATGCAAAAATCCGTCAGTGTATATTGATATAGTTATATTATTAAAATTAATGTAGGCTAGTCGTTGTCTGACAATTCCATACATGGATTGAGCACTGAAAATGCTTATTAATGTTTCCATCCTTACATAATAATAATAATGGGTACTACGGGTCGAAATTTTAATTGAACCGTACGTATAAATAGTTGAAAATACATATTTTTCAAGTTAGACCTTAACCATGCAATACTTTGTCCTTAATTTGACTGCAAATTACTCTTTATAGACCAGTCCAAAGCATCTGTTTATTTTACTTTTCATCTCACAAACATCCTCCTAGGCTAATTTTGTCAATCAGATCACAATTTTAATAGGTATTGAAAAAATCAGTAAGTTTTTATAAATGTAGTTATTTTTAACTTTCGTACATGGCAAGCCGAAATGTTTTATTTTAGCCTATCTACTGATAATATAATGTATAATTATAAACTAATTAATAAATCGTTGCTCAATGGACACAAAGTCAACTTCAATAGTACATTAATAAGACATGCAACGACCAATATAAAGTGACACATTGTTCCTATTAAAACTGTTCGTATTGTGTCGTTATTGCTTCAAGTCGTGGGAGGCAAAGAGGATCAATTTACAGTGGTGATGAAATATCTAGGTAGTTTTTCTACGATGTATTAATAAGTAAGTTATTTAGTTATGTAATCAACATGTGTAGTTGAGTAATTAATGGCAAAGGTCCTTCATCGTATAAAATTATATGAAACCTATGGAGAGTTATTTCATCTACATCTACATTAATATCGTAAAGAGAAACAATATGAATTTTTGTGTGTGTGTTTGTAATGAATAAACTCAAAAACTACTATGCCGATTTCAAAAATTCTTTCACCATTGGAAAGCTGCATTCACCCTGAGTAACATAGGCTATATTTTATTCCCATATTCCCACGGGAACAGCAGCTATGCGGCTGAAACGCGTGACGTCCGCTTGTTTAAAGATAATGTCAAACATTTTCGTAAGATTTAAACACAAATAAAATTGTGGGGCTACCGACTCCGAGGCAGTAGAAATTTAAAGCCTAAAACGGAATCCCTTTTCCATGGCTAAAGAATTTTAATATTTCGAAATCATGTGTTACTAGATGGCTTCTTTCGAATGAAAGTACCCTATGAGTTATTCCTGCCTATAATTATATTCTATACCAAATGTCATCCAGATCCGTTCAGCCGCAAGGCGTAAAACAGTAACAAACATCCACACATCCCCATATCCTTACTCGCAGACTTTCGAATTTATATTATTAGTAAGACATTGTGTCCTAATGTGCCAAAGCCTATTTTTCGTTTTTAAAAAAAAGTTCTGCCTCTGTTGCACAGAAAAAAAATGCGGTATCCATTGAATCACAAGGCCTCACACAGAGTTGATTAAAAAGCAATAATGTCATTACTAGCGGGCATAAAAAACACATTACGTTGACGGTAGTCGCTACAAACTAACAACCATGAAGGCTTATAGACTATAGTCCCGTTGTACACTATACTTTGCTGTGTCTATGGTTTTTCCCTTATCTGGTCAAAGATTTTCTTGAATTGACTCGGAAATCAAAAGTTTAATGGTAAAAAAGATATTTTTATTTTTTCATTAGTGGTTTTGAATTAAAAATTATAGTAAATCAGGCTGTGCTTCCCTGAGTATTGAAACCTTAAAAAAAAGACTTATAAAAAAATTAAAGTATTAAAGTCTTCGATCAAATAAACTGATCGAAGACTAGTAATTCTATTTTTAAAAATGTATTACAGTTTGTATAAAATACAAAATAATTACCGGCTCACACAATTTGGAATCGTATTATCGCGATAATGTAATATTGAGGCAGCCAGTTTCTTTACTTACGCAATTATTGCAAAAAAGACAGCTGTCAAACAGACCTTTTATTTTTCTACGACTGTAGTGACTGTGTGATATGTGACGGACACAGCATAAAGAAATGAAATTAATTCCAAATTTAAAAATTGCCTTTTCCATTTTAGTCGGATCTTATCAAAATAAACCTATTGTTGTCCAATTATGGACGTAGATATATCCCAATTTTTGTCATTTTAAGAGGTTAATAATAGATCATAATACACACTAAGATTCACTGGTTAGAAAGTTTTTTAGAGAGCTTTTTTCGAGTTTGCACTTTTCACATCTTCTCCCAACCAGCTGGAAGATGGCTTGGGGTTCAAAAAACTTTGAAGGGTCCATGGGCGCCTTTTGAAATCTGCCTTCCAATAAAACACCTCTAGGTCACTAAACCGGCATCCAAAATCAAAAGTCCAATTCAAAAACTGTAACAAATCACTGACAGAACTGGACATAAGTAGGAAGTCCCCATTACTGTCTAATTCGCTCAAGTGACGTTCGCTCTGTTAAAATCAACCAGCGTACCTAGACCTCCCTCCCCGCTCCATATATTAACAAATGCAGACGTCATAAGAGGAAGGTGGAAATAGGTCAAAGGTCGGATTATACCGGTTGTTATATTGGCTTTATTGGTTTACCGGATGCTTGCTCAAGACGGTTGGTTATCTAGTTGTACATGTACTATATTTTGTTTGTAGTATTGTTGCTAGAGCCGAGAAACATAGTACAATTTTAACTAGCTTATATTGACTTCAATCTCCTTGTACGGCATGAGTGCCTGGTACTTATAATATCATTCTTTCGAGTAAAATGTTATGAACGCATAATTTATTCTAAGATTTTATTATTTAATACTCGCGTACGCTTAGCAGAAATGTATGAATTATGTTTCAAGATAAAAAAGACTTTTAACATAAGTATGATAAATGTGTTTTATATTGTTATGCAAAATGATAATTAATTGAATCATTTAATTACAATGAAATAATAGTGTTTATCAAACGTAACCGCAATAATTTTATTAATTATATTCGTTACAAGACTTTTTTCTACCTACTTACATATTATAAAACTTATGTCTGATTTAATAACAACTATAAACGTAAAATATTAGACAGGTATAGATAATAATCTTATTATTTTATTATAATTAAATTAAATAATACAAAATAAAATGAAGTGCAGTATTTTTTGTTCTTATTCAATTAATAACACTGTGAAATGCGTGTCCACAACTCATAAAGTGTGAAAATCGTAACAAATACAAAATTATTATCATGCCTACTTATAATTTTTATTGGGGTCTATAAAATAAAATGCCAAGCTTTTAAATGCCAACCTCCATGACCTTATAACTGCCGCACGTACGTTTCTCCTACGTGTGTGGAAATAACATTAAAAAGTAAAGAAATGTATGTTATCAATGCCAGCTTACAATTTACAAAAAAAAACCGCAATTTTTTTTTTAAATTAATTTGTATCGAATAAGATTAGTCGATTATTGCATGAATAAAATTGCATGGTGACTGTAATCTTTATTTGAATCTTAATAAATTTTATAGGTCGCATTATTCCAAACAGGTACCTAAAGTGTCAGGGTACCACGCGTTTTCAGCCTTTTTACTTTCATAGTTAGGTTTTGTTGACCAATCCACTTCACTTGGTCCTAGAAAACCGTAAAATTACACAAGTGACAATATTTGGTTTGATTTTCATTTTGTGTGGCAGGACTGGTTATGAAAAGCGCAGGTCCTATTGAGAAATGTCAACGTCCTGCAGAGAATTGTGATAGATTTGATCGATTGTAGCTAAAAGTATTTTTAACCGACTTCAAAAAAGGAGGAGGTTCTCAATTCGTCTGTATGTTTTGTAATATTCATAGAGAGTAAAATGGTTGTCTTTCATCGCTACTCTGTCAAGACAACGCGTTAAACATATAAATATTAATGTAAAACTTTCAATAGCAACTTGATTCCCACATTAATCGATAAAGAAAGGCAGCTGATATAAAATAATTAGGTAAATTTTACAAGAACTTAAAACATGCCGAACGTAAAATATTATATTAAAACTTAATTATAACAAGCCGTCAAAGGGATAACGTATTTTTTTAAATGTCTTAATCAATTTTCGAACGTAATAAAACTTACAATTAGTAGTGTTGTGCAATACTCGACTAAAGTTAGTCGATCCAATTAGTGAGATCGATTTGTTTTGGTGTTGCCATAAATCATAATATATACTAGACACCTGCTTGGATGTTGATGTGTAATTTTTGGATGTGGTATGTGTAGGTGTCTTTAAATCTCAATTTAATGGTTACTACCCGTTCGCTTTAACTTTGCCGCTGGCGTAGAGGCGTATACCCGAATTGTTAATCACACGAAGTAAATTGACAGTAGCTCATGTCACTTCGTCATAGAAAATACGCAACATTGTATGAAGAAGTAACATTAGTTGCTATCTATTTACTTCGTCTAATTAAAAAATCGACTTTAGTTTGGAGCCGAGCGGCAAAGTTAGAGCGAACGAGCAGTAGGTACTATTGGTACCTAAGTACTTGCAATAATGTATTTTTTTAAAGTTTAGTTGCCATATTGACTTTATCCATTTTTAGAGAGTGTAATTTTGTTCCAATTTCAAAAGCGATTATCATTACGATACAATTTATGTCTTAGTACATACAAAAGATGATACCTATAATTTAGTTCAAGAAGTTTTTGCTTGTTTTGCTCTTCCTTTCCAAATTAATTTTAAAATGAGAAAAATAATATTCAGTATCGTGCTGATTTAATTTTTTTTTATATTTTGGAAAGGCGGTTACTAAGAAGCCGGTCTGTTCGTCAATGATACAGGTCAAATATAGTTCAATATTGTGCGATTTTATAACCAGTTTAGTGAATTTGTCTTTTAAAAGTGTAAAAGGTGAGGGTCTTTACCTTGACAGGTTAACTTTTTAATTAAAACCTCTAAAGTGAAGTAGTTTTCTTTAAGTATTGCAACATTATACATTTTATGACCTTATTTATTTCATAGTTTAGTAATTTTCGAAAGAAACAAATACATTTAGTTTGGCATTTACTGCAAACAACATTGTTTTTAACCGACTTCCAAAAAAGGAGGAGGTTCTCAATTCGTCTGTATTTTTTTATACCATTTTATGAATGCCCATCATCATTATCAAAAGTCATGAAACCGTTTGATTTGACAAAGAAACTGTTCAAAATATAAACTAATAATACAAAATTTACTACTCGCTAGGACATCTTAAAACACATCCATATCTAACGTGTCTATCTTCATAGCTCCTTGTTAACAAAAGTACGCGCCAACAAATGAACAAGTTCACAACTAATTAACTTCTAATGACGAACGCACAAAAAAGACATCAACTGATCTATCAATCATTCGTCTATTTTGAAAAAAGAAATAGAACGAACGAATGAAACAAATGACAGACCCGTAGGGAGAGGGTTCCATTCAAAATTCAAATTTTATCGGTGTTCTTTATAGAATTAAGTAACGGTGTCTTCGACATTCTAAATAAAAAAATGGCCGTGCCATGGATCCACATGATGCCACTATCTTTTAGGCTTGAGCCCACCTTTAAATTTAGTCTTATGCGCTACAGGCAGCGACCACTCTACCTCCTTAAATTTGATGATCATGATCATGATTTTTTATCAGACTTCGTAAATGCGCTGCAAATTCCAGCTGAGTCCAGTCGTACTCAGATAGTTGACTCTCTCTGAAAGGTAGGCCCTGACAATGCGATGGAGATAGAGGGACACATTATGATAAACGAGTGTCTCCTAAGAAATCTAGAGACTGAATTATTGATGCTATCCATAATTATAGAGACTGTTGTGAAGGACTTAGTCTTAGTCGCCAATAAAGTATGTGTACCTAGTCTTCCTTCGCTTTAAGTTTGCCACTGGCGTAGCTGGTGTAAAGGTGTAGTAGGGGAGGCCACCGGCAAACTTAGAGCAAACGGGTAGTACTCGTAAATATGAGCCTTCTCCTTAGATAATGATACTTAAATAGTTTTGAAACATCCGAACGATGCCTCAATTTGATGAAAATACTAAGAAATCTTTACGAACAAGGTTTAATCCTCCGAACCCTAACGGAACTTACTGAGGTAAAACCACTCAAGTCATAATTCTAAATTTGAATATCGTGGGGGTCAGGCTTTTGTTTCTTTTCCTGTTTAGGTGAAAGTACTGATTTGCATTCTGCCTGACACAGCTTAAGTCAACAAAGTGTCTTTGTTCGTTGTTGCCAATACCTACCTATTTCAGGGTACCTACCTAAATAAGAGTGCTAGAGTTAGACGTCCTTAACAATAAGCTGATATTTTTGCTTAAGTTTTATTCAGTCATTTTTCTTAAGTAAGTCAGAAGAGTACAGGTACATTTTATGTGTGTGACAAAATTGGATTTTGAATGGTAAATTTCTCAGTTAAGCTGACAACGTAAATCATTTCTATAAAAACGCAGGTGGTACCTAACTTATGTAATTTGTTCGATGTTAGACGTTGTACAGTGAAAACTGACCTAAAAATCGATAAGTTTTGATTTCAATGTGGGGGAGGTGGGCTTAAATAAAATAATATAAATCTATTCATATCTATTTTGACAAAAAAAGAAGAAACTATGTAGAGCATATAAAAAAACAATAAGTGAATCTGGAAACTTTGCATCCGTCTTTAACAATGATTGAAATTAATTTAAAAAACCCAATTAGCGCTGATATGTTTCGTTTATAATCTACTAAGCCTATGGGTCTTATAAACACGAAAAGCGTGTTTTTAAGACCCATCTATGCAATAAGTTAGTTTTTTCATAACCCGGAAGCGCCAAGAATAGTCAAGACCAACAAAAAAAGTTTACGTACATATCCACCGTTTTGAAATATCTGTTGTGAATTTTTTTGTACTTATATTCACGTTGTAGTTGCATGCTACGCTTGAGGAATTTTGTAATTTATATCTTTTCTCATACGTTTCATGATTACAATCACATCGTTTTATTACAAAATATGCGTTTGATATTACCGAAATATTGGGTGTACTAAAAAACAGACTTAAACGCATTTAAAAAAAAAGTAAGTTACCTACTTAAGTAGTAGTGTTTTTTTTTTAAATCCGCTTAAGTCCGTTTAGTACATAGTCATATCTTTTTTTTTCGATAGGAATACTTTATGTGCAAAAGCACTGGGTAACAGTACAACCGATAATCTCACGATAGTGAAGTTATAACGTTGTGCATTGAGCGTGGTTACCGAACGATGACGTCACGCTCGCGTGAGTAACCACGGGAAACAACCAGAATACCAGACCCCTTCAAGTTCCCCAACCAAAACAGAAATATAACAGTTTGAACGAACTTATAGGTCTGACTTAAGTGGTCAGTTGTGAAATTTGAATGTATTTTAAATTGCTTTTTTATTGGACTAGAATTTATGGTGGCTAGCGTTGGTTTCGGCGCCAAAATTTATATTTTATCCGTGACGTGTGTTTTATTTTTTTTATTCTTGTTGCAGGTACGTTATGCAAATGGATAAGCGTATGCAAGAATAGAGGTAGGTATTTTTAGCACGTAAATATTTTTTGTTTTTAATATTTGGTTTTTTTTACTACTAATACATCCCAGACAAGCCCCATGGTGATACTACGATGACAAATTTTCAAGATGTATTTCAAAATTTTGCAACAGCTAGATATGGGCTACAGTTGATTTTGGAAATTTCCAAACTGCTCTAAGTCTTTTATTCTACTTACCCGGGGCCAACGACTTAACTTGGATTCCAAAACACGGCATTAATTATTTAATAGAAATGCGACAAACAGTCACCTAAAAGTACAGGTAGGACATTTTAGTACTTTAATTAATGTTTTTTTTCTTTCTATAGCGTAAGATACTTAACTCTTTGATCGTTTATAAAACACTGAACCATCGGTGCTACCATCGTATGCATAGGAATTCGATAGGTACCAGTAATTATTCGTATTTACACACGACAAGACCGTAACAGGAATGTTTACAAGTACGTTAATTACAGTTCCTCTTTATAAACAGTATTTTTATAAACAGTACTACATACTTCTGAATAAAAAAAGACATAAAAAAAAGACTTATAAACAAAAGACGTTGATTTCCAAAAGTGTTGTGTGACTTAAGTATTTCATAACTGATGAATATTAATATTTCCATAGATTTCCACATAAGATGAGATTACATTTCCATGGTATGAAGCAAAAAGGCCAAGGTACAAAAAAAATAATAAAAATGATTTTGAAGCCGGTACCTACGGATGTGTCTAAGGCCGATGCACAGATACCATCATTACGGTGCGTGTCACCCGTGACGCCGCCATATTGAATGGGAAAATAAGAAACGGTTTATAATGGCGTTTTGCTTTACTACCTAGAAACAAGAAACAAGTCGCTTGGATCATACCGACTGACTGGAAAAACGCACATCCCTATTTGAATTCGCTGTTTCGAAACCGAGTCTTGAAATGAGTCTTCAATTCTACTGAGACTTGGAAAAAGTCCGTCTTAGATTCTTTTGTTAACAGATCGTATAAAATTATCTAATTCAACCTTTTTTTCCAAAACTGTTAACATCATTATTGAAATTTTAATGATAATAAAATCAAAATATTTTGGTTAGGTAGGTACACTGATCTGTATTATTACCACTGGATTGGCTGTCTCATACAAATGACAGCGAATTATTTGTGCCGATTTGAAACGCCTCTAGAGTTGGTTCAAGGAACTAAATCTGACGTATCATGCAAATGACTTCCCGTATCGCGCCGGGAATTACGAATTATTTTGTAATTTAAGGACTTTTGTGCAGCTTAGTGAGGATTTGTGTGGTTACAAAAAAGCAATGGACACGGTGAAATGTGTGTTTTGCAAAATTAGCTTCAAAAAAGGAAGCAACATTAGATTTCACAGGTAAGTTGAATTTTTGTAATTTTTATCATTCAATCAGCCTGACCTATATGTAAAATGCTTGATTATTTACAAAATATGTATGAGAATAATATATAGGTGAGATTAAATTATTTTTAAGCACAAAAATAGGATTTTAATTTCGTTTAGTGATGTCCATGTTGTCGTATCGATAAACTTGATCATGGTCTGATGTGATCGAAAACTTTTCTTTGTAAGAAATATGTCTAATAATGGTATCATTTTGCATTACATATGGTCACGCCTTCATCCCCGAAGTGGTAGGCAGAGGCATACTATATGCCCACATTTCACCATTTTAGAATTTGTCCCACGTAACAATTGATGAGCCGTATTGCCGTGTTGAGATGGTCAGGCGCAGGTTGTGACTGCCCGCTGTTGAAATTTTTCAAGCCGCCCAAAAAGGTCTTCAACATGGCTTAACGACTGCCATTTTACTGACAACTGGGACCAACTGATTAACGTGCCTTCCGAAGAACGGAAACGCTCAAATAAATGTGACAAAGTGGTCACCAGAATGGTCACCCATCCAAGGACTGGCCATAGTGGAAGTTGCTTACTGCAGTGATTATTTACAGAACACTGAGTCCGCGGGGCAACGAGCGCTTCAATATATATCTAATAATGGTATCAACCAAACAAAATCTTATTAGTAATATTTATTTAACTTATTTTCTGACATTAACTTGTGTGGGTAATACTTACTACATAATGTTTTTTACTCTATTGATGTATGTTTATTTTATTGCAGATTTCCAACTGATCCAAAAATCAGAAGTGCATGGTTTGGCAACATCTGGCGATCGTCTGTGTTCTAATCATTTTGATGTTAAATGTTATCATAAGCATTACACAAGAACTTCCCGGTTAATAATTAGTATACCGTCCGCTGGTGTACCATAGTTTTACAATAAAGTGTAAAATAAATAAATGATTAATAAAATCACGTTTATTTTTATTTTTTTCTACACATTCACTTCCAATTTATAGTTTGTCAAGTCTGATTGTACCAAAGTCTATTGTCACAAGCTATGAACATTGACCAATCAGAGAGCAGTGTGTTATTTTACGTATTTAAAAGATGCGTATATTTAAAAGAGTTTCTGTGATTGGTCGAACCATATTAAATCTTACGAATAGATATACCTACGTCAGTTTATAAATTTACCGTGTGACGTCGGAAATTGATAAATTTACGAAAATGTGGACGTAAAATATTACAATTTATCTCCCGTTTAGAATCCTACGAAAGTTTATAAACTTCCTAGAAAATTTATCAACTTACGAGTCTTGTTATTTTCCGGTGACATATACAAGCTGTAGATTTAGTAGTGTGCAGTACTTGCACACGTGATTCTACTGCCTACACTCGTTAATACTGTGTGATAAAAAAAATATATTTTTTTTAGTCTTTTTTCATATTGAATTCGTTTTTTAATTCCAACGGGAACTCTGCCTAACCTCCACTGACTAATAATACGTGAACCTATGAAACAGAAAAACCGGTCAAGTGCGAGTTCCGTACCAAAAAACGGCAAGAGGTGAGCGGTGAACGCTCGAACGCAGCCAGTATACCTAATACCTACAAACGGTCATAGCACTGGATAATAAATAGGCATTATGCGAGTATCATTTACAATCTTTCACTTTTTAGATTTATTATTAATTATTGAGTACTTACTTAAATTTATGTTCACGTATTATTGGCCAGTGGGTACAGGCAGAGGTCCTTTGCAAATAAAATCAAATTTAACATGAAAAAAAAAACGTTTTTTTTATCACAAAATATTAACGGGTGTAGGCAGTAGAGTCACGTGTGCAAGTGTTGCACACTACTAAATCTACAGCTTGTATACGCTCACTTCGTGGTGAAATGGACAATGATAAATGCATCAAATTAACTGAAGTATATGAAAGCCACAGACACTTATGGGATCCACGTTCACCGCACAATGATCTTTGTCTGTCTGCCTTTTATTCTTTTTGTAGGGATTCATTATTACTAAAGCTGCAGCGAATTGGCATACGTCACCCATGGTAGCTAGTAAGAAACTATAGAAATTCGTTGCTCAGCTTGAGGCACGCTGCCGAGTTGCTGATTAATTTGGCCCAAGTGGAGATGCATGTAATTTCTCCAGCACGCGGCACGCTCAGATTGAGGCAGCTCGCCCCGCGGCTGCTCAAGTGGAGATGCGCCTTAATACCTCTCTCAATCTCTTCAACAAAAGTAATATCTTCCTGCAATTTTCGTCACGAGTATGCCAAATTGCAGGTAAATATTATTTCATTTAGGTAGGTATACTAGACACCAACTTAAACCAACCTTATTAAGAGCAATATTCATTAAAGCTTCGATAGCTTAGTGGTTAAGAAGACTGACTGTCTTGCGATCGAGAAGACCCGGGTTCGAATCCTGACCACTCCTAGCACAAGCAATTTAGCTTAGTTGGAGAAGTTAAAGGTAATATTTGTAATTTCAGTTGGTAATATTCTTATATTAAACAAATTATAAACAAAATTAATTTTAAAATATATATACTAAAAATGTTTTCATTTCAAATTAAATCTATCGATACGCGTCAGTTCAAGAAAGTTTGGCACATCACTAATTTTAGTTCTCTGAACCAGCGCTGCTGATTTCAGCGCCACAATGGCGAGAATTAAGAAGGCATAACTTTAGTTTGACAGCCACCTATCCAGTGTGGTAATAATACAGATCAGTGGGTAGGTACCATATGAATATTCGAAAATCAAATAATGGCTTCTCATCTATGACATTTATTGACCAATGTTACTATATATTTTTTTTTAATGAAAAGAAAATGGACTAAGGAAATTAGTACATCAATTCTGTTTGCTTTACTTAAGTATTTTTTTTAAATAAAATGCTTATTGTACTATTCCAACACAGTTAATTACACCTTGCAAACTAATAACATTTTTGAAAAACTATTATGATAAGACTTAAGAATCTCTTAGATGCGGTAACCTTCAATATTTTCTTTATATATCACATTAATATAGAAAGTAATAAAAAAAAGAAAAAGTACCAATTTCTATATTAAAACAACATAAATAAAAATTAAATTACAATTAATTAATTATACGTTTATTAGATTTTTAATATCCACGGTACTAAAACGGAATATGGACGGAATGGCATTCTATTTTGACGTGAATCTTTAAACTGTGGCAGAATTTCATTTGGCAAATTGTCAAAATAAGAACTGAATACACACAATTTTTGTATGGGTATTAAGTTCATCAGGGTACCTTATATTAAAAAACACTATTAGCCTATATAGTGTTTTATTTAACGAAATTGTCTGAATTTTGGTACACAAAGGCAACTTTGTATATCTGGAATAGTTCAAATGGAGACACAAAATTCCACGCAGGCAGACCCGTGGGCACCATGTAGTCATTAATATTATGATGGACGTAACAATAAATCCATTAGCACATACTTTTCAAAACAGCTATGAAGTAGCCAGTTATATTTTTTAAACATGCATAGCTATGTTGAACAACGGCTCAACGTTATCCAGCCAACAGTTCAATGTAGAATATATAAACTTATTTTTTACTAGCTGTTGACAATTCATAGAGAATTAATTATGTTAAAATGTCTGCGTGACAATGGACAATTAATCCACACTTGTCTTTTGATAAAATAAAACCCGTTGCAAATGTGTGACCACCACCTCTTTTTGCGATGTCAGATTCTTTTTTTTATTGGCAATCAAAGAAATACTTGTTTCTTGTCTTTGGTTTGTTTGCTCTGGATTCGTTTTTTTTTATTGTTGAGTCGATACTTTCGCTGGGTAGGTATATCTTCGCTTCAATACGAATCTTGGATTTTGGACAATTAGTTACATACTTCTCGTTTATCTTGTACACTCACAAATCTTCGATCTTAATTATATGTAGACCGCATAACCATGATCTACTCTGGCATAAACACTTACCAAACCCACGCTGAGTCTTAGGCGGAAAATAGTGTCACCGCATGAAAAAAAAAATCTTTTTCCAATTTATATTTCGTCCATACTTAGTAGTAGGTATATTCTTTAAAGTATATTTGAATGTTATGGATGCAAAAAAAAAGTAATCAACGATTCGAAAAAAATAAACCTACAATTTTTTTTTAGTAAAGCTTCTTTAGGCGCGACTGGGGTGTAACTCAGATTTTATTTCTGAAATAGCGGAAACCTAGTTTCCGCTATTCAAAATTCGAATGAATGATATTAATATAACATTTGATGCCGTCAATGGCAAAGAATTTTTACTTCAATCGCGCGTAAAGGTTACACGCACACTTTTTTTTTCAATATATTCGTACCTTGCCACCTCTAAATTTTAACACTCTGAATGGTCGCGTATTTATTTTTACAAGAACAGGCTGTCGATGGCCAACATATGTCGATCGGGAGTCGAACAACTCTCCTTTAATTTATGGGTATTTAATGACCGCCCGGTCGACAGTAACCTATGTTGTCACGGAAGTCCCGTTTGACCAAATTGTTTTTTTTATAGGGTCCTGGTTATTAGTGCATTTTTATTGGCGGGAAGAGTTTTTAGGATACCTTTTTATTGCATTGTCTCTGCTTGGCTAATGTTGATAAAAAAGGATATTTAAAAAAAAGCGGTACCTTTAGGATTTCTTTGTTTATGCCAACAGTTTTATTTGATATTTACCTACTACCTTGCAACATTTATTAACAAACAGTCCATATTAATTAAAACTGGTATCTATTAAATATAGAGGCAAAAGGTTGTAGTCAAATTTTTTAATATTCGAACGTATAAAATAACAGCAAAGAACATTAAATCTGGATAAGGTATTTCCTGAGTTTTTGGCCAAGATCTTGACGTCAATTAAAAAAATAATACGTTCTTTGTTGATGTAAAATCACAAATAAGTAGTCACAAGAATAAACTCGGAATGAATCAGCCTGATCCTTATCTTGTGTATTACGAGAAAAAAAAAGATGTTGCCCTTGACAATTAAGTTGATCTGTCACTTTATGTCACGGCCGTACTAGCACTATGCTTGCATTCATAAGACGTCATTTAATTTGAAATTCAACTTGAATTAAACAGCTTGGCAAAAAAAGAGTAGAAGAAAAATCACCACCGTGCTGTTCTTATGGCAACTAAACCAAAAGAGAACCTTATTTTGCAATAAAATACACAAATTGTTGTGCTGTTTTTACTAACTGACACAAGTGACATTTTTGACAGCATTTTGACAATGCAACCAATATTCAAAATATTAGTTCCGTTTCAATTTTTTTTGCTAAGTTGTAACATTTTATAGTCCCTATAACTAAGTTTTCCTTACTTAAAATTGTCGACATTACAATTCAACAAAATAATGTTTATGTAGCTCTAGGACACATAAATTTACAATAAAAAGACCTTGGTAACCGTGGAAAGATTAATATTGTCCCTATATTTAGTTCTAGAAATATAATGGCCCGGCCACAAAAGAAAAAAAACTACATGTCCATTGACAATTGCTATGGACAATGTGAATGCACATCAATTATTATTTTAAAATAACAGTTTTGTCCGTACAAAATATATTTACGCGCCGCTGCGCACGCGTCCGTATCGCTATGTATGTGTGTGAGCGATCTGTTGATGTGTGTGTACAAATATAGGATGTTCGTGAATCCGTTGATGATTGATTAATTGCGTGTATTTGTGTGCTTTCTAAATTTATTTATTTATAGGTAGTTTGAACTTTGGTCTACGTTATTTTGTCAGTTAATATATGGAAATTAATGGAAAACATATCAATAAAAGAGAAAATTGTTGATGAACTTATATAAATATCTGTAATGAGCAGAAGGTAGATCCAGATAGTAGCACGTCTACTTCTACATCTACAATGCGAAAATACATGTATATCGCCATTTAACATAATTTTATCAAAACCACATAAGTCCCTGTAGTAACCAAAGTTGCAACTAAGCTTGCTCTTTGGGTTGCAAGACCCATCTCCAATTATTTTACTGGTCCTCTTAGTAAGTAAAAGATGATTATTGAATAGGTACAGACCTGTTGGCATATCAGTAAAAATATTTGTATGAAACTCTACTTAGATAAATTTTGTTTCTGTCAAACATAATTTTCATCAAAAGTTTTTGTTTCACGTATTATAAAATATTTTTATTTTAATATTAATAGT
This sequence comes from Miltochrista miniata, assembly GCA_933228765.1. Taxonomy (NCBI): domain Eukaryota; kingdom Metazoa; phylum Arthropoda; class Insecta; order Lepidoptera; family Erebidae; genus Miltochrista; species Miltochrista miniata. Next base: position 10,365,914 of record OW121776.1, read on the forward strand.
CTCGTTTTTAATAATTTTCTTTCCAATCCGCAAATAAAAAAAAACAAATTCATAAACAACAACAGGCTGTATAAAGCTGTGTTTATGTACATCAATTACAAAGGCACTGCGCGGAACGTCCGTCGGCGTTGGCCGGGGTGCGCGTGCGTTTCGGAGGTCACTCCACGATTACAAACCGATGATGTACGTTAAGAAATACAGGTTATCATGAATAATTTAATGTCTATTTGCAAGAACATTTTGTACGATAAACCTCTAAAGAACGACGACAAATGAACGAATGACTTCAAACGTCATTTGTCATCTGTCAACGTCATGAATGAGTGCACCTCTTCAATTTGTGATTTATATTCCTAATTAATTGCGATTTCTTTAAAAGTTTGTTAATTATTCAGTAAGCGTAGTCGGTTTATAAAAGGAATATTATCATACATGTGTTAGTACTCTACTAAATACGCTAGACCATTTTGTTACGGTATAGAAACTTTATGAGCCGGATAAAACCGTATAAACTTTTTTATTTGTAGTACATCTCAGTGACTTTACATACTGATGGCAGGCTGCGAATATCTTGTAGGAAATGAAAGTCAACCTCTTATCGGTATCAATAGCTGCTTTTTAAACGCACTTTCTAGCTTTTCCTAAAGAATGAAATGGGATTGAATGAAAAGTAGTCGCATTGGCAAATTATTGCAAGTCTATCAAATGGTACAAAAACGCAAAATAAGCTTGTCATGTGTCAGATTTAACCCTAGGTATGGATTGCTGTTGAGGCCCAATAGCCCTGAATCAGAAAACTAGTCGCTTCCCATGACCTTAAATTTTCCCACAAGGCTTTCACAATTACACTCCGTGTCCACGTTTATTACAATATAGCCGAAACTTCGAACAGAGAATCTCGTCTCAAAAACATCAATAATATGCAAAAAGACTCGAAAACCATAGTGAATTAGAGATCAGAATCTGTCCCTTCACCCAAGTGGCATTATGGGGTTACTCATTGACACCTCATGTCATATTCCAAATAGCAACGATATAATATTAGTTCTTGCCAGTTCTTGCCAATGTAGGCATTATGTTTACGTCCTAAGTCTCTATGTCACCGGACGCACGGAGGGTACAACATCAAAAGGATTGTAAAATAATAAAATAAAACAAGTTACGCGAAACTGGTTTCTACAATTAGAAGTAATGGAATATAAACATTAATTTATTCAAAGTTTTATTGCACAATTTATACTTAAGTACTTGAATTAAAATTGCAAACACGACATAAAATTAAGTACATTCTAAAACGTTTAAAATGCACTGCTTTTTACTTTTAATTATGTTTTACTTGGTTGATATTGTAAATCATCGATTATTACAATTTTAATTTATTATGATTTTAGCTTTATAATTAGTTTTGCTAATAAAATTAACATAAATTATGTTAATTTATATTGTTATGGACTTAGCTGATTTTGTAAATTATTTATTTAATTTGTAATATTTTAAATTTATTGTATTCAGTATTTTGTTGTGTGTGTTATTTTTTGCTTTAATAGTAGTTTTATTATACAAAAGTAATTTATTTTTAACACTGTATTTCATTGATATGTTTTTGTAGAGCTGACTCGTTCACAGTACGGTAAAATTAATAGGATCACCGGATAATTGGTTATATGATTGTCAAATCAATTGAATGTCTTTTAAAAACTAGTATCAATAGGTTAGGTTTATAGAACCTAACCTATTGAAATTTATATGAAAAACGAATTTTATATGAAATAAGTACCTATGACGACAAAAAAGCCTCAGTAAATGACAGAAAGTCATTATAACGTGAAAGTAAAGTAATATTAGTGCTCGGATTTTTAATGATGAAATTAAAAAATTCTTAAATTCGTTATTTACATAATGGCACAATATTGTGATGGTTACCAATAGCAGTAAAACGCAGTCAAAAAGCATAATCAAAATTTGGATACTATATCCTGTGCATTTTTATAATATTTCAGTATATGGATGAAAATTGACCAATATGAAATGCGAAAACGTCAACGGTTTTTTTGTGGAATGATTTTTTCTAAAATAAACGAAAACTATAAATTACTTTACAAAAACAACAGTAATTTTATTCAAATAGTTTTTGATAAAAACATTTTTCGGCTTTGTTTATCAGCTAAACAAAAATGAATGTATTAATCATAGATTAAAGCAATTCATTACATACACGAAAACTGTAAGTAATTTAATTGGCACGTACATTGTTGATTATGATCAGGCGTTTAAACATAAACGGCTAATTGTTTTAATTGTCAGATTATTATGTATAAAGAGCAAAATTTTGCATAATCTACTGTCTATGTGTAGTGAACTAGTGTTTTGTTTCATTGTGCATGAGTCATTATGACATTTCAAAGTACGCTAAGTCCAAAATGATCCCTCCAAAGACCTCCCTAGGCGAGGTCGCAGTGGCAGCCGTGGGTCTGTTGGGAGTCCTGGGACATCCTTCCGAGGGCTTACCCGGGGCTCCGAACCATAGACTTTTGGGCGTTACGTGAGGTTTTTTAGTCGGTAGGAGTCCGGCATAGCATCCACTATGGATATTCCCTCACGTTAAAAAAAAAGTCCAGAATGATTCTATGGGTTTTCTTTGGAGGTAGTTTTATTAGGCTTAAAAATACAAAATTTTAATACCTAGTCAACTCTTTTTTTGTTAACTTCTCAGCTAAGCATCGAGAGGAAGATTTTTTTTTGTTTTTCAAAGAATTTAACTTTCTTTTAATTCTATTGAAATTAATATCAGAATATTTATCGCTCAAGTGGTACACCAGCTTGCAAGCAAAATTTACTTGGACCTTGGGGATCTAGACAGAGTCTCTTCTGCCAATAATCTCAAATATATCAAATACCACTTTTATTAATAAGTCGGCTAACCCCTATCGGCCTCATCACGGCAACCTTTTTATATGATATATAGAGTAGAAAAAAAAAGGAAATAAATCTATAAATATACTATAATTTTTATTTAGATTTATACCAATCAATACCGACATCAAAATAATAAATAAAATTGATTTTACATCAAGTGTGGTCGAGTCTGTACAATCACTCAAGTACTTGCTTAAGAAAACTAGTTCTCACACACAAACACATTATTATCTGATTGTGTGCGTTCGAACCTTGTCTCTATAGTGTAAAAAACACGCACACATGCAAATATACCTCGCACACTTATAACCCGTTGATATGCATCGACCTACCAGGTAATTATATGTTTACAAACACAGGTTGTATATCTATAGTTATGTATAATTTAGTGATGTGGTGAATCAAGTGTCGACAGTTATTATATCGATAGTTTATTTTTATTGGTGTGTGAAAAACAGCAACACTCACAGATCATATTTTATAATTTTCCACCTGATTACCAGATTAATAATGCAAAGTAGGTAAGTGTGACAATAACAATACAAAGGATTTCATTAACCACGACTTTTAATTTCGTGAATAGTAGGGTATATTCTTGGGAATGTACACTTTTAAGTATATTCATAAAAATACTATGACAGATTGAAACCCAACAGTAATGTATTGTACCTACGTATAATTAGAGTTATGCCGCTTCAAATGAAAAACTTATTTAGACCCTGATTATTGTCAATTCTTTCTTTCAAATACTATCCCTACCATTACAGGATATTTAAAATGGAACGCACACTGGTGCATTCCATTTGCTTAAGTAGTACACCAGCAATGTATTGGTTAATTCCCAACAATATATTGTTGGTACGGCTTTCTTACCATTCTGGCTATTCCCTACTTTGAACAGATAAACTAAATTTAATACGAAACAGTCAGTTGTACACGTACGAGCGTTTAGCAGCTTTAAATGGGCTTGTCTACAAGTACTTGGGAATGTAAAAAAGAAAAATTTGAATTAATTCATGTAAAATTGGCTAGTATTACATAAATGTAACACAAGCCAAGCAATTAAAACAAATGGATTATCCCAAACATTTTATAACCACAACTTTAAAATCGATTTCGATAACAACTAATTCAAAAATTGGCCGCATCACTATCTCGACGGACAGTTCCTGCACGTAGACAGACAGTGTTATCAGAATAATGACAGATCTCAGCCCGAGACCATGGTACGTGAGGTAAAAATACCGCAAGTGGTACTTTTCAGTGACAATTATTACACAACAAGCGAAATAGAACCTTAGGAGTCACAAAATACAGATCTTTATACATTATAATTCATGTTAGCAGCTTGTGACGTGCCGAAATGACGGCGGGAAATCGATTTTTGATGTTGGTGTTCGAAACTTAAAATGATTGTCAGATGTGTTCCAATTTGTTTTTAAAATTTTATGGCCTAGTTGCTAAGAGCTTACAACCAAATCTTCTAAGTATTCTTCGCCGTGTCAAGTTCTAGTATAAAGTAAAAAAAAATGGATTAATTTTCGTTCGAAATATATTTTTTTAAATATTTTGCCGGTGGGCAGTGGCTTGTTCAGTGAGGTCGTTTACATTTTTCTTGTTAGAACTTTCTTGAACAAATGCAAATAGGAGAAAATCTTAGATTGTATCAGCCCCTTCCTGTGTACAAGTCTACCGACTAAAACTGGTTTTAGCAATACGGTATTTGAAGCAGAGACAGAGTATAATAAACTAGATTATACCAATAAACTAGACATCAATTTGGTTAAACACAAATATGGATATTTTCCCTTGGGAATAAATAGTGGCTTGATCAGCTCGTTCTTGGTCGCTACAATAAAATTGTGAAATGGCGTTAGTTTTGTTTTTGACTAATTTTGCTACTGCCTGCCTCGAATTTTCCTACTAACCCCTTTTCCACAGTAAATATCGGCGTCGTGTATGTATTTTTGATCCACAATTTCGTTCAAGCCTCGTCACAAATCTATCTGTATGCCAAATTTCAGCCAAACCCGTTCAGCTATTTGAGCTGATTGTCAGATCAGTCAGTCTCTCATGATTGCTTCTTACATCTACCAATATTTATACCTTATAGTAGGTAAGGTTATGTTATATTTTATAGCTATATACAAATAAATCGACGAGGTCATGTTGTTCACGATAGGATCTACTCGCTTATTACGATGTAGAACTATGATTGATGCACCTAGATCGTGTCAGAAAACTGGCTTTATTATAGGTACAAAGAAAATGCCTGTCTGTATATATATTTTTAGAACCATCGGTACTTTTATTAGAATTAGTCTTTTAGGAGTTTAAGTCAACATGAAATTACTTTTATGCCCATATTCTACATTGTACTACCTAATAGTATAAGATGTACTTACCTATCTAAGCTCGGGAGCTTCGGTAAGTATCTGTGGCGAATACCCCGGCAAAACCACAGCCAAGGACGCTATGGTTCTTCGCTGCGCCAACGGTTTGAGGCCTCCCGTCACCTTAGGACAACCAATTATTCGGATAGCACGTCTCTGCATAGCGTCGAGCGCGTCCAGCAAGTACCTCGCGGAGTCATCCCAAAGGTGAGAACAGTACTCGACGCAGGGGCGAATCTGCGTAAACATCTCTGATGTGGCGTGAAGTACCGTCTCACCTTATTTAGGACTCCTCGTTTCCGCGAAGCCAGCCCAATACAACGCTCTATGCAGTGGCTGGTTCTTTAGCCTTCCGAGGGCATACACGGACCATAGGAAGATGGTAGAGCACCGTGTAGTTTTAGCCAGTAGAAGTCCGACATAACATCCATGAGGATTTTGACAGGAGAAAAAAAGTCTTACTGTTATAGGGATTAGGGAGCGCGTCCACATAATCGTATTCCGATTTTTTGTAGGAGAAAAATAGACCGAATTTTATAAACTTATTGCAAAGTGAACACACGTTGAATTCTAATTCCAAAATTCTATTATTATCAATAACTTCAGGGAAAGCAAACATCACTTTCACCGCGAACCCATCCATTTACAAGACTGGAGCCCGCCCACCAACCGATGAATGCAACTCAGGTGGAAACTCTGATTAATGGTTACACGGTTACAATAACCGTAATAGCGTTACTACAAATTATGGAATAACTAGGATGCCCGCGGTTGCACCCGCGTGGAATTTCTTTCCCGCTTCTTATGGGAACATATTTCAGGTATAAAACATAATCTATATCAGGTAGGTATAAATATAGCTATAATCTATCCCTTTGCCTAATTTCAACCAGATTCGTTAAGCCGTTAATGCGTGATTGAATCTATCTGTACTAATATTAAAAAGAGGAAAGATTTGTTTTTTTGTTTGTTTGTTTGTAACGAATAGGCTCCGGAACTACAGGACCGATTTGAAAAATTCTTTCACTGTTGGCAAGCTACACTCTTTGCGGTGAACATAGACTATATTTTATTCCCGTATTCCCACGGGAACGGGAACTACGCGGGTGAAACCGCGTGACGTCCGCTAGTAACAAATATATCTCTTTAAAAACGTTCACTTATATTAGTAAAAAAAAATACTGGTAGGTACTGTCAATGTCAAAAATGACCAATTTGACAGCATTTTCAAATTAGCCAGGAGGCAAAAACATTTTCTGTAACAAAATTTTTTTTTCAATCTATTTACACAAGCTTGTATCTAAGACTTGTATGTAAGTAATATTTTACACGTTTGTACCTACTTGGTATGAACTCCAATTCAAATTCAAATGTTTTATTACAAATATGGATAAATAAATTGATGTAATACAAGTGTAATTGTAATTTATATTCCGCCATATTGGATCTTTTTTTTTCTTTTTGGCTTAGTTTTATGACATTTATGCCATATTTATATTATTCAACAGCCAAGTTAAAGTAGCTTTTTTACCAGTGTAGTGGCATACAAGTCTACGGCCTACTTGATCAAAAGTGCTGCTATGGTGAGCATAATAGCCTATGGAAAGCCGACCCCAACTGGGTTGGGCATAGGATTGGTGAATGATAACAATAGCCTATGGAGGTTTACAATACCAGAGGCGCTAACACTCGCGCTGCAGACCCTGTAGGAAACATGAAACTTTCAAAACACCTTTTGTACACTGTCGTTGTTGTTGATATAAAATCAATACTAATATTATAAATGCGAAATAAACTCTGTCTGTCTGTTACGCTTTCACGCCTTAACGGCTGAAGCGATTGAGATGAAATTTGGTATAGGGATAGTTCGAGGCCCTGAGAAGGACATAGGTGACTTTTTAACCGACTGCGCAAAAGGAGGGCTATGAATTAACACGATAACGACTTCTACGCGGTCGAAGCCGCGGGGAACAGCTAGTAAACTTTATGTAGGCTACAGAGTTGAAAGCATATATTTCTAACCTTACATAGACCTTTAGACCTAAATTGTTATGTACATTTCACACGGTTTTAACTATATACTTAAAAACAAATCACATATATTTTGTTTGACATAACAAAAAAAAATGTCACCGAGATTCTCACGGCTCAGACATCCAAAAACTTACAATTGTGATTTGTGACTAATTTGAAAATAATTATATGAAGACTTCCGTCTTGAGGAAAAACTACAATTGCTGGCTTGCGTGTTTCGTAGAAACAATGCCAAAGAAATATAAAAAAAAATGACTCAAAGAACAAGAACATTTTTTTAGTTCATTCACAAATGTATCTTAACTCAATGGAATAGAAGCTAGAATTGCTTGTTTTGAAGATGAGTCTGTACAATTGTCCATTGAACGCTCTGTGGATAGGAGTAGGTACTTAATGGTTAGGTGCGTCTGTTTTTCTCAAAAAGACCAATTGTATGCGTTTTCATTTTATGATTGATGTGAATTCTGTGGTTATGTGCTGTCAGTGGGTTTGGATTACGTATGCTGGTAGTTACCCAGTCATCAGTATAAGAAATACTCTGACTTGTGGAAATCGTTAAACACGCATAGCAATTCAGCATATTTGAAACATTGCCATAATGTTTTTAAAAAAGTATTTCACTATAGAAATTTTATACTGGAATAATAAGGGTACAAAATTGAACCCTGGGGTATGCCTCTCTAATAGTATATTATATCTACCTATACAGTAACTGTCCATCGTTAGTTTGAAGTCTTCTAATAAAGTCGACATTCTCTAAAAAAGAGAAAATACATTATTTTGGAGTAGAATTCAAAATGGACACAATCTTTTACTTTAGCAAGTACATATTCAAATGATCAAAGGCTTCATATAAATCTATCAGTGTAAAATATATCAGTATAGTTCAGAAAATCTGATATTTGTCACTTTGATAACAAAACAGTAATAAAATACCAACTTAACCTTATTGGCGTCATATGGCAAAGGGTTGTGACGTCATTATTTTGAAACGGGAGATACAAAGGGCCATGTGAGTCTATTAGCACAATATTTATCATTAAAATTGTAGGGTTAAGTTATCACTGGGTAACAATTTTGCTTAGATTAACCCTTAACATATTTTTGGCTTTCGTTGTAATGAACCTCATTGGTATAGAATTTGATGAGTGTTTATTATTGAGACCTAAATAAAATGGTTTATGTGACAATGGACTGGCCTGACGTGCAGATGGCGAAGACTGATATATTAGACGAGTATTGTAGTAAGGACTGCGATTTGTAGACGATCCAGAAAAGGTGGCAGGAAGGGACTGAGTGTGATAGCAGGAAGACCGTGTGTATACCTAATGGCAAAAATTGGGATAGGCCTACCTCCAGTAGTGGACTGTAATAATCTGATTTTTGATCGGTGAAATTATAAAATAAAGACCATCGCGGGTTACAATCAGAAGAACACTTTCTTAAAACTAATCAATGATAATATCGTATGCAAATGTCAACAAAAGTGTATGGCAACTAAGAAATCTTTCAATTTGACTAGCACAACATAGTTAACCTTTTTGTAACCTCGCAGACATCCTCAAAATAAAGCATCTATATAAATGAGACATGTGCTCCAAATTACAGTCGTCACCAAGGCAACACCCTCACAAGGGCTGTCGAAATCGCGGACAACACGCCAATTACAATTAGCGCTCGTATTATATTGGAGGCAGCCCTTGTTATTAGGAAATTGGCCTCAGTTTTGATTAATCAGCACTTTATTGTGACGTTGAGAATGATTTGATTTTGGTGAGGAATATGGGGTGGCATTTAAATAACTTTAAGATAGCTTTAGCAGATTTATGCTCTTCCCGACTTGAAAAAATATATGACAACTTCAGTTAAACTCATCAGTCTATGAAAATAGACCGTTTGCTTTAGAATATGCTAAAAAATCTAGTGTAGAATTTGATACAGTAGACCCCATTAATGAGTCGCACATAATCTAGGCGATTAAAGGTTTGAACTGTTATAAAAGACAACAAACAGATTTGTAAATCATTTGACACTAAACAAAACAATAAATAAAAACACCATCTAGTGAAGGCCACCCGAATCCGATACAAAACATCGATAAATCGGATTGCTTTACGATAAACCGCGTCGGCGTCGATAAAGACATTTCGCGGGTTCTCGACAAGCTTTCACTGTGACAAAAAGTCGTTTCAACTTTTTTCGACAGGCGAGACCTTGCCAACGCATGCGGTTTTTTCGAGCAAGTTAATTTTTTAAATACTCAACGATGTTTCAAGAGGAATGATCGAGAAAATGTTTTGTGTTCCTGATGTCCGTATGCGAAGATATGGCTACAAATGTATTTGTTAAATAACTTGTAGGATGCTTGTCGAGTGCAGGTGTCTGGAGCCAAAACACGTTACAGATCTTTAGGAAATCAAGTTTACTTTTGCAATATGGAGCATCCGTCATGCTCCATTTTTTTAAAAGTAGATTTTACTTTTAAAATATGGAGGCAATTTAGTTGGCAACAAAGTAATGCTTGGTTCATGGTGACATGACTGTTTAATAATTTTATATACCAACAACAACAACCTATAATCAACCCTTATCTCTGAAGGGGTCGGCAGTGACTGGTGACCCTATTGCCGTGTTGGATCGAACAGGTCTGGTTGTGGTTCCAAGCTGTCAACATTTTTAAGCCTCTAACTAGGGTTTTTGCAGCTGGAACTAACAGCTTCCTGTTTCAAAATGACTCTCGCAATTAAATTGCCATAAATGGCTATATTTTAAAATATTTTAAAGAAAACTAAGTTGGCTTGAAAAAGAAAACAGTTTAATAAAAAACCTGTAGGTACCAGATAGATTCATAAGTTTCTTTTCTTCAAAGAATCAATTGAAAATGTCATATTAATTAAATAAATACAAATTCATTAATAAGTACCTATTGTAATACATTTATTCGAGTTGGTATAAAAACAATCGCTATGCGAATAATATTTGAATTATTTAATTTGCAACACCGACGAAGTGAAAAGGAGATGATGGTTGATTATCTCAATGGATTTTCTACATCCAAATTTAAGGCTTTTTGAAATAGTTTTAGTACTACAAAATATTTTGCCGTTGTTTGGGTGTGAAATGCATTTTTGCCTACCCCTCGGGGATATATATGCGTGATAATATGTCCCAAAAATATTCATTCAAACAGTATTACTGACTGAATATTGTTTTAGTGAAAATACTTTTAAGTAGATATTTTTCCCTGAGTGGTTTCACATCATATAAGGGTTCCGTTTTTTCTTTTGAGGTAGGAAACACTAAAAATGTTCTATAGGAGCAATATTTGATCGCAATCTTCATTATTTCTAAGTAAAACGCCGGCTTTTTCTGGATCACAGCCTGAGAGTCATGTGACCGACGTATTGGAGCAATGAGGAATTTTTACCCAGGAGACTTAGGGAGCTATGGAGTATAATATTGTTATGACAGAAATCGTTGATTCAATTCTGATAGGATCAGTAAGTAAGACTCATTTTTAAATTTTTGACAGATTGTACTTTTACAAGAAAAAAAACTGGATGTTCATAAAAAAAAATATAAAAAAAATTTGTTACGTAGAGTCCACCCGTTGGCAGTCGCAATTCGACAGTAATTCTTTAAAAGGCTTTGCCTAGTCGCTTTTCTAAACGTTTTAACGGTTTCAAAATTCACGTTCATCTGCACCTGCGATTTTCTTAGACACATGTTATTATACTAAATATTTTAATACTATTGTGTGGAAATTTGTGGAGATATTGTTTAATAGGTAGGTAGGTACTCAATCTCATGTTGACCCCCGAACCAATTTAAATATGCGAGATAAGTTTCTCAGAGAAACGGATAAGTACGTGAAAACTAAACGAAACTATCGAAACATGGAATCATTCATAAATGAAAATAGCATTAAATTGTCACCCATCTCAGAGCCAACCATACCAAAAGACGCTTAACACAGCGTCATATTTTACAGAATGCTGAGTTAATGATGCTACGAATATTATGTAGAACAATTACATTAAGTTAATGAGACACATTTAAAAAATAAAACCTAACTTAAGTATATATTTTTCTTCGTTACTATTTACATTCATAAAATACTTTTGCCTCTAAAAAAACATGTTCATTTTATACGGATGACTACCACATGCTGAGTTAAGGGACGCATTGTAAAACTTACATACATAACTTAACGGAAAATGCAATTGTAAGTAATTACATACCAATATTGCCTTATAAAATGTAAAAAGACATGCACAATAAAACCATGTTTTAGTATTCAGTTTTTTATGCTGACCTCCTATAGTGTGCTGTCGTAAGGCGCTTGTCCCACCGAAAAGAGATAGCGAGGAGCGAGTGGAGCGAATACAGACGGTTGTTTCGAGATTTCCTTCTCTGCATTGTTACCTCATTGTATTCAAACACTTTCCACATGCAGGCCACAAAGAGTTATACTCCATGCTATTATAACAAGTGCACACGCGATTCGACAATGAAAGTTCAAATGATGTTTGATATCAATAAAAAGTAAGAAATGTCGTACTTTCAAAGCCGCGTTGTAGCGATATGACCGCTAGTTGATCTACAGTCACGAGTTCCAAACAAGCGATCATCACTGTGCGAGAATTACACTGGCAGTATAAACAGCCAGCGATCAACCAAGTATTTTAGTTATTTATTTGAATCTTTTTTACACAGAACGTTGGTCCCGGTTGCGAGTAACATTGCAGTGTTTAAGCCAAGTTGAAAGCAATATGGGTGGCTTGATAATTTTAAACAGTGGGTGGCTAGAATATTACCTATATTGTAAGTACCCGCTTTTAATTTTTTTTAAATTTAATACGGTAATAGGTTTACCATCTATTACTTGAAACAAAAACAAATGGTGTAATTTGGCCGGCCACTTTATGTATAGTATAGCGATTACACGTTTCTAAAGCGAGGCAATAGTCACTCGCCGACGATGGGACAACTGCCTTACCCTGTCAGAACATCGATATGTAAAACCCAGTAGCGCATCACTAATGTATCGGATTACAAGGTCTATGATAAGGGTGTTGAGACTTTAGCACCTGTTTGAATATATTATAAGTTACCTACTTAGTTCCATATATGGCTACTTTATAGTGCTGACATCTGCATTTAGTATTATTATGTGCAAAATATATTTATTATGGATGCATAAAGATTGCTATAACATGTCAATAAAGTTTCTTAGTATCTAGTTGTTTTGTGTAACAAAGTTATTAGTAAAGTAGCGAGGACTTACCCCAACTAAAACAGCACGGTCCCAGCCTATAACTACGTACCCTGCCTTAGGATTTGGACTGCCTCATTCGTCTAGAGGTAGTAAAGTGCAAAATTCCCAACGGAGACAAAAAATTGTGTGCTCTATAAATATTTGTTGCGGTATTCTGGAAGTTCCTGTGTATTATAAGATTGATAAGTATGTAGGTATTTACAAAAAAAAAGTATAAAAGTAATATATCCGTGATCTCATACCCATAACACAAGCAGGCTAATCCTAGCTTACTTTGGGATCAGATGACGTTGTGTGAAATGTCCGTGATTCAGGTAGCTAATAATAGACTAACTAGCCTGTGTAATTCCCCAGTTATGAAGGTCTAGACCTAGGCTCTGTTAGACCTGAGTCTGTAGTTTTCATATATTTAGCTCGCCAAATTGACTTCGCCAGCCTGATGGAAAGCCGTGGCTCATCTAGCGATTGGGGGCCACTCTCACAGTCCGTAAGACTTTTGACAGTGGTCCTCAAGTTGGCGGCCCTGTGATGTGCCTGTTCACGCTCCTCTTGAAGATCCCGGGATTGTAAGATGAGGAAAACACGAGTGCGGGCAGCTCGTTCCAGGTTTTTATAGTCGACAGAGGAACGATCTTTTGAAACGCTCAGTTCTGGCGAAGATTCTCTCCACTGTGTATGAGTGGCATCTCTGCCCGGCACGCGTTGTTCGGGATTGGAAAGGACAGGGGGTATCAGATTAAAGGGTTTTTTGGACAATACCTAATAAAGAAGGGCCTCATACCCTCGATAGATAAATCCTAACGTAACAAACAAGAATTAACTAACTCCCACTCTTTATTGTCAATCTACGATGAATTTCCAACATATACCTACCCGATTTTTTTACAATTTATTCTCTGACTGAAGGGATGGGATTTATATGGATGTCTAAATTACTGTCTTTACGGTTGAAATTTTAGTTCAGGACTTAGATTTTCAAGAATGGTAATTGGATCACAATAACCTCTACCTGCCTTCTCAGGGATGTATGCGTGAATGTATGTCATGTTGTTTAAATTACTATCTAGTAAGTGACCTTTAAAGGATACCTAGAGCTTCAAATTCACCCTGTATATTATAAGGCCGCTCTTTTTCTTTTACACAAAACAATACAGCAATTGCAAATAAAAATAAAATAAAAGCAAAGCGTCTCCACATCACTCAGTGTCCGGCTGAAACTCGCGGCTACTGTTTTTTCTAATGGACGGCGTCATGCAAGATCTTGCAATCCATTAACATTAATACATAGTCGATTAATTATTTATATTTCTGATTTAGTCAACAGTGATTGAGTTGTTTCGACGTCTTTGATGGATGCTTAAAGTGATGAACGTCGCGTGTTCTTGAATTATTAAATTATTCATTTTGATATATATTTCTTGTATTGTTTAGATGTGTTTTTTGTATAATCTGTCTTTGCTGGTGTGAAATGTATCATGTCAATAATCATTGCAGTGGTAATCTATTAAATCTATTTGATATATTATAATGGTCTGTCTTTAAAAGTAACTTGTATTCATTCTGGGACTTATTCTTATTGCAAAATGGTTGTTTTGCGATTTAGGTTGTAGAAAAAAAATCTTTTAACAAAAAAATTGACATGTCGTCCTGAAGTACTCACTTCACATGAAACTCATATCATTGACCGTTTTGTTATAGAATTATGATAAATTATCAGTTCCCAATTATTTTACCTCCATATTACACTCCAGCACTATAAAAACTTATCACATTAATTCGTGTTCACTACCATTTCAGTTTTTAATTATCTTGACAATGATCTCATTAAGACATCAACTGATGATGATGATGTGGATATCATAACTGATGTAGGGATAAAAGGTACTTCATTCTTAAAATTACTAAGAGAACTGATATTATTGTAAACTACTTCTACAATTACATTTTTTTAAAATTTGTAGACATTCTCACACATCGTCTAGCCCAAATTAAGCTAATATTAGCTTGTGCATTGGGGTCTAGACGACTGATAAACCTACTTATTTGTTTCTAAATTTCTAAATCCGTACAAATTATTATAGATAAATTACACCCAGACACAGATAAAATTAATGTGCTCATCACACAAAGAGATTTGCCCTGGATGGGAATCGAACCTACGAGCTCCGAATCCGTAGTCAGGCTCACTAACCACTGGACCCACGAGGCCAGTTAAAGCAGTAAATGGTAAAGGCAGCGCTAAGATTTAAAAATGGACAATGATAATGACTTCATTTTCTAGACTTCGCACACAGCTTACCTTTATACTAAGAACTTATTTGTTATGCTATAATATTTCTTATAATTTATTAATTCCAATAAGCATTTCAAATAGGCTCTATACCACAGATTAATAAATAGTTACTACATAATCTACACATAAATTTCGTACTACAATGTTGATGAATCGTTTTGAAATTTAATGGTTAGATATAGATTTACACAGAAGTGGCGTTATTGTACTTGGTGCTTAATTTAATCGAATACCTTTTTGGGATACTAGTGTATACGGTTATTACTGTTTCAATCTAACTTGTATGGTAGCATGATTCTCGTGGGTGTGAGTTACATTATAGTTTATTTTAACTTTGCGCTTTAATGTTATGTTAAATTTTATCAAATCAAATTGTGCATGTCTACTTTTCATAATTATCTAATTTCCAAGGTTGGGTTCAAAATATTTTAAAACTGTTTATGAGACTCTTTAATTACTCATTCTTTCCTTTATTTAGATGTTTATTAATAGATCTCTCAATCAAATCAGCGTATTACAGCTCACGTCTGGGTGTAGGCCTATCTCAATTATTTTGAGAAGGTGAATACTCCTACAGTACTTGAGTGACATGCTTGAGTATAGATTTCATGTGGCGAAAGTACATTTTACAAATAATGTCATCAGCCAATCACAATTTACTGCAAGATTTCTAATCTTTGATACTATAGGTAGGTAATAGATAAATTTCAGCAGGTTAAAATAGCTTTTTTTTACATAAATAAATGTCTTTGATTTAGTTGAATTTAACATTTAAAACTAAAATAAGTAAAATGAATATGAAACGAAAATTCTTACCAACGAATCGTATTTCTTCCATCCTCCTTGTTACTTAAACCCATTACCTGTTTACCTGTAAATATTGAATACATTGTAAACTTCGTCTCATCGGACATAAACCTGTCCAGCGAAGTGGTGGAATAGTTGTATGCAAGATGGAACCAAGGCTTTTGCTATGCGACGTATGTCGAAAACGTCTTTGTGGTCGCCGCGATACGTGAATGCCGACCGTGGTGCATACCGCCGTCCCGCTGACGAAACCGATGGGAAAAGAGACAATAATGGTTTTTTTTTAGAATTTTTCTGCGCTTACGATTGCGGATGGTATACCTACCTAATAGTTTGGGTTTTTGTAATAATATTATCTGTTAATAGGTAATCTAATAATGTCTAGAAACAGTTAAAGGCTCAGACAAACGCGTAATGGCTGTTGTGTGTTAATTTTTATTGTACAGTCAACTACAATGAAATGTACTAGTTTAATCATATATTATAAAATGATGTACTGATGTACAGTGCTTTTTATAAAGCCAAAAGACCAAATGGTCATGTGCAATGGCAGAAAACAATGCTTAAGTAAGGCGCATCCTGTGGTTAGATGATCTAAGCCTCAAGGCTCGAAATTCAAGGTTTGAAATTTTCCTGCTGTTGAAATTTTGTCTGTGCCTGTCGGTTTCAACACGGCAATAGGCTCACCACCTTATGTGGGACAAATACAACTGATATATGGACGTAGTGTGCTTCGAGGGTAAAAAATGAATTGACAAAAAGTAGGTAAGTATTTAATATCTCAGTCGTTATACATATTGACAGGTAAAAATATAAAACAAAGATAACCAATAGGTATTTATTCGTGTCACACAAAGATAAGCGTAGATACCATTGCCTAGATTTTTATCTGAAAAAAAAAATAACGTTGGTAGGTATATAGCGCTAGCTATTAAAATAATTGTTGTGCTTGACGCGTTTTGAGCCTTGTCTCAAATAATCGTTGTCATTAAAAATAATAACCATGTAAGAAAATTCTTAGTAAAAAGAATATAAATTCCTATTTCATTTTCAAAAATACCTTTGTAAGTATAAAATTGAGTATTGCACTAATACTGCAATAAAGTTCGTTTTTATTAAATTTTGACGTAAAACTTGAATGTGTCAAATAAGGAACTCAAGATGGCGTTAGGAATTTTTCTGTGGTGGCGGGAAAATAGTACATAGTTGTGGAAAATCCAGAAAGAAGATATACAAATAAGGAAAGGAGAATAATAGGTACCTACCTAAAAAAAGTAACAAATTTAAAACAAATTGTCAAAACCTATATAATACTTAAAACAGAAAATAATACTATGTACCTACCAGTTTAGCACAAAAAATACATTCCCAGCAGAACCGCAAAATTTTATTTCCAATAGGTACGTTTGAAAGCTGCGTGACCATACATTGTGGTCACATATGGCGGTCGCCATTTTGTTTTGAATTTTTCTTTATTTTCGTTAACAATGACACAGTTCACGTGACAGATGACGCCCAAGTGTTGTCAGGTATTTTATCGATAAATTGTAGATCTAATTTATTTTATTTTAAATTAAAACATGGGTAGGTAGGTACCAAAACAAATTTAATTGATTCAAAAAATTGATTTAATTTTAATATTTTCATCAAATTATAGGTATTTGATAGACATTGTCTGTGTTCATAAGTCACTATACCATCTAAAATACTAAGGCACTACTTCAAGTAGATACCTATCATATACCTATCAAATATATTCTGTTACAACAATTATTTCTCGTATTAAAATAAATAAATATTTACGAAATCTGTGAAAAATGAACTTTCAATAAAATGTCGTAATGTTGCTATGTAGAAATTAGTTTTTAAGTTCCCTTCACACAATTGTCAGAATAGCAACATAGTCTAGCAATTAAAGTCGTGTCCCAATGTCACATCCTCTTCTGCACATATGTACATTTATTTATTTGACAAATTTCATACCGGAGTCTTTTGTTGAGCACAATTATCCGCGCTCCGATGATTCAAATAATTCGCTTCTACCTACGTTTGTGTTACTGTCAATAGTTTTTTTCGTTAAACCTTGGATATTTTGAAACTTTTGCTATTGAACATTTTATGGTTTTGTAATTTCCTTGTATTCTATAAAGTATAATTATATTTATGGTTATTTGAAGTGGTAATGAAAAGAGAAGTTGCGTAATGTTTATGTTTGGAAATATCGAAATACTGTCAGTTTAATACGGAAATACTAGTAACTAAAGCAATATAAGCTTATAGTGTTACTTCGATATTTGTATTGATAGTTCCCAGCCTTATGACCATTTGCGACAGCAATTTCAGTAATTTTTAGAGCTTGCAGTGAAGTTGAAAACACCACTGCTTGAAGTACCTAGCTAATGATAAAAAAATTCTAAAAGAAGTCATAGTATGTCTGTGTCACGTAAATGACGCAGAAAAATTATGTTACATCGATGCATATGACAGATCAAAATAATGAAAACATGTCGAAGAGAATAGTAACAGTTTGAACTCGCTGTCTTATTTATAACGAATTTTTGATTTATTTAATTTATTCATTTTATAGTAAGTTACCTTACTAATATTATAGATCAACGCGAAAGCGATGTTTGTTACTCTTTCACGCTCTGACGGCCTAACAAGTCTTACTGAAATCTGGTACAGGGATAAGTTATAGTCTGCGGTAACACTTATGCTACATCATATCCCGGGAATAAGTTCCCGTAGTCAGTGGGAACGGAAACCAAATTCCATCCAGTAACTACATAATATTAAGTTACAATATTATAACTGCCAATATTCGAATCTTCACGTATTCAACATAAAAGAATTCTGTCTCAAAAATATTAAACAAATACAACCAATGTGACCTCGGGTAACGAGCTAAGTGATTCGAATGCCGAATACCAATACAATAAGCTAGAAACGACGTCGGGGTTAAGTTATATCGTGCAATACGACCTAGCTAATCGAGAGGGGGTGGATTAGGGGTGAACGGAGTTCATCGATATCGATAAATTGTTATATTTTTAGTAGAGTAAACAAGTAAAGTAAAGTTGGTCCTTGATATATAAGTTAATATATGGTATACATACATGGTATACATGTGCGGTGTTAAACATAGAACGAATAGAGATAAAGAAAAGAATCATATACGAAATTGACAACGATCTCTTACGATGCCATTTTATCATATTATTGTATTAAAATATTAAATATTATATAGTGGTTCTCAAATATACATGTGTGCAACTGTGGTTCCCGTAAAATCTTTAGAGGCTAAGTCAACCTCACTTTTTAACAATGACAAAAACAAAAAGTTTACTTATTGCCGCTTTGGAGTTAAAAGAAGCTACTCCAAGTATGGTTTTAAAACATTTAAGTTAAGATGAAGAATTATGATAGGTTGGTTATTATCAAAGTTCTCGTAAATATTTATGCAAATCTAATACCTATGACAAAACTGAATCTCTCTTTCAAAAAGAAAACTATCGATAAAATTTCTCTCGCATCGTCCCAAAACTAGTTTTAACGGTACAGTAACGGCTGACAACCCCTCTAAGCCCCGCCCACATTCACGCTACCCCTCTATGGAGATATATAGGTAGATGCATATATATGTCCCTTCAATTTAGGTATTTCCGTGTTTCGTTGCATTTCGACGAAATTCCTCAAAAGTAATGCCATTTTTTATACATTTCTTTGCTGCCAAGTTATTATTATATACCTACCTATGTGCTTCAAAATACTGGAGTTCACAGTAAATTCTCGTAAGAAGATTCCTAGGACCATGACCAGCCTAGGCACCGTCGCTCGGTCGGTCGTCCGCACACACAGAAAAACTGACTGACCTTGCAAACATAGTCCTTTTTTTTAACGTGAGGAAAATCTTACAGGAATGCTATGATGAACTGTAAACATAAGTTTACACTTTACATAGTTTACTCAAAATGTACTACTAATACAGTTTACACAAAGTGTAATCATATACACTTTACAGAACACCAAGTTAACGGTCCTAGAAACGCATCAAAATATAATAGGTATTTCATTTGATTGGTGATTTTATATTTATACCTAAACAAATATAAAAATGGTCAATTAAGTCGTTTACATTTTACATCATCATTAAACTGTGTGTAATCATTTACGAGATTGACGCCCACAATACGGCACAAATGAACTTATAAGGCAAACATAACGAAATATTTTTGTGTAGATTTTATTTTTAAATGTAACTTTTTTTAAATTAAACTAGCGGTCGTTACGCGGCTTCCCCCGCATAGCTCCCGTTCCCGTGGGAATACGGTAATAAAATATAGCTTATGTTACTCAAAGTGAATGTAGCTTTCCAATGGTGAAAAGATTTTTGAAATCGGCACAGAAGTTTTTGAGTTTATTCATTACGAACATAAACACACACACACACAAATTTTCCTCCTGACAATGTTACGATGAAGTTATGATTGTTAATGTTATGATGAATGTAGAGTTTAGAATTCCTTTTTCTCAGAAATGGCTAATGTTTTAAAAAAAGTGTTCAGAAATATTTTTTTATAGATAGACAATTAGATAAATGATCAACAGTTTTTTTTGTGTCAAATATTTCTATCATAAAAGTAACCGTTAGTTACTTTTTAAAATCTAGAAAAACCTATTTTGCAAAATTTGTTCCTTTCAATCATGAATATTTTTAGCTTGCTGTAGGAGCTGTGACTATCTATTTAATGTTAAATTAATTTCAAAATATTTTTTTTCTAACTTCGACTTCTCTATTCTCAGGTGAAGATCTGGTTCCAAAATCGGCGGAGCAAATACAAGAAGATGATGAAAGCTGCCCAAGTGGGGGCCCCACCGCCCAGCCTCGGACTTGCACCGTCTAGCCCGCCCAATAACAACCAATTATTACATGGTAAGTTCGTCTCTGAGAGTTTTCTAGAAGTTACCCAGAACTAAAGTTTTATAATCGAGTTACCCCGCTTTTAATTGTTTTTTCTACTAGTTAACCCGAGCAACTTAATTTATTTTACGGTTGTGCTTTTCTGTACTATAATAACTATTTTGTATTCCCTATGTATGATTTAACACTAGCGGACGTCACGCGATTTCACCCGCGTAGTCCCCATTCCCGTGGGTATACGGGAATAGAATATAGTCCATGTTCACCGCAAAGAGTGAAGCTTCCCAAAAGTGAAAGAATTTTTCAAATCGGCCCAGTAGTTCCGGAGCCTATGCGATGCAAACAAACAATCAAATCTTTCCTCTTTATAATAATATAGTATAGAAATAAACCTTCCTTTAGAATCACTCTATCTATTGCTGAAAATTGGATTAAAATCCGTTAAGTAGTTTAAAAAATCTAGTAAAAAATTTACGGTTTTTCTGTACAGACAGAAAAACCGTAAATTTTTTTTACTAGATTTTTTTTTCATGCATATTCGTAAAAATAAATTTCAGTCCAATCATTTAAGTCCAATGATCGAGAATCCGCGCCCTGAAATGATTCTAATGAAATTTAGTACAGAGATACAAAATAGAACTTAGAAAAGGACATGGACTGTGTAACTTACATAAAGTCAAAACGAAGTACCTTTAGTCAAAATCTTGAAACCATAATGATTTCATTTCTTTGCATTTAAATGTATCTCCAATTTGTTCATAGTATTTCTGTCTAACTGGAACAAATAAAAACAAAAATAACTTTATACAAATGTAAAATGTTTCCGTGAATTGCATTTATTAGCATATTTGAGTCGTTACGTTGGTATTATTACAAGAATTAGTGTTTCCTTGTCGATTTACAAATTTTAAATGATACTTTTATGCTATTCTTTATAAAACAAATTTTAAGTAGAACTTTATGTATTTTATGGTTCCTTAGCGTAGTTTAAATTATACACTATGATATTTAAGGATACACTTGACTGATTTGTGTGTAAATTGTATTTGTATAACGTATCTCCTGAAAAATAAATGTGTTTAACTACTGTTCTTTGGTCTGGTGGTTAGAATATCTGACTACGAAACTGGGCAGTTGGTTCAATTCGCTATGACTAGTATGCACTCATAGGCATTGACAGAATTTTTAATGAAACTTTACAGTAATAAAGTCTAACAATAGAATAATATATAAACTACTTTTTATCCCGGCAATAAGTTCATTGGGAAACAAATACGAGAAAGCTAAATTGATACGATTTTAACATAAAAAGTCTATTATTTTTAAAACGACAAGACATTCTCTATTTTTTTAATCAAACCTATTTTTCCATCAGGTGGCGGCGGAGGCAGCTCCAGCGGGTCCCAGCACTCCCCTTCAGCCTACCAAGGCGGTGGACCAACTCAAGCCCATTCGCCCACACCCAGTTCCACGCCAGTATCAGAACTAAGCCCTGGCTTATCTCCCACGGGTACAACGTGGGATGTGAAGCAGCCGCCTCAACCTTCTTGGGATGTTAAAGTTGGTTATGTAAGTAGTTTTAATGTTTTTTTTTTTTATATTTTTCAGTCTGTGTCTGTAAATTGGCTATTGAAGTTTTGGAGGGAACAGAAAAGGAGCCACCATTTTTCTGTATAATTTCTCAATCGTAGTGGACCGCGACTTTCCTACTACCTTTAACTCCTACCTACTTCTAACTCCAGTTAAATTTCCACCGCTTTCTACCTAATGAACTAATTAATGGTATTTGAAGCTTCACTCACAGTGTCTTTATCTATTCTTTTTTTTTAATATAGCCGACGGCTGGCCGATCGCCGGACGGTAGCTCGTGTGATGTGAAGCCTCCTCACCAACAGTCATGGGACCCAAGAGTCGGATATGTAAGTCGACCTTTTAATTAAAAAAAAAATGCTGTCAAATTGTCAAATAAAATAAGTAACATACTTAACTTTATTTGAATAATTTAAATTATTAATTGGGAAAATTATTAGAATTAGTTCTCAATTCAAATCAAAACTTTTAAATAACAGTTATTATCAACAAAACGTCTTCATTTGAATTGAGAATTCAGGCGTTAATGGGTTAAATTCAAATTAATTTATTAATTGAAATTTAAACATTAATAAGTGTTGATGAATGTAGTGTTTTAATTAAGAATAGGTGCTTTTAAGTTATACATATTTTTGAGGGGAGGTTATTTTCCCGTAGGAGGGTTATTTCGCGCCCCATTCGGATGACATAGAGGGCTCACCGAGCGCGGAGGGACTCAGGGGCCGACCTATGCCTTGGATGCTCAAGGTAAGGGCGATAAATAAAATAAATTAAAATAAAATAAACTAATGGCACTCTGGAAGTGAAAAGTTAAACAAATCGAAGTCGAAATAGATATCTCGAAAAAGAACTAGACTCCTCGAAATTGTAATAGTTTAGTCTGGGACTCGGGTTTTCAAGTGATTTTTCTTAGTAAAAAGAAGCCTTTTACTTAAAAATTGTTGAAATAGATATAAAAGATAGAGGTTTGAAATAAACTCTCTTTTGATGGTGGAGTCGTAGGTACAACATAAGTTACAAAATTGACGGTTTAGGATATCAGATATGAGTGACTTCATAGGTAGGTACAAAAGTGAGTCACAAACTGGGTTGTTCCTGCACAGATATCTATGTCAATGAATATGCGAAATGTATGTACGCGCATAACTTCTGAACGGCTGGACCGATTTCGCCAATTCTTTTTTATATGTTAGTTATAACCAGGGCAAGGTTTGTATCCAAAAACATTCTGAAAAAAAAAAAACATCGGGTCAGCTTGATATGGCGGAACAAAATTCTCCGGATCAGCTAGTATCTACTTAAAATGAAACTAACTATGTCTGACCTAGAAATAGAATTTTATGAACAACAGTTATTTTGACTTTAATTGACATACCAAACAAAAAATTTCATTGACAATTTTTTTTACACCAATCAAGAAAATATTTTAATCTTCAATATTCATTAGCATTTTGGAACGTAACTTTTCATAGAAAGTTGGTAAAAACATGTTTACATGGTTGCGTGTTGATAAATTATAGAAAAATGTATAGTTTTCGTATAAAAGTGATTAGATGATAGAGGTGTGTGGGTGTGGTGGCCGCGCCTAGCGTTTTAAATGATTAGTTTTATCGACTATACCTATTTATGCTCACTGGTTTGTTTGAACGAATACATTTTATTACTATACCGTTGATATGAGAGGTTAAAAAAATACAGAAAGCGTAAAATTTACGATAGGTAAAAACCTTTTCGAACAGGGTAGGTCCTGATGCTTTCATTTTGTACTTTTGGGAGGTTTTTCATTCTGGTAGTTACGGCCTAACTGATGCCTGAAATAATGACATCTAATACGATACAATACCTATATAAAACAATACTTAAGTAGCTACCGCCTTTGTTACCACATTATGATAACTTAATATTTAAGAATAAAATTCAAGAAAGAATGAACAATGACATCGTTTTTCATTCTCTCTTAAATATTAAGTACGTAAAAAACCTTATTTGAATTTTGAAATGGTGATATAATATTTTGTTGTTGACAAACAGAACTGTCCCATCTTAGCTGCTCTGGAAAATAAGCGTGATTACATATATTCATTACTCATTATTCATATTAGATTAAAGAATTAAATTACTGACAAATCTCTCAATACTCCTATCAGATTCTTAGTTTCGTAAGTCCTACGTCGCATCCTCGTTCGTCGGCAACCAGTGCACTTAAAACTAAACCTGACATAGCTCTGACAATTTCTCCCAGTTCAAGTAACACAAGTAATATCATGAAGCCCCTAATCCTGTTGGGGACACAAAAATAACCTTATTCGGAAAGCTTATCCTATTTCCAAGTTACTAAAGTCTATTTTCCATTGTCACAGGGCGCGCCACCCGGACCGTGGGACATGAAAGGTGCGCACGCGCACGCGTTACACCACCAGGGGGCGCCGCAACCCCACCCGCCCTACGTGCCGCAGTACTCGTGGTACCAAACGGATACCAACCCTGGACTACTCACGTAAGTATTTAATACAAAATTATACACTATCTCACTTAACATACACACACGCTCACGCTATCTTACTTAATATACACACACACTTACACTATCTCACTTAAAATACACACCCTCACAGATATACCTCTGATAGTAAAACGCGAAAGAGACCCCTTCATCAAGTAGATTGGGAGAGGAACCGACGCGATGGACTATTTCGGGCATTGTCGAGCAATGTTTTGTTATTATTTTACAAACACACGTAGGTACACATCTATATGTACCTACATGCTCGGTTTTATATACACCCACCCACTTATACACTTATCAAGTTTCTGTCTATACTATCTGATATTACTTTATATTTAAACTGTACCCAGGTATTAAATTTGTACTTTTGCCAGCAGGGTGTGGCCAGCAGTTTAACAGCCATCGCACTCAATGCAAAATAATAAATAAACTAAAAAAATGTAAGTGTATATTCACTATAAAATATACCACACGTAATGGCGGCCAACTCAAGATGGCGTCCTATTTTGGCGCCAGAAGCAACGGCACAACCAACTTTAAATTGTAAGCAGAATTATTTAATAGATATAAAAAAAAACACTGTACATTTTTATAATTAATTATTATAAATAGGGAATAAATTGTTCATAAAGGTTACTGTATATTTAATAAATATTGTAAATGAATGTAGTTTGTTCTATGGACCTAATAATTATTCAATAAAGTATGTACATTTATTTTTACCAAACAGTATTCAATCACAAATAACTCTGAAATTTTAATACTTTATGAGGGGTTATGAAAGAATGAAAAACCTATCTTCTATCTCGCTGCTTTCTTCTTTTGTTTATCTACGAAGGATGCTATTTAAGGCTGTTACTAGAGTAAGAATGCCAAATACATCAATGCTTGTCGCATACCTACTACTGCTACCCTCTGGCAAACTTCAGCTACAGAGAAATATTAAGTTAAAATCAAAATCTACTCTAACCTCATAATATTGCCGTAAAAATCAAATTTTAGATTTTATGAGAAACCACTTTTGCGCTTAGAATGGCAGTATAAAATCCTAAAATATTTATTAGGCCCATCCTTCAAACTGCGTTCTTATAAATAAATGTAAAATCAGGAATATGCCATAAATACTATTCAATAAGATATCATGGGTCTAAAATAACTGATTCTGATTGGATAGTAAACATTGTCATTAACCTGAGATAGATGAATCACAATTTGTGTTAAAAAAATTTACACTTTGACAGGAAAATTTTGGTTGCCCGCAGAGAAAAATCTTTTAACTACCATTAATTGATCTGAAACTTGTTTTATTTTTTCAAGCTACTTACTGCTGTCTGTTGTTCATTAACAAAATTTTAACTATACACTTTTCACATATTAAAAAAAAAACATGTAAAACAATGTTTTTTTTTTCGAAAACTGATTTGTGCATTTGTGTTGTTTGTGTTATTTCATTACAATAAATATTCTATCTAAAAATGCAAAGCTATTATAATGACACTGTAATTTATATAACTATCAAAAAAAATGTATTCGTTAAATAAGCTTTAATTCAATATCTTTTTATTTATTTAGATTAAAAGAATAAATAAAATAATTAAACGGGAACACAAACCAGTCTTTTGTGATAAATAATTTTAAGTTATTTTTTTGTAGAACAATAACATTGAATTTAAAATTTGTATTTATTACATTTTGTGCAAAAAATGTGTTCTGAATATAAGAAAAATTGTCTTTAAGCTATAAAATATTTTTATTGTATAATTTCAACTGCAAGTTCTTTATTGCCTGTTAAATGATACAATTTATTCATTTATAAGATTTCTTTTGTTATTTTTATTTTCATGTTCACTTTGTCTTTGTGTTTACACCATGTATAATAAAATAATATTATGTATATTATAATTTATACACCGTAAAATAATAAATGAATAAATTGTATTGTAGGTATAATCTTTATTGTAGAATGGGTCTTTAAGGGAAGATAGAATTTTGTAAATATTTTTTGTATTATATAGACAAATAAAATATACATATAAATATAGGTAGCTTAATTACTTTATAACTACAATGTATAATAAGGAAACGGAAATAAGAAAAAAAGCAAATTAATTTCTTTTGTCAAATAAAAAGAGAAAAATATTATATCTTTTTGCTTTTATTTGTATTCCCTAGAATAAAAATACCTGATCTCCAGCGATCATTTTAAATTATGTGTCATTCACATAAAGTAAAAAGCATTGTCAAATTTTTGACAAAATAATTAGGTAGGTACCTTAGTTAGTTTAACAGTCTTCGTTTTGAGGGTTTTGTACCCGAAGGGTGAAAAAGATTACTGAGACTTAAAAACTGCTCAAAATTTTTGTCTGTTTGTCTGTTTGCTTTGTTTGAAGGATCTCGAAATGTAGGTACCTACCTCTCAATAGACTTGATTCAAATTTCGCACAAATATTAAGTAGGGGTAGAGTCTTCAAATAGGCTATATATTATCACGCTATATATCGTAGGGATTAAGCAGAGAGCAATCAAATCGACATTTTAACTTTATTTTCACGCGTTCGAAGTCGCGGGCAACAGCTAGTAAATAAATATGTTTATACATTCTCATTCATCATCTAGCCCAAATTAAGCTAATATAAGCTTATGCTATGGGATCTAGACGACTGATGAAAACATACTTTTATATTTCTAAATACATACACATTATAGATAAATTACACCCAGACACAGAACAAATCTTTGTGCTCATCTCACTAAGAGATTTGTCCTGGGTGGGAAATGAACCCATGACCTCCGAATCCGTAGTCGTACTGCTCGTTCGCTCTAACTTTGCCGCTCGGCTCCATACTAAAGCCGAATTTTTAATTAGACGAAGTAAATTGACAGCAACTAATGTCACTTCTTCATACAATGTTGCGTATTTTCTATGACGAAGTGACATTAGCTACTGTCAATTTACTTCGTATAATTAACAATTCGGGTATACGCCTCTACGCCTGCGGCAAAGTTAGAGCGAACGGGTAGTATCTCATCTTTACTAATATTATTAAGAGGAAAGATTTGATTGTTTGTTTGCATCGAATAGGCTCCGAAACTACTGAACCTATTTGAAAAATTCTATTACTTTTTGGAAGCTACACTCTTCGCGGTGAACATAGGCTATATTTTATTCCCGTATACCCACGGGAACGGGAACTACGCGGGTGAAACCGTGTGACGTCCGCTAGTTAAAGATAAGTACATAACTTATGTGCAGTCACGCAAGTTAAATCTGATACAGTAATTGGCAAACTTCTTGAGCAACGACCTTGAATTTCGTGATCTCTTATCTCTCTATACCACCAACTAAAAAGTTATTAGCTAACACAATAATAAAAAATATAAATACCAATAATAAAAAAGTAGCGTTTTTCAATGACTCAATATTTTTGCACGTAAGTGTAAATGCGCAAACTTTCTCCCACCACCTCACGCGATGCTCAAGTTGTTTGCCGAGTACTGTATGTGACGGTCCCTTCCCTGGACAAAAGTGCCAAGTGGATAGGGGAAATATCCCTTTTTTTAACATGTAGAAAATCGTCATGAATGCTATGCCGAACTCCTACCGACTAAAAACCACACATTCCCGTTCTACTGCCTATGGTTGGGAGCCCCGGGTAAGCCCTCGGAAGGATGTCCCGAGAATTCCTATCAGAAGAAAATAATATTCCTAAAGTAAGTATATGAAACGTGGAACTCGTAAGTATAGAAGACCTTTGGCCGAAAGCAGACTATCGAGTTTTCTAATCACCGCTAAGATCAAACTGATGAAATGACGAATGGAAAGTCAGTTAGAAAAATAATGCTAGACAAGGGTGGATATTAGACGAGATTAGAAGAGAATACTCAGTAAAAAACGCTATTTCATCCCAAAGTAAGCTAGGAATAATCTGCTTGTGTTATGGGTATCAGACCACGGAAATTAACGTACTATACTTTTAAATACTTAGGTACATGTATACTTTTAAATACATACATATTATACACTAGCTGTTGCCTGCGACTTCGTACTCTGCATTTTATATGTGATTCTTTAGATTGATATAACTTTGTTATTCATGAACCGATTGACATGAAACAATCACTAAATGTAAAATGGAGCAAACTGCAACGCAATTAAAAAAACCGCATTGCAATCGGTTGAGCGGTTGCTGAGATTAGCGTGCACTAACGTACAGACAAACAGACAGTTACGATTTTATTATTTGTTTTGATTGATAAACACCCAGATCTTGAGACAAACATTTATGGGTCACACAAATATTTGTCTCCGGTTGGAATCGAACCCCCGACCTCCAGCGCCGCAGGCGGTATCACCTGTGGTATCACTACCGACTGCGCCACAGAGGCAGTCAATAGGAGTATGATTTTACTTTTCGTAGATTCCTAGAAAATGGAGATATATCTTCTACACATTGGTACACATACTAACTGATCATTGTAGCGAATAAGGTGGCTGACAAGCATCTTACAAACTCTACTAATCCCTACTAATATTATAAATAAGAAAGTAACTCTGTCTGTCTGTCAGTTACGTTTTCACGTCTAAACCGCTGAACCGATTTTGATGAAATTTGGTATAGAGTTGTTTGAGTTTAAGGGAAGTACATACTTTTAAACTGACTACGCAAAAGGAGGGTACTGATTTTACGCGATAATCACTTCTACGCGGACTAAGCCGCGGGAAACAGCGATATTATCATAAATGCGAAAGTTTGTGAGTGTGAATATGTAGATATGTGGATGTCTGTTACTCTTTCACACTCTAACGGCTGAAAGGATCTGGCTGAAATTTGGTAGAGAAATAGAAGTTCTGGAATAACACATAGGTCTCTCCTTAACCCGGGAAAATCCCTTGGTAAGCGGAAACTTAAAGAAAATTCAACGAGGGCAAAGCCACGGGCACTATCTATTACGGCCTAATAAAGCTGAATAAATATCTATATCAATACATATACATACCTAATAAAATCGTAACAGGTCGCTGTCTGTAAATGAAAGATAAATAAGAAAAAATATTATAGGGGAGCTTTATGAGCGCAATAGAATCCAAAACAATGATTTTTAGAATTTTTGTCTGTTTGCTTGTATATCTGTATATCTGTTTGTCTGTACGTTTGTGCACGCTAATCTCAGTAACCACTTAACCGATTGCATTGCAGTTTTTCTTATTGTGTTGAGGTTTGCTCCACTTAACATTTAGTGTTTATTTCGTTTCAATCACTTTATAAATAAAAAATTGCGTGTACTTAGTGTACACACGTAAGAAGTGAAACTTCTTCATAAACTTAATTTTCACGTCACCTTAAATTAAGTCAAAAAGTCCAAAAGTCCAAAAGTCCAAAAGTCCAAAAGTCCAAAAGTCCAAAAGTCCAAAAGTCCAAAAGTCCAAAAGTCCAAAAGTCCAAAAGTCCAAAAGTCCAAAAGTCCAAAAGTCCAAAAGTCCAAAAGTCCAAAAGTCCAAAAGGCCAAAAGTCCAAAAGTCCCAAAGTCCCAAGGTCCCAAAGTCCCAAAGTCCCAAAGGCCAAAAGTCCAAAAGTCCCAAAGTCCCAAAGTCCCAAAGTCCCAAAGTCCCAAAGTTCCAAAGTCCCAAAGACCCAAAGTACCAAGGTCCCATCTAAAAGTCCAAAAGTCCCAAAGGCCAAAAGTCCAAAAGTCCAAAAGTCCAAAAGTCCAAAAGTCCAAAAGTCCAAAAGTCCAAAAGTCCAAAAGTCCAAAAGTCCAAAAGTCCAAAAGTCCAAAAGTCCAAAAGTCCAAAAGTCCAAAAGTCCAAAAGTCCAAAAGTCCAAAAGTCCAAAAGTCCAAAAGTCCAAAAGTCCAAAAGTCCAAAAGTCCAAAAGTCCAAAAGTCCAAAAGTCCAAAAGTCCAAAAGTCCCAAAGTCCCAAAGACCCAAAGTACCAAGGTCCCATCCAAAAGTCCAAAAGTCCAAAAGTACAAAAGTCCAAAAGTCCCAAAGTCCCAAAGTCCCAAAGTTCCAAAGACCCAAAGTACCAAGGTCCCATCCAAAAGTCCAAAAGTCCAAAAGTCCAAAAGTCCAAAAGTCCAAAAGTTCCAAAGGTTCAAAAGTTCAAAAGTCCCAAAGTCTCAAAGTTCCAAAGTCCCAAAATCAAAAAATCAAAAATCAAAAATATATTTATTTCACATAGGCATTATACAGATGCGCTTGCAAAACGTCCAGAATACAAAACAAAAACTCTACCACCAGTTCACAACGCGACCCACCTGAGAAGAACTGGCAAGAAACTCAGCGGGTTGTTCTTTTTTTGCTCTATTTACAATTTTAAAGAATCTAAAAACTAGGAATTTTAACAATTTTTTTGAGAATCCAGCAGAGCAGGTCATTTCCAGGCTTCCTTATCCAACAAATAATCATTGATTGTATAGTAGCCCCTGCAGTTCAATTTACTTTTAACAGATCTTTTAAACTTATTAAGGGACATACTTTTAATTTCGTCTGGAAGCCTGTTGTAAAAGCGTATACAGTTACCCATGAAAGAATTGCTGGTTTTGTGCAATCTGCTATGAAAAACAGCAAGGTTATTTTTATTTCTAGTGTTGACATTGTGTCTATCACTTAACTTAGCGAAACTATGTAGATTTCTTTGTACATACATAAGGTTTTCAAAAATATATTGTGATGCTACAGTAAGAATATTAACCTCTTTGAATTTTTCGCGCAGAGAGACCCTTGGACCTAGTCTATATATAGCTCTTATGGCCCGCTTTTGTAAAATAAAAATTTTATTTATATCTGCAGCATGGCCCCACAGTAGAATACCATAAGACATTATACTGTGAAAGTAACTGAAATAAACTATTCTAGCCGTATCTACATCAGTCAAGTGCCTTATTTTTTGTACAGCAAATGCTGCTGAACTTAATCTACTAGCTAGTTTTACAATATGTGGACCCCATTGTAAACCAGCATCAACCGTTAACCCTAGGAATGTGGTTTGTTCCACAAGTTCCAACTCTCGACCATTAAGTTGAACATTGGTTTCTGACTGTGCTACATTAGGCAAGGTAAATTTAATACATTTAGTTTTATTATCATTTAGTTTAAGATTGTTAATGTTAAACCAATGAACCACTTTCAAGATTGCGTTGTTGACATCGTCATAGTTATCTATTTGTCTTTTTACTTTGAAAATCAAAGAAGTATCATCTGCAAACAAAACAATCCTGTTGTTGTCCCCCACGTAAAAGGGTAAGTCATTAAAATATATAAGGAATAAAAATGGTCCGAGTATTGAACCCTGCGGGACGCCCATAGTAACTACAGATCCCTCTGAGCGTGCACCATTAACATCGACCCGCTGAATTCTATTGTTCAAATATGAAGTCAGAAGGTCGAGAGCCTTGTTTCTTATGCCATAATTGTGTAATTTCCTGATTAATGTTTTATGTTGGACGCAATCAAATGCCTTAGACAGATCACAAAACACACCAATTGCATCTTGTTTATCCTCCCAGGCGTCATAAATACATTTCAATAACTCTACACCAGCATCGGTAGTCGAACGTCCTTTAGTGAAGCCAAATTGTTTCTCATGAAATAATTTGTGACTGTTAAAAAAGATCAGCATCTGCTCTAGTATCAATTTTTCAAATATCTTGCTCAAGGTCGGCAACACCGAGATAGGTCTGAAATTACCCGGATCTGAAGCGGTGCCAGCCTTGAATAGTGGTATAACTTTACTGTGTTTCATCAAATCAGGAAATACACCACTAGAGACGCAAAGTACCAAAGACCCAAAGTACCAATGTCCCATCCAAAAGTCCAAAAGCCCAAAAGTCCAAAAGTCCAAAAACCCTTAAATGACATGCTATCCCTGGATAAAGTACTCTTAATTCGAATCCACCGTGGTGGGGAACAGAACAAAGATGGCGCGTAACCAAAAATCGTGACGTGACGTGACGCAAATTTTTTTCCAACGCCGATAAAGAAGTTTCACTTCAAAAAGTTATAACACTTTTAAGAATCAGATAGTTTGAAAATTTAATTGTAGGGTTTCTTTGAATGTGAGGATAAATCTAAACTGGTGTGTTGGCTTAATCGTAAAAGAGCTTAAAGATTAAGAATATTTCAAAACAATTCAGTCCTGAATTCAATTCAGACTGAATTGTTTTTAAATTGACTTAATCTTTAAGCTCTTTTATGATTAAGCAAACAGGGCAGTTTCACACGCTGCTTCATGAGTCTGATGAAGAAATACCTCTCTTTTCATACACCTTATCTGACGTAAACAAAGTTGCGGGGCCAGCTAGTATAAAATAAATAAATAATAAATATTCACATACACTTTCACATAACGCCATCTGATCCCAAAGTAAGATAAGAATAACCTGCTTGTGTTATCAGACCACAGATATTAATACTTAGGTATATACTTTTAAATACATACTTATCATACAAAGAAACACCCAGACTCTTGAGACAAACATTTACGGGACACACAATTTTTTGTCTCCGGTGGGAATCGAACCCACGACCTCGTGATCCGCAGACGCACATTTCAACCTCAAGACCAACGAGGCAGTCCAAGCAGTAAGTATAAGCGTAAAACCACAGATTATATAATATATCTACTCTATATAAAACAGAGATAGTCTTTTTTTTTTTTTTTTTTTTTTTAACGTGAGGGAAAATCCTCCTAGGATGCTATGCCGGACTCTTACCGACTAAAAAACCTCACGTAGCGCCCAACAGCCTATGGTTGAGAGCCCCGGGTAAGCCCTCAGGAAGGATGACCCGTGACTCCCAACAGAACAGAGATAGTCTACGGAACGCACGCTAGCAAAGCTTTGAGCGCTTTAAATAGGTACAGAATTTATTTTAATGACAAGATGACCCTGTGGAATTCTATTACCATTAGCGCTTCCCATTAGAACTTATTACTGGAATTAAAGCCCTAAAAATGATATTCCAGACCAAATTTCGCCTGATGCGCTCGAACGTTACAGCTTGAAAGAGTTAACGATCCAGGTATCCACACTCACAAACTTTCGCATTTATAATACTACTAGATGTTCCCTGCCACGCTTCGCTGTGACTTTTTGTAGTGGCACTATGATAAATGAGAAACAATACACAGGATATGTAGGTAGCTACTTACTTACCTTTCAAAAAAGTCTAATTATGATAACTGAGCCGAAGCCGAGCCCAAAATCAAGCATTCTGCCGTTTCCCTTACGCTTATTTTGTTTCATAAAATCCAATACATACTGCGGAAATTTCACTTGAAAGAAAGAATTAATAAATCTATTCTGTGATTAATGTTCAGTTTTTAAATAACCGGGCGCGAGTAACGAAAAAATACTTCAAAATACAATGCAAAACATAACCTAATCACTAACTCAGAATGCAAGAAGGCCGTATACCGATGTTCTCTTTTTAATAAATATATTGTGTAGAAAACTGATATTAGGTAGGCTGTTTATAATATTTAATTCTGTAGCCGGCACAATATAATTAAAAAAATATAATAAAAAAGCGAAAAAACGCCCTCTATAGGAAAAATCACTTTTTAAAGCTGTTATATTCTTATCACTAAGATGATAATAGTGTAAAAATTTGCCTAAAACCATCTCAGAAACCTATTGTATCGTGTCAAATTTTGAGCTCAATCGATGCAGTACATGTTGAGTGTTTGAAGCGCACACATACGCACAGAACATTTTTAAATATAAAGACTAGTACCTACTTCTGCGAAGAGTAGGTAGACCATAGGCATCCAGGAAATAAAGAAACAGCCTGTGAGAAATGTTGCAGCCTAAAATCATCAAGATCCGTTCGTTAATAACGCGACAACAATCTTCACTCCTAATCTCCCCCATTTTCCCCCTATCAAAAAAAGCGGGACAGAAGCTGTATTTTGAATCAAAAAAGACGTATGCCAACTTTGGTGCATATCTGTTAATATGCGTCTTCTACACCGGAACAACTGACATACACAGACATACAGACGAAAGTAAAATTGACCACACTGTCGAATCGAAGACTTTTTTTTTACGAACACGACTTTTTTTTTGAGAGAACATCCTCATGGATGTTTTGCCGGACTCCTACCGACTAAAAAACCTCACGTAACGCCCAACAGCCTATGGTTGGGAGCCCCGGGTAAGCCCTCGGAAGGATGTCCCAGGACTCCCAACAGACCTACGGCCGGCACTGCGGCCTCGCCCAGGGGGTGGTTCGGGTGCTATTCCGCGTCCTTGAGGGGTTTCGGATGTGATCCCGCTTCTAAGGGGGGGGGGGGGGCGTGCGTGAGCCCTCAAAGCTGCCGTCATGGGCCTGCTTCTGTAAGGACGGTGAGCTACCCTCTCACCGTCCTCAGTCCCCCGGTCATGGAGGCCGATAGTCCTCGGCGAAGACACGTCGGCGGCGGCGCCCAGGCCACCGAATGCGGAACTTGGGTGGGAGAGTTCTCTCCCGCACCCGCCCCGCCGCCTCCTTCACGAGCATGACCTGCTCGCAGAAAGAGGCGGCGCAGTCCCACTTACTCCCGCTGGAGAGCATGGCTCGCACCATGGTCTCGAGCGAGACAGTGTCCACGTCCAGACCCACCACGAGGACCTGGCGCTGGTGCAAGAATCGAATAGAATAGAATTGAATCGAAGACTCTCGCTCGCTTTGTTCGCTCGGTCAATAAGTAATATTTGTGGTTTAAATAATTCCTACGTCAAAATCCTTATATTTTTAGGATTTTAACACTCTTGTTACATAAACTAGACGATAGCTGGCAAGGTAAAAATGATTGGAACGAAGCAGAAAGTGATACCTCTGCCTACCCCTGCTAAAGAGAAAGAAATAAAAATAATTAAAAGGACCCCTATAACTGAACTTTAATTACACCATAAAAGCACTAAAGATAACTTAGTTCATTAAGTTAAACGTGGTAAGAGGTAGTTTTAAATATTATTACGTAATTAAGTAAGCGCGCGGTTCATACCTTTTCATGAAGGTTTCAATTTAATTTAAAAAACTACTCAATCATTTGGATATTTTGATACTGGCAATATCTTTGTGCACTGTTTTTTTTTAAATTTATGACAAGACAAGGTGCGTATAATAAATAGTGGCGTAGTGCGGCATTTCTTTTTTCTTAATGGGTTTCCTCGGCTTGGGAATTTTGCGCAGTTCCAAATTTTTAGGCTTCAACAGGGATATGAAAGGCCTCATATTAAGATCCTGTTGTAGGGCGCCTAGGAATATCATTATAATTGAAAATTTATTAGAAACTAGCTGATGCCCGCAGCTTCGCCAGCGTAAAATTTGTTTCCGTTCCCGCTTTCCGTATTTTATTCCCTTGGGGGCAGAATTTATCAAAATCCTTTCTTAGCGGATGCCCACGTCATAACATTTACCTGCATGCCAAATATCAGCCCGATCCGTGGGCTGTGCGTTGATAGATCACTATGTCAGTCAGTCACCTTTGAGTTATATATATTTAGATATGGGAGGTAATTTAGGTAATTCTGCCTTATCAGACGTAGAAAATGTTTGATAAATGGGACAAAATATAGATACAACATGTTGCTATGGGCGTTTGCATGTGTCTTTGAAAATAAGTGTAACTCGAGAGTATACGTGACAAACTTTTGAAAGGTAACGCGAAAAAGATGGCTGCCGTAATTAAAATAGCGATTGCCAGCCAATTACCCGTGCCTTTATTGAAACGTCGCGCAGATGGTCCCGTAGTTGCAAGTTTTTGTACTCGCGGCGGCCCTCAAAGGATGCTTGGCTTTTTATCGCGACCTGACTGTACCACAAAGCATTTGTTGAAGAAACACTTAAGCTGAGGAGTTGGGAAATTTTAAGTTTGAATTTGGAACGTTTTATTGCTTGATGTGTCAAATGTGACATAGTTTGAGAATTTTAGTACTCATTTCAATAATGTTTTGACTTAGTAGTCTTACATAACATAACGTATTAGAGCCCCATTTATATTTCCAAGCCTGGTATAAGTATCCTCACGGGGTTGAGGTCAAATGGCAATCACTAAACGAAACCCTAGAAATTTATAATTTGAAGACAGGAATGGTCATTTCATTGTTTGAGTTAGGTATAGGCACCTAAGATGTGAATGTGATTTTAGAACTTTGAACCATCAGAGCCTTTTTAGGTGCACCTGCTATTATAAGCCTAGTCTTTATTAATTACAGCTCTTAAGAAAAAATGTCCAAATTTTTTTTTTAGTACTAGAGTAGGTACAGCCTACATCCCTCTGAAGTTCGCAATGCACTCAGTTGAGCACAAAATGTAGAATTTACTTGCGCAAACCATTTTACGGAAACCTTAGGGAGATCTTGAAAGTTAACGTGACATAATGCCAGATTGATAGAAATCTAGAAACATTCAGCTAACCGCTTCATAAGTACTTACTTACACATTTTGTACCAAGTCCCTTATCATGGTAGTCAATAATCATAAGTAAATTAAATAGGCCTTATTAAAAAACAACTAGTTACCACAAAAGGTTGACAATACCAGTGTGTCAATTGTCAAAGTCAAAAAAATGACAGTTCGACTATTGACGTTCAAATTAATGAACTATTATTGTATTAACATGTAACGGGAATACCTACCTAACTGTTATTTTTTACTTCTAGGCATGAAGCCCCGCGAGGGTGTCGTAAGAGGCGACTAAGGTAACAATTTCGCAAAAAGATCCATTGCGTAGTGAAGGAAAACTCGAAATGAAACCCGGTTGATAGTAAAATGACAATCGTTAAGCCAAGTTAAAGGCCTTATGGGCCGCTTGAAAAATTGGAACTGCGGGTCGCGGGGATCTGCGCCAACACGGCAATAGGCTCACCAACTATTACGTGGGACATAAAACTATAAGGTGAAATGTGGGCGTATACTATGCATCTGCCTAAACCTTATTAGGTAGGTATTTATGAAAATCTTGTATACTAATTCAGACACCATCATCATGTGCCGAGCCTTGTCCCAAGAGTCCCAACCCATTTTGGGTCGGCTTTCCAGTCTTACTGCGATGAGGCTGAACATCGATATTTTACTTGAATCGACTGCCATCTGCCCTTCATATAATTATGGTCACGCCTTTATCCCCAAAGAGGTAGGCAGAGGCATATTATATGCCCACATTGCACCTTTTTAAAATTGACCCACGTAATAGGTGGTGAGCCATATTGCCGTGATGACATGGACAGGCGCAGGTTGTGACTGCCTGCTGTAAAAATTTTCAAGCCGCCTAAAAAGGCCTTCAACTTGGCTTAACGACTGTCATTTTACTGACAAACGCAAACTTCCAAAGCACGGAACGTTCTGCAGGTAGACTAAAATAATATCATAACCATCATTACCTCAGCCGATTGGACGCCCAACTGCTGTGCACAGGCTTCCCCCAAAGATCGCCACAACGTTTGGTCTTGTGCTGCCCGCATACAGCAGGTCTTCGCGACCTATATTAGGTCATCTGTCCACCGTGTGGAATGTTTTATTTTTCAAACCACCAAGGTGGCAGACAAACATACGGCCCACCAGAAGGACCGGTGGTCACCGCAGCCTATGAACGTTTGCAACACCAGAGGCGCCACTCTCGCGCTGCCGACCCTGTAAAAACCTTCTAAGACCCCTTTTGAAGAACCCCATACTGTAGGCGTTTAGGAAAATTGACGCTGGGAGATCATTCCACAACCTAAGCGTGCGCGGAAAAAAACCCCTATCGGATCTAAGCGTGCACAAGGGTCTCCCCACTCTGCGTTTACCAGTACTTGGACGACATTCAAGTACTTTTTGACCCCATCGGCCGTCATCTCTACGAGCAATATGTCCCGCCCACTGCCATTTAAGTCGGGCGATTCTTTCAGCTATGTCGCATGTCGGTGACCCGGGACACCTTGTAAACTAAATATGTTTTTTTTTATATTATTCTAACTCAGACGCTAAGCTTATAACTTGCCACCACGATTACCTACGCTTACATTGGCTGGTATTAAAATGAATGACCGCTTTGTGGCAATTTCGAAAAATCTGCAGTAATACTTGTGCTTGTTGATAGATATTTCAGAGTATGTATAAACGTCATACGCATACAATGTGTTAAAATTTACTTCTTAATCTTCTACTCGTAATAAGTGTTCGATAAAACGAAATCGCTATTAAACCTTAACAAAATCATAACACTTTAGACATGTCGATTCACTTTAGTACTACAACTTAACCTTCATTGAGCCGAAGTTGTAAAATTGAGTACCTCTGGAAATAATATAGCTAGGTATTTTTAGTACAGTTACGGTCAAAACACTTGTAAATTTTTTCATCCTTTATTGTAAAGCAAGTTGCTTCAAGCAACTTGATTTTTGCGGGAATATGAAGTATAACTGAGTAAAAATGATAAATTATAGCAAATTCTTCATGATGGGTTCAACAGAGAACAGTGTTAACAGAAAGTTAATAAAATAAAAAAGAATTAGGTATGGAAATCTCTCATGGATGCCATGCCCGACCATGCAACACATACAACTAAAACTACACGGTGCACAACCACTGCATAGGACTGGGAGCCCCGGGGTAAGCTCTCAGAAGAAGTCAGCAACAAACTACTGGAGCTTCTGTAACGCTCACATTTCCTGTTACTTTATCGAGTTCGAGCTCGGTGTAACTGTTCTGGCCTGGTCATTGCTGTAGTAGATCCTGGTTTACAGGATTCTCAGTATTGGGAGTGCGGTTGGAACGGCCCTATTCAAGTCTTAATTTTTTGTTTACTACATAACTGTTCTCCATTAACCAACACATTTTATAACCAACGCATTTAATGAATGCCTCTGTGGCGTAGTCGGTAGTAATACCGCCTGCGGCGCTGGAGGTCTTAGGTTCGATTCCTGGGTCGGTCCAAATATTTGTGTGATCCACAAATGTTTGTTGCGAAGTTTGGGTGTTTTCTATTATAATATGTATGTATTTACAAATATATAAGTATCAGTCGTCTAGATCCCATAGCGCAAGCTTATATTAGCTTAATTTGGGCGAGATGATGTTGTGTGTAAATGTCTACAAATATTAATTTATTTATATTTTATTTCCACTACATCATTGAATTAGATAGATTGAAATAAGCTTCAATCTAAATTGTTTTATAATTAGATTTTTTACACGTCCAATGTCGACCTAAGGGTTCCACTGAATAAAAATGTTCTATGGCCGTTTGCAACTGTTCTCAAAAAAAATGGCAGTGAATTCTACGCGAAAAATAAATTATGTTATCGACTGTACAATTCTCAACAATATCATAGCCCTGTAATATATTACTAAACTTGATGGTTATTAGCTAGTAAAAAACTTGTAGTAAAATTTTGTAGCTTATGCTGGCAAATGAGAAAAGTATTTAACTTAATATTGTGTAAGACGTGTTCATTTTCATCTATCTTACTTCAAATATTATAGTTATAACTAACTTTGGCGAGCGGCTTCGCCCGCGTGAAATTTGGTTCCCGTTCTCGCTTCCCGTGGGAACATTTTCCCGGG
This sequence comes from Miltochrista miniata, assembly GCA_933228765.1. Classification (NCBI taxonomy): domain Eukaryota; kingdom Metazoa; phylum Arthropoda; class Insecta; order Lepidoptera; family Erebidae; genus Miltochrista; species Miltochrista miniata. Next base: position 10,406,185 of record OW121776.1, read on the forward strand.
ATAAAAAGTAGCTTATGTCTTATTCCGGACTATGCTGTATCCCTGTGCCACATTTCAGCCCTATTCATTCAGCCGTTAGAGCGTAATTGAGTAACAAACATCCAAACATCTTCACAAACTTTCATGCGCCCGCAGCTCCGCCAGCGTCAAGTTTTGTTCGCGTTCCCGCTTCCCGTGGGAACTTATTCTTATAGAACTTAGCCTATGTGTTATTCCAGACCTATATCTACCCCTGTACCGAGTTTCAGCTAGATCCGTCAGCGGTTAGAGCGTGAAAGAGTAACAAACATCCATACTCACAAACTTTTGCATTTTTAATATTAGTAGGAATATAGTTGGTAAATTAATTTGCCTAACAATCTAAGCATAATTGCGGTACATCATGAATTTTAGCGTAATTTGTAAAGACTAATAACATACATTATGTGTAAAGTAGTATTTTATTTACCCTTTAGTTTTAGTGTGATTAATCCCGTTTTTAGGGTTTCGTACGCAAAGGATTACCCTATCATTGAGATTTCGCTGTCTGTGTATCACGAGGATTTTTTTATTTTTTTATTTAGACACTAGCTGTTGCCCGCGACTTCGTACGCGTGAAAATTATGTTATAATGCCAATGTGATTGCTCTCTGCTTAGCCCCTATGATATGTAGCGTGATAATATATAGCCTATTTGTAAGACCCTACCCCTAGTTAATATTTGTGCAAAATTTGAATCAAATCTATTGAGTACTTTTCGAGATCCTTCCGGACAAAGCAAAGCAAACAGACAAACAGACAAACCGACAAACAAGCAAACAGACAAAAAAATTTCTAACTACATTTTCGGCTTCGGTATCTTATGTTGAACACCCAGCGAGATTTTTTTTTTAATAGCTATTTCCAATGTACAGTTTTGACTTTTCTATCATTTTATTATATGTATAGATTTTAGACCATCAAAATGACGCTGTTCACTAATGGTAAGCGAATTAAGGGCTTAAAGACTAAGAACAGAGGCTCACAAGTTTGCGACCCAATGATGGGTCCGCTTGAAGAACTTTTTTTACAAGGAGAGCTCCGCTTAGAGGACGGTGTGGGGGCTGCTCACCGTCCTTACAGAAGCAGACCCTAGACGACAGCCTGACGTATAAGGAATTCACGTACGCCCCCCCAAGAACCGCAATAACACCCGAAAAACCCCCCATATGAATTTACCTATCCCAGAACCCTAATACTTACTTTATTAGATCGGCTTTGACCAAAATGACTCCTCCTTCACAAGTTGGACATCAAAAATTACTCAAATTTTACGATCAAAATAAAAATATGAAAAAACTCGGCCAAGTGCAAGACGAACTCGCGCACAGAGGGTTCCGTACCAAAAAACGGCAAAACGTTTTGTTCTATAGGAGCTTAATCTCTCCTTTTTTAAACAACATTACCTATATACCTACATCATCTACACTAATATTATAAAGAGGAAAGATTTGTTTTTTTGTTTTTTGTTTGTTTGTTTGTTTGTTTGTAACGAATAGGCTCCGGAACTACTTGACCGATTCGAAAAATTCTTTCACTGTTGGGAAGCTACACTCTTTGCGGTGAACATAGACTATTTTATTCCCGTATTCCCACAGGAACGGTAACTACGCGGGTGAAACCGCGTGACGTCCGCTAGTCTGTAATAATTTCAGCTCTCTAGCTATCACAGTTGCTGAGATACAGCCTCGGAACGGACAGACAGACAGACGGCGAACTGTCATGAATCTGGTCCCGTATTTACCGTTTGGATACGGAACCCCAAAACCAAAAACAATAGAACATGACCTCCACTTTATTTTCAGGTAAGTATCAATGACGTGGGCCCATAACTTAAGCAAGTACAGACGCCAAGTTGTACCTAAGTTTTAATCTTCACACAGTGCTCAGAAAGTGCCGCGCAAAGCACGCTTTGATTCCGCCGCCTGGCTGTTCATCTGGTTTTTTTTAAAGCAAAAATAACTCCTTTCTTGTTCGCCACAGTCTCAGAGGGACAAATATGTCTTCAGTTTTTAGCTCGTAAATAGGGTTGTCACAGTGTGGTGGCGTGGATTGGGAGTGTGGATTTTTGTGTGCAATATTTTAGAAGGAGTGAAATAATTCTTTGGTGGTTTTAATTGCTTAGAAGTTAATGTTGTGATGTTATTTTCGTTTGGCTTATCATGTTTGTATAGTTGAAAGGGACGGGTAGAACATGTTTCTTCGGCAGTATATTATACTTTAAATTATCCCATTCCGTATTATAAATTAGTTTATTTTTAAGGTAAATGGTTTATCGAAAATTCATAAGGAGCGATTTTGTCGTTGCCTAGTTACGTTTCGTTAAGGTAACCCTTGACTGTTGTGTGCTGGAATTGATGGATCTATCGTGTATCGTGTGGTTCCTCTTTATCGTCGTTTCCTAGTTACACTGAAGTTTTTTTTTTAATCCACCAAGATTATACACAAGCATCATAACTAGCGGAAACTTCAAAAGAAAATCAATGTATATTTCTTTTCTTTTAAGAAAATTTCACGATAGGCAGCACGCGAAATTTGACACAGTTAAAGTTTATGAAGACGAAGTAAATAATGCTATTTTACAAATGATTCACTGTCAAATTATGATAGCTTTTCTCGATTATCATAAAATTTATTTCTTAAAAATAATTAAATTAATTTACATAACTTGACAACCCTATAAATAAGGATTCCTTTACTGCTATTGTTTTTGACGTACCAGAGCTTTGACGCGTGGTTCATTGGTTGGCCGCCGATTAGGGTTCCTTGAGTAGGCTAAATAGAGAAAAGGTTCTGCAGTTGTTTGTACCTATACTTTTGAGTATCTCGGTCACTTGGTGAGACACCTCTTACCTCTCTCACCTTCGATCAACAATAAATGGTTAATCGAAGGTCTCACCTTCGATTAACCATTTATTGTTGATCGAAGGTGAGAGATACGATTGATAGGTACAAACTTCACCTACCAACTCATTTCACTTGAACCCATAAGTGGGGACGGTTTTTGTTTTTTTTTAACGTGAGGAAAACCCTACAGAGATGCTATGCCGGACTCTTACGGACAAAAAACCACACGTATCCTACCCAACACTCCCAACAGTGTATGGTTGGGAGCCCCAGGTTAGTGAGGACAGTTGGTGGAATTACCATTTATGACAACAGTAGATGAGTCAATCAACTCAGTCTATTGCAGTTCACTTCTGGACGTAGGTCTCTCCAAATCATATTGGAAGAGTAATTGACTTGACCACGCTGATCAGACTCTTCAGCACAGAGTTTTGTTTCGAGTTGTCCTTCTTTTCGCCATGACCTCGTCCATTAATTCAGCATGTGCATCAGTTGAGAGCTGATTTGGACCCAGAAGAAAAGGAACCCATAGCACAGTTGAAGAGCCATTTTATACAAATGTTTCAAAGCAACTCACATTGATTGAACACATGGAATACAATAGATAAAATATTTAAAGCAATTAGTAGGTAGGTATGCTAACTTTTTAAAATACCATAAATTTAAATAGCGGTTACAATAAGGTGAAGAATTTCAACTTGTATCAGTACGGCTCCCGTAGCTCAATTGGTTAGTTAGAGCATTGCCTTGGATTAGGCAAAGGTCCCGTTCGGGCCAAGTTGTCTTTTTTCACTTTGTAATAAAATATTACATGGATAATAATGGATAATACTGTTTTCGCAAACGGTATTTCGCGTGGCAATTTGTATTAAAGGTTCGTAGTACCTTTTGTACCTAGACGTTTCGACAGTGTTGCACCTGTCGTGGTCTCAAGGCAACTGTTTAGTGTTTCATTTAATTGGACTGCCTCAGTATACGAGTGCCGTGCTGACGTTTCCGATATCAATCCTGATTCGGACCAAATTCTTAAAGTATCTTAGTATTTTACTAAAATTACTGGTCGCCTTCCTTACTTAAATTACATCATAATGCATTTATGTTGACCATAGATAGATGTAACGCCGGACCTGAATCAACTAATTCCTTATGAAAGATACTCGTACGTTCGTAATGCATGGCCGTTTGGTCTCTACCAGTGTGTCGAATACCTGGGTGCTCCGATGAAAGTTCCAGAAATTAAATATCCTAGAACACGATTATTTAAAGATTTGTAAATGTGCCTGGGTAGTGTATACAAGATAATACAATGGCTTTTTTAACATGAGGAAAATCTTACATGGATGCTATGCGCACACTTACCCACTAAAAACAACATGTATCGTACCTAACAGCCTACCGTTGGTAAGCCCTCGGAAGGATACCCTAGCTAGGACATTGCATAGTTGAATGAAATATTGTTTACTAACGAATGCTCGCGGCTTCGACCTTGTGGTGAAAAATTCCCGTAGATACTCGTTTCAACAAACAGTTTTGTGACTCATTCAAAATACTTCTTCCTATCTGGGATTCTAACACATGAACTCAGAACGGGAGTCACATACCACAGTGCCAGTAAGACACTCAGTCACGGTCATCCTATATTGAAGTAAGCGTAAGCCAATACAAAATAATAAAATATTAACATTTTATAAAACAAATTGACTCAATATAACGTCTCTCTGGCAGAAACACCGGGTTCCATAGCCAGATGTGTTCTAAAAAAAGTGCTTCATTTAAAAAATACCTTTTGTAAGTATCAAAAGCTTTATACCCCAACAATGAAGAATGTTTTATTATTTTTTAAAAGGGTTCCGTGGGCGGGACGCTTCCGTTCTGTTCTCTAATAGTTTTTGGGGTTGGCAACACGCTTTTTTGTTCTTTTTTTGAGTTTTAATATGACACTTTATGGAGAGGGCGTTTTCGCATTTTTTGATAAGGTAATATTAAATAGGAAAGCTGTTTTATGACCAGCTTGTAGAGAAGCAACGTTTTGAAGCATTTGTAGCCCTGATGACTCAATCAATTCAGTGTTCTGTAAACAAGCACTGCGTTAAGCACCAGTTAGTCTTGATAATGGGTCACCGTTTACTGTATAGGTATCTACCTAAGTATGTCTTGATTGCCAGTAATAATTATAGTAGTTTTTAAGCTAAGTTGAAGACCTTCAACTTCCCCTTATAATGGGCATCTTGAATTTTTTCGACAGCATAAGGTTGTCTGTTCCTATTCCTTTAGGGCGAGAAATACACGCGGGAAAAGCATGCGCCATCTTGTTAATAAATACGCGATTTACAAATGCGAAAGTAGTAGGTACCTAATTCTGTTTCTTATGCTTTTACGTCTGAATCGGCTCTGACAGAATTGGTTACAGAGATAGAATAGACCTTGCGTTAGGACATGGACTACGTTCTATCCCAGCAAGAAGACCCTGAGTGAATAGGATAAGCACGCCCCCTAAGAAGCGGGATCACACCCGATAATCCCCCAAAGACGCAGGATAGCACTCGAACCACCCCTAGGTGAGGTCGCAGTGGTAGCCGTAGGTCTGTTGGGAGTCCTGTAGGTACCCTGGGCTCCTAACCATAGGCTGTTGGGCGTTATATGAGGTTTTTTAGTCGGTTGGAGTCCGACAGAGCATCCATGAAGGATTTTACTAGCACACCCTAAGCTAGAACGGTGCCTACATTACGATATTAGATAACTTATTTTTTGAAATTGAATGTTCACTGTGGAAATCCATCATGGATGCTATGCCGGTCTCTTACCGACTAAAACCACACGTGACCTACCATTGCCTACGGCAGGGAGCCCAGGGTCAAGCCCTCGGAAGAATGTTCCAGGATTCTTGACAGACTTTGGCAACCGTGCTTTCTACGAGTAGTGATTTCTGCCAACCGTGCTTTCTATGAAAGGAGACGTCTGCCAATAATGTTTCTGTCAACAGATTATTCGAACAAACGAGTTTGGGATTAACGTTCCAGGCTCATAAAACCTCACGTAATGCCCAACAGCTTATGGTTGGCAGCCCCGGGTAAGCCCTTGAAAGGATGTCCCAGGACTTGGCTAACACCCTGGCCTCACCTAGAGGGTACGTTATAAATGCCTGAGGTGGTTTCATCCTACAAAAATCAGAAATTAAATTACAATTAATCTATTTCAGTAGGGTAGTTAAGGGTTGCAAAATTGGTTGTAATTTTTTTATATTATTCTCAGCGTGCATGCTGAGACGCGCGTGCGTAGCTAAACGCTTATTAGAGGTGCGTTTTGTTATAACAATGCTATTGTTTGTTTGTTTGTGTGTCCCATCTATATAGGGAATTAAAGCTTTATTTTTCAACTTGCTGTGCTCTACGGGTTTGCCTGTAAAATACTATAAACACCGTAGTACCAATAGAACCTATTATTGGTCCAAATTGTTTTTCCGCGAACGCTTAGATTTTGGAATGATCTCTCAGGATCGGTTTTCCCATACGCCTATAGTATGGGGTTCTTCAAAAGGGGTCTTAGAAGGTTCTTGCAGGGTCGGCAGCGCGAGTGTAGCGCCTCTGGTGTTGCAAACGTTCATAGGTTACAGTGAGCACAGTCCATCAGGTGGGGCCGTAAGCTTGTCTGCCGCCTTAGTGGTACAAAAAAATCTGCCTATGGCAGTACACTGCGGGACGTAGAACTCCGCAAACACACTTTCTCTCAAAAGTGGCGCGAACAAAGTTGGGACATCAGTTTCAAAAATACATACACATACATACATTCATACGGGCACGCCTTTATCCCCGAAAGGGTAGGCAGAGGCATATTATATGCCCACATTTCACCTTTTTACAATTTGTCGCACGTAACAGGTGGTGAGCCGTATTGTCGTGTTGCAATGGACAGGCGCAGGTTTGACTGCCTACTGTTGAAATTTATCAAGCCGCCTAAAAAGCCTTCAACTTGGCTTAACGACTGCCATTTTACTGGCAACCGGGACCAACGGCTTAACGAGCCTTCCGAAGCACGGAAACGCTCCAATAAATGTCACAAAGTGGTCACATGAATTTCACAGTCACCCATCCAAGGACTGACCGTAGTGAAAATTGCTTACTGCAGTGATCGTTTACAGAACACCGAGTCTGCGGGCCCACAAGCGCAAAAGCTGCACGAGCAGTTTCAAAAATATTACTACAAATCTATTCTCTCTACAAGGTAATGAAATCACATCTTTATTTGGTGTTGCAACACCGCGCTGTTTACATCTAAGTTATTTTGCTCTCAAGTTTTTATTTAAAAATCGTAATTAAATCTAGTGTTTGAGTCGGTTTTGGGGACAGTTAAAAGTGTTTATAAACTGTGAACGTATTAGACAATTATTCAAGTGTTAATTAATGGTGATAATCAATGGAATAACAAACTTCAAAACCAAGTTACCCTCTCACAGTGGCCGTAGACGTTACTCGTTATCGACTTATTAGAACGCGTAAGTAACGCTTCCTGCACGGCGCTTACGACCTTATTCTCGCGGCCTTGCCAACAAAACACATCTTATTGATTCGTATATTTTGCAAGTTAGTAGGTAAACAAAGGAAAAGATACTGCTTGTTTATTAATAAATACAAAGCATGAACTTATGTTTTGGCTAATAAAAGCTGTGAAATCCTGAGAACAAGTGGTTGTTTTGGTCCAAACTTCAGGCAGTACCTACTCGTTGCTTTGTGTTTTTGTGTGGTTTACATAATAGGTATCTATACCTACTGTGATTGAAATACAATGCTTTGCCACGGCTGTAAATCAAAGCTCAAAGCCAAGAAATTCCTATTATGCAATACGTGCAAGTCTGAGTACTGTTTTGAATGCTTAAATATATCCAGCGAGGCATGCAATGGGCTTACCAAGGCAGAATTAGACTCATTGTGCTGCCCCTTCTGCCAGAATGTCACTAGAAGAGTAAACAATGATGACACACCGTGCCGCCAACGCCGTCAGGCCCCATCATCTGAAGAGTCAATGAACGTCTCATTCGGTGATACGATGATACGAGCGGCGGCCTCTGCCGCCTCTGGGGCAAGTTCTGGTTTGGTGCAGGAACCCGTCTCAATGGAAAGTATTAGCAAGCTTTTCGATCTAAAGCTTGCACCCGATTCCACAATTATGACGAACCTTAGATCAGCACTTAATAGGGACATTGAAAGAGTAGTAGCAGTGCATGTGAACCGTGCATTTGAGAAACTGAAAGGCGAGTTTACTTCAACCACTGATTACTTGTCTGCGGAACAGAACGACATAAGAGTGGAGATAAAAGAAAGGGATTCTAAAATTAAACAGCTAGAATCTGATCTCCTAAAATCCCAATCTTCTTTAGCAAAGCTGCAATCAAAAGTTTCAACTATTGAGAAGATGTCACGCGATTTAAACTTAGAAATCCACCAAGTACCTGAAAGTAATTGTGAAAATCTAATGGGTCTATTCAATAAGCTGTGCGAGTGCCTTAAGGTAGATATTGCTGATGGCGACGTGAGGTCCTGCCGGCGTGTTGCCAAAATGGATGCATCTTCAAAAAGACCACGAAATATACTCGTTACCCTGTCTTCGCAGCGACACTGCGACCTTATCATATCAGCCGTTACTCGTTATAATAAGGCTCACTCGCAGGAGAAACTCGCTACGACTAATATTGGTTTTACGGGCGAGTCTCGCAGAATTTATGTCTCCGAACATTTGTCTCCAGAAGTAAAGGAGGTGCATAGTGCTGCTAGAAAGTTCTGCAGAGAAAATGGTTTTAAATTTGTTTGGGTGCGGTTTGGGAAAGTATATATACGTAAAGATGAGCAAAGCCCTGCCCTCCTCGTTAAGGATATTAATTATTTAGGCAAACTCGCTTGAAAATGTACATACCTTTTTTAGTTGCTTTTTGCTTATTTACTATATCTTGTTATATACTGCATAGTTGTTGGATTTACTGAACTTTGTCGATGATTAGTGTGTTCTATCAAAATGTCAATAGAATCCGTACTAAACTAACACAATTTTACCTAAGTTTGTTAAACTCTGATTATGATGTAGTGTGTCTTACTGAAACTAACCTAAATAAAGGCATATTTGATGGAGAATTTGTGGATTCCCGTTACAATGTTTTTCGACGGGATCGCATTGATAGTAACTCATCCAAAATCGAGGGTGGGGGTGTCCTCATTGCTATAAAAAAATCTTTTAATGTTATTCGCCGGGCATCCTGGGACAGTGCTATGGAGGACATTTGGGTTTCAATAATACCAGAGAGTAGCAATTCCCCAAATCTGAATATATGTGTTTGTTATTTGCCGCCTGAATTGACTTGTCCAGAGTTAGATACTTTTTATTCAAATTGCCAAGTAGTGTTATTGAACAACTGCCCCAATGAAAATTGTCTAATAATTGGTGATTTCAATAATCATGAGTTTACAACTGCTACTGATTGTACTGGCGAGCTATTAAATACCTCACCCCATAGTAGAAAAATTGTGCTTTTGCAAGAATTTGTCTCACTTTGTCAATTATATCAATGTAATAAAATCACCAATGATAAAAATCGCATTCTCGATTTAATATTATCTTCTATTGAAAATGTTAAAATTGACGAGGCAAATGCAATGAGCACAAAGGACAGACACCACCCTGCTTTACAGTTTGAATTTCCTATGTTGTTTAAATCCGTAAAAAAATTAAAAAAGAATAATAATAAGAGATTAAATTTTGCAAAGTGTAATTATCGGGCAGTGCGAAGTGAGTTGGGTAGTATAGACTGGCATGTTGCCTTGGCAAGCTCTGATGTTGATGTATGTACTGATTTTTTTTATGAGAAGCTTTTTGAAATTATTAAAAGACATACACCACTTACTACATTAAAATCCCAAAAGTATCCCATTTGGTATAGCAGGGCCTTAATAAGGTGTAATGAAGAAAAAAATAAATTCCATACACTTTTCAAAAAATTTCGTAATCCTCGGGATTATGATACTTTTTCTATATTACGCGACAGATTCAAACGATTGGCTGATACATGTTACAAGGAATATATTGCTTCAATTGAGGACTCCATGAGTAAGAATATTAAACAATTCTGGACGTTTGTGAACAACAGAAGGGGTCACGTCTCGATGCCAAATGTGATGTATTGTGGTGAAACTTCTTCCACGAACGGTCCTGAGATATGTGACATGTTTTCAACGTACTTTGGGTCGGTTTTCAATTCCAATGATTTGAGTGGTACACAACATTCGTCACTGCCATCTAACATCACTGAGCAAATAGAAAATAAAACATCAAGCACACTCACACAAATGTGGATAGCTGAGAGTGATATACTTGTTAAGTTAAAACAGCTTGATTCTACCAAAGGTTCAGGACCGGATCAGCTCCCCCCTTCTTTTATAAAACACTGTGGCAAAGAGCTAAGTACCCCCCTAAACATTATATTTAATAAATCACTTTCTTGTGGAGTCTTCCCTAAACGGTGGAAAACGGCACATATAATACCGATTTTCAAAAGCGGAGATAAGTCACGCTGTGAAAACTACAGACCTATCAGTATATTGTCTTGCTTGGGTAAACTGTTTGAATCCTTGGTTTATGATCAATTGTACACCCATTTTAAGCCTTATATATCTGATAGGCAACATGGTTTTGTCAGAGGTCGATCTACAGTCTCCAATCTTTTGGTGTATAAGGATTACCTTTGCAGAAGTTTCGCTGTTGGTGGGCAGGTGGACTCTATCTATACGGACTTCTCAAAGGCCTTTGATAGAGTCAACCACAAGCTTCTCTCCGCAAAGCTCGCTTCTTATGGCATCCACGGTAACTTGTATCGTTGGATAACTTCTTACCTCAGCAAACGAAGCCAGTTAGTTACTACAAAAGGGTTCTTTTCCTCGCCAACTCAAGTGACTTCCGGGGTACCACAGGGGTCCCATTTGGGGCCCCTCTTATTCATTATCTTCATTAATGATCTGGTCGAGCGTTTAACATGCGAGTGTTTGCTTTACGCTGACGACCTGAAGATATTTAATAAAATCTTCACCCCTGATGACTGCAATCTTTTGCAAAACGATCTGAATATCATTTCGAGTTGGTGTAAGGCAAATCAAATGCATCTCAACATCAGCAAATGCTTTGCTTTAACTCTCAGTAACAAGCGCTGTGCTATCGTTAATGACTACTCGATTGATGGCCAGACTCTCATTAGGTCTGATACGGCTAGGGATTTAGGCATTTATTTCGACAGCAAGCTTTCATTTCGAACACATTATGAACATATAACAACAAAAGCCCATCAACTCCTTGGTTTCGTATTTAGATCCACGAAGGCCTTTAAAAAACCTGAAACATTACTATTTTTATTCTTTGCACTTGTTAGAAGCGTCTTGGAGTATGGCAGCCCAATTTGGTCACCATACTACGGAGTGCATATAGATAAAATTGAAGGCATACAGAGAAAGTGCTTGAGAATGTTATGCTACCGTCAACAGTGGGGTCGCAACAATCTTAATTACGAAGCTAGGCTCACAAAGTTTAACGTTAAAAAATTGGAAACCCGTCGCGAGTATTTTGACTTGGTATATCTTTATAAAATAATTCACTCAAAATTGGATACCCCATACTTGCTCTCTCAAATATCTCTTAACACCAGACACAGCGCGCGTAGGTACAATCACACAAACGTTTTTGCTTTGCGGGTCTACAAAAACAACATATCGTTTTATAATCCCTTGGTCAGGATGGCCCGTCAGTACAATGATTTGGCAAAAAATAACTTAGACCTCGATATTTTCACTTCAGGAATTGCAACATACATTAGACTACTCAAAACTGTCCTCTATTCCACACCCAACCGCGGAAAGGTAAGCTCAGGAGAGTGTTAGGCGACTAGTCAGCTGTTATAGTCTCGACGCATAACATTCTGTCTAGTATTTATAAAATAACTTAGGCTTAGTTATCTTGTTTTCTTTGTGTACACAAGTTTTTGGATTGCAATTCAGACTTGCAGTGTATAATTTAGTTTTACTATTATCTTTAAAATTGTAATCTGTGTTGTGTAATAAATAAATAAATAAATAAATAAATAAAGATCGTAAAATTACAATGTAATCCTACACCCTAGAATTAAGAAGCACAGCATTTTACATAGGGCTATAGAAGAGCTTTGGCACGCGTTCGTAATATACAAATTATAGGTATACAATTTATTATTTATTTTATTTTTAGAGAGCTTTTTATTTTAGTAGAATCGCTCGTGGCCCCGCGGACTCAGTGTTCTGTAAACGATCACTGCAGTAAGCAACTTTCACTATGGCCGGTCCATGGATGGGTGACCATCCATGTGATCACTTTGTGACATTTATTTGAGCGTTTCCGTGCTTCGGAAGGCACGTTAAGCCGTTGCTCCCGGTTGCCAGTAAAATGGCAGTCGTTAAGCTAAGTTGAAGGCTTTATTTCAACAGCAGGCAGTCACAACCTGCGCCTGTCCATTTAAACACGGCAATACGGCTCACCACCTATTACGTGGGACAAATTATACAAAAGGTGAAATGTGGGCATATAATATGCCTCTGCCTACCCCTTCGGGGATAAAGGCGTGACCATATATATGTATGTATGTGTTTATTTTTATTAGGTAACTAACAAGTCAGTTAGTAACTAAGTTTGACAAAAATTATGAGACGTTGTGTCAGAAACTCTCAAATATAATGTTGGCTTATTTTGAAGTAATTTTTGTTTGTTTGTCCCGATTCGGGCAGAAACTAGTGATCGAATTTTGATGTTAGAAAAGTCTTACTCAAAACTTAAAAACTGTTGCATGTTTGACGAGTAGAAGTCGTTATCGCGTACAGTCATTACACTCCTTTTGCGCAGTTAGTTAAAAAATAGCCTATGTCCTTCCTTTGAACTCAAACTATTTCTATACCAAAGTTCATCAAAATCGAAACAGACAGACAGACATACAGAGTTTTTAAAGCCGTGGCGCATCTAGCCATTGGGGGCCACTTCTGACAGTGGTCCTCAAGTTGGCGGCCCTGTGATGTGCCTCTTCACGCTCCTCTTGAAGAACCCGGGATTGTAAGATGAGGGAAACACGTATGCGGGCAGGTTGTTCCATGTTTTTATAGTTCGACAGAGCGTTCCTCTGTCGAACATCTTTTGAAACGCTCAGTTCTGGCGAAAATTCTCTCCACTGTGTATGAGTGGCACCTCTGCCCGGAACGCGTTATACGGGATCGGAAAGGAGAGGGTGGGATCAGGTTGAAGAGCTCTTCAGAACATTCACCATGATGGGTACATTGGTAGAAGGCAGCCAAGGACTCTATGGTTCTTCGCCGCTACTTTCGCATTTAGGTATACCTACTATAGTAGGGATACGGATTTATTAAAGTGTAATAGGTAGAATTATATTACATTATCTGTGCTTTAACTTCGAACATATTTAGTACATCAGCTCTCACAACTTTCTTAAAAAGGTCTAGAAATTTGAATTTATTTTACTTAAAACAGTCTTCTACGTTGTGTGTGAGAAACATTTAGTACCCTATTCAATACTATTGAGTGCACTTTGCGATCGGAATACAACGGGGTGTGGTTGTACAAAAAATATTGCAAAGATTTTTGAAGTTCATCTTTTTTGTAAAGGAATAATCGAAAAGGAAGATAATCTCAGGTGACATTTTAATTCTGTATCTTTCTCACATTAGATGTTACGGTGGTAAAGAAGGATTTAATCTTACTAATCTTACTAATATTATAAATGCGAAAGTTATGTTTGTTACTCTTTCACGCTCGAACCGCTAAACGGATTGAGCTAAAATTTGGTACAGAGATACATTATAGTCTGGAATAACACATAGGCTACTTTTTATCCCGGAAATAAGTCCCTACGGGAACAAATTTTACGCAGACGAAGCTGCGAGCATTAGCTAGTATTATAAATGTGAAAGTTTGTGAGTGTAGATGTGTGGATGTTTGTTACTCTTTCACGCTCGAACAGCTGAACGTATCGAGCTGAAATTTGGTACAGGGATAAATAATAGTCTAGAATAACACATAGGCTACTTTTTATCCCGGGAATAAGTTCCCATGGGAATCGGGAACGGAAATAAACTTTTACGCGGGCGAAGCTGCGGGCATCAGCTAGTAATAAATATTTGTGGACATTCTCACACACAACATCAATCATCTAGCACAAATTAAGCTAATATAAGCTTGTGCTATGGGATCTAGACGACTGATAAACATACTTATATTTTTCTGAATACATACCTACATATTATAGACTAGCGGACGTCACGCGCTTTCACCTGCGTAGCTCCCGTTCCCGTGGGAATACGGTAATAAAATATAGCCTATGTTCACCGGGTGTAGCTTCCTAACAGTGAAAGAATTTTTCAAATTGGTCCAGTAGTTTCGTAGCTTATTTGATGCAAACAAACAAACAAACGCACAAACAAACAATCAAATCTATCCTCTTTATATTATTCGTATAGAAAAATATACCCAGACGCAGAACAAATCAATGTGCTCATTACACAATGAGATTTGTCCTGGGTAGGAATCGAACCAAAACAGGCACACTAACCGACTGACTGCCTCTGTGGCGCAGTCGGTAGTGATACCGCCTGCGGCGCTGGAGGTCGTGGGTTCGATTCCCACCGGAGACAAATATTTGTGTGACCCATAAATGTTTGTCTCAAGAGTCTGGGTGTTTCTATGTATGATATGTATGTATTTATAAAGTATATAAGTATTAATATCCGTGGTCTGATACCCATAACACAAGCAGGTTATTCCTAGCTTACTTTGGGATCAGATAGCGTTGTGTGAAATGTCCGTGAATATTTATTATTAGGTATTATTATTTATTACTAACCACTGGACCACGATGTCAGTATATTTGAGATTTCTGACACAGAAATATGGGGCTTTGGTGGTGGCCACTTTTGATCAGTGGGCCGTGGTGCTTCACACGTCCATGGCTACAATGACCACTTTGTATCATTTGGGCAGTACTACTGTGCTTGTCTGCCAGCTTAGTAGTTAGTATTAAAATAAGATTAACATTCCATTTTCCAGCCTCGAACACGGACGCTGAAACGCGTCCGAAACGTCGGCGTCGGTGCATGAAGTAAATAGTATTTCGCGTAAAGCCCCGAATTCTATAGGTTCTACAGGATTTCTAAAATGGAGCAATAATTATTTTTGTGTCCAAAAAAACTTTGGTTTCCAGTTTTATAAATGTGAAAACTTTTTGTGAGTTTGTTTTAGTGATTGTATGACGATGAACTTATTATCGAATCGAATAATGTATTGTCCTCATACAAACCTATTTAGTACGGTAAAACGTACGGTACGGTAGTATTTACAATGACAATAAAAACTAAATTTAAATAAGGCCCCCGTGGCATTGTGCCCAAAAGACTGAAAGCATTCCCGCTTTGAATAGCAATACCTATTCGCTGAGAAAGAACACTGCCAGCCTTTAGGTCAACAGTCGACTCACCTAGGCGCCTTTTCAAAATCGCTTGTAGCTTATCGAATTGTACTAAAGCTTCTTTAATTTTATAGTGCGCACATTATCAGTCAGATTAAAATGTGTCAATCTTCGGACACTGAGATCAAAACCATTGTGTCCAAGTCATAAGCTACTCAAAATTTGTGACAACATTCATAAAAAATGTCCACTAACGCTAATCTTTCGTCCTACTAAACCGAAAACAGCATCCAAACATCAAAAATCTTACTTCTAATAAACAAAAATATCACAAAAACATTTTCTGTCCCGTATTTCGAACCCCAATACCTCAATGGAGTTTTATAAAAGACTTTTTGCGCATTGACCACTCCCAATATAACACAATACATTTACAATATGGGTTCATAGTACAATGCTTGCGGAAAAAGAGTGTAATATTACCTTTAGAATTTATATTCGAGTATCAACTTGTATTTTTGGAGTGTATTTTTGAGTTTAAGTCTGTGGTATCTGGTCAGTTTCAAAAATTTATTAACTACTAGCGGACGTCACTCAGTTTCACCCGTGTAATTCCCTTTCCCGTGGGAATACGGGAATAAAATATAGTCTATGTTCACCGCAAAGAGTGTAGCTTTCCAACAGTGAGAGAATTTTTATAATCGGTCCAGTAGGTCCGGAGCCTATTCGATGCAAACAAACAATCAAATCTTTCCTCTTTATAATATTAGTAGGTATAGAAAAACTGACGAGGCCGCTGTGGTAGTCAAAATCTGTTGGGAATGCTAGGACATCCTTCCGAAGACTTACCCGGTTTTAGACGAATTCGTGTGGTATACTTATGGTAGGTAGGTTCGATTCCGGCATGACATCTGTTGAGACTATTTCAAGATAAAAATACCGGCCCAATATGAGCCGGACTCGTGAACGAAGGGTGCCGTATCAAAACAAGAAGCCGTGAGACGGCCCCTCTGTGAAATCGAAAGTTCACTCCGATTGACGTTGTCATTTTTGTTTTATTTGAAACTTTGAACAGATGATCCACATGACCTAGTGACGTAATATAATGCAACAGAGTCACAGACTATACTGCTCGTTCGCTCTAACTTTGCCGCTCGGCTCCATACTAAAGTCGATTTTTTAATTAGACGAAGTAAATTGACAGCAACTAATGTCACTTCTTCATACAATGTTGCTTATTTTCTATGACGAAGTGACATTAGCTACTGTCAATTTACTTCGTCTTATTAACAATTCGGGTATACGCCTCTACGCCAGGCGCAAAGTTAGAGCGAACGGGTAGTAGACACAAGTCTCGCCATAAGCCGCTCGGCAATCTATTTTATAGAGAGGGGCTAAAATTGCAAAAACATTTTTCAAGATTTCAGCTCTCTAACTATCACGGTTCCTGAGATACAACTTCGTTGATAGACAGATGGACAGCGCAGTCTCAGTGATAAGGTCCCATTTTTATCCTTTGTGTACGGAACTCTAGAAAAAAAACATGGATAGCAAATACGTTACTAAACCAAAAAGAAGATTGAAGTAGGGCTTCCATTTAAGAGGGTCGCTCACTGTCCTTACAGAAGCAGGCCCATGACGGCAGCGTGACGTGAGCAACTCACGCAGATGCGGGATCACACCCGAAACCCCCCAAAGTCGCGGGATACCACCCGAACCACCCCCTGGGCGAGGCCGCAGTGGCAGCTGTAGGTCTGTTGAGTCCTTTGACATCCTTCCAAGAGCTTACCCGGGGCTCACAACCATAGGCTGTTGGGCGTTACGTGAGGTTTTTTAGTCAGTAGGAGTCCGGCATAACTTCCTTGAGGATTTTCCCTCACGTAAAAAAAAAGAGCTTCCATTTAACAAATATGATTTTTTGCCATTTTTTCCTACGGAACCATCCTTGCACGAGTCCGACTCGCACATGGCCTTAATTATACCTTTGTGTATTTGTGATTAGGGTGTTATTTATAACTTTTAATGACTCAATTTCTACTTTTAACTGACAATATTCATAAAAAAATAGTTGAGCATTCTTGTCAAACTTAATTAGGTATAAAATTAATTGATTGATGATTTAATTATCATTAATTAATTACGTTTGTTGTTTATGGATATTGATTGACATTTAACTGACATATTGATCTCAACGTCAGATGCTTAGTCAATTTATTTATTTTTTCATCTCATTTTCGACTCATTGTATGTTAAAAGCTAGCTGCTGACTAATGACGCTAGATATTCCCAATAATTATAACCTAAATCCAACCCACCTGCCTAAAAACTTCAACAACACGTAGCAAAAGTCTCTTCTTGTCCGTTTCAACACGCTACGTCTTACTCCAGCTATTCACTACTCCAGTCTATCTAGCTTGAGTATGGGGTGCTTCAAAAGGGGTCTTGAATTTTTTTTACAGGGTCTCTGGTGGGCCCACCGATATCAGAAAAGATATATTTTCTGAATTCATTGGGTGGGCCGTATTCTTGTCTGTCACCTTTCATATAATAATAAAACCTTTACATAAAATAATAATAAAACAAAAAATCTATCCCTGTATCAAATTTCAGCCATTTCAGTTCAGCCGTTAGAGCGTGATTGAAGAACAAACATCCAAATATCTTCACAAACTTCCACATTGTAATATTAGTAGGATCTGTATAACAAGTTCCACCAAGTGTCGTCAATAAACAGTACAAATCGGGTAAGATGAGGATACCTGGACCCGGGGGGTGGAGGCTGTGACTGGGGTGCACTCCTGCAGCCGATGGACCACCTCCTGTGGAATTCGCTGTGCTCCTTTTTTTTTACGTGGGGGAAAATCCTCCGAGGATGCTATGCCGGACTCTTACTGACTAAAAACCCTCACGCAACGCCCAACAGCCTGTGGTTGGAAGCCCCGGGTAAGCCCTCTGAAGGATGTCCCAGGACTCCCAACAGACCTACGGCCGCCGTTGCGGCCTCGCCCAGGGGCTGGTTCGGGTGCTATCCCGCGTCTTTGGGGGGGTTTCGGGTGTGATCCCGCTTCTAAGGGAGCTGTTAGGGCATGATAGAAGAGCAAACATCCAAATATCTTCACAAACTTTCACATTATAATTAGTAAGATTTGTAAAACAAATTCCACCAAGTGTCGTCGATAACAGCACATACGCATATGAATACAATCTATGCGATAGCCATTTCAATCGAAAACCATTTTCTAACGGCATAATGTTATCAAAATTATAATATTTTACAACATTAACCCAATCAGACAACATGAAAAACATTTGAACAAACCATTTTGATGTTACATTGTTGTAAAAAAACAAAAAGAAATATTGTACAAAAACGGCACCGAATCCGCGACCGGAATCACACATCGCGGCGCATTATGCCACTCATGCGACTCAAAACAAAAGGATTTTATTTTCTCATTTTGCAACACAAGTTAAGAATTTATTAATATTGAATTTTGGGACAAAAACGTCGACCTTGATTTGGTGTGTTCTTATTTGATCTTTGAGAGTAAATCCAGTTTTGAAGTAGAATAATCCAACTTAATTAGTAAGATGGTGTACTCCTGGAATCTT
The DNA here is from genome assembly GCA_933228765.1 of Miltochrista miniata. Lineage (NCBI taxonomy): Eukaryota > Metazoa > Arthropoda > Insecta > Lepidoptera > Erebidae > Miltochrista > Miltochrista miniata. The sequence goes on from OW121776.1 coordinate 10,425,128, forward strand.
GACTGGTCTCTTGGACTAGTGGTTCCAGGGTGTGACTACAAAATCGAAGGTCTATTAATATAGTCATGAACACAGATATCAGAATTTTTTTCTGTTTCTGTGATCATGAAGTTCCTAATAAGTTTGTCTATTTACATAACTGACTTTAAGATCAAATTTCAGATCAATCAGACCTGTGAATTTTATTTAGATCCCTTCATCACCTACATCTTACAGTTAAGAACCATCTCAATGACATCGGCCTTCGAACAAAAGAATACTAACACTAAGTTTTGAAAAATGCATTTTGGTTTCAAAACTTATTCGTTTTGTGGCAGTAGTAAACTTACGCCTCTGCCACGAGCTAGACTAATTTATAGTTTTTCACTTTTTTGTACAACCACTTGCTCACACTGATGGGACAGACTATTTACCCAACATTTAAGAGTTTTCTTAGAAACTCAAACTAACTGAAAATATGTAAATTTTTACGTTAGTAACAAATTCCATACAACTTCCTTAAAAAAATTGGCAGCATTCAAAGGTGCCCCAAGTGGAACATAACAGAACCTTCTTCAGTTTCCGAAAAGCGATTCATTCCGGACACAAGCCGGGCCGGGTGGACAGAAAAAAGACATTTCTATACACCGCGAGTTCATCAGGGGCAAATTGAAGATGCTAAGGCGGAAAGATCCTGGTTTTTTCTTGTTTTTAATCACTCTTTTGGGTTCTGTAAGTAAGGAAAACGATCTATTTGATTATTTAAGATATTTTGAGTTTTTTTATCACGGTTAAAGATTTAGAAAACTATCTCCTGTGGTCAGGCATCTGTGTATCAAGATCTAGCTAAAGCAATGATGATCTGAAAAGGATTTAGGACCTGGAAAACTTCAAGAACGATCTGAAAAGTCCTAGAAATGTTGATAGCGGAAGGCGCAGGACAATTGAGAGAGGCAGCCAGCTGTAGATTATAATAAATGGTGACTGGATTGATTGATAGAAGTATCTCATAGTTATTCTGAGATAAAAATCCCATAAACATCGTTGATGATCCCTGATAGGATAACGCCTTATTAAGCGAATCTTTTCTATACCTATATAGTTCCTTAGATAACAGAGAACGAACCTTCATTTCCACCAAAACAAGTTACATACATACATACATATGGTCACGCCTTTATCCCCGAAGGGGTAGGCAGAGGCATATTATATGCCCACATTTCACCTTTGTATAATTTGTCCCACGTAATAGGTGGTGAGCCGTATTGCCGTGTTTAAATGGACAGGCGCAGGTTGTGACTGCCTGCTGTTGTAAATAAAGCCTTCAACTTAGCTTAACGACTGCCATTTTACTGGCAACCGGGACCAACGGCTTAACGTGCCTTCCGAAGCACGGAAACGCTCAAATAAATGTCACAAAGTGATCACATGGATGGTCACCCATCCATGGTCCGGCCGTAGTGAAAGTTGCTTACTGCAGTGATCGTTTACAGAACACTGAGTCTGCGGGGCCACGAGCGCTTTTCAAAACAAGTTAAAAGTTCAAAATTGTCCCAGCCTTCCATTACCCAGTATTTTTAATCCTTTTAATCCCTCCAAAAACATTATTATCTCCAGTACCTACTACAGAACCACATCCCCTAAATATAGCGACACGCCTACCTGGTATTCGCGATTAGCCCAGTGGCACAAAGAGACGGCAGGGCGCCGGCTTATCGATGATGCTAATGTGTACAGCACGACGTGTGAACGCGACTTTATTGTGTGGTATAGGTCATAAGAGGTAGCGGAATTAATGTTGTTGTTCGTTAGAAATTAGAAACTGAGTATTTATCCGCTAAATGTAAACGCAACTTAGTAAAACGGCGTCCTAGAATAGACCCAACAGCAAATGGATTAGTAAATGTAGCAGTTTTAAAATAGACCAGAAGATATTTGACTTTGCTGTGTGTTCACAGTTATCGTGACAACTGAGTCAATAATGGTTCGCCTTGCCTCTAATAATTAATTGGACAAAGCCTCGTGAACTGCCGCGGAGTAAATACTTAAAAAAAACTTTATCTGTCCAAGAATCAATAAATCATTATGAAAATTCACTTGTACTTTTCCACTTAATTTCAACTTAAAAAATACCTGACTGGTTTCGCTATAAAGCATTATCAGTAGTATTATATAGCAGTGGAATACTACAAGTGAATTTTCATAATGTATTATAACAAGTTCCATCAAGTGCCAACAATCAAAAGTATAACAGAATCAATAAATCCTTTGAAACTTTTTAAGTGTAAAAATTAAGGTTTACTTAGAATTGTTTACATAGATGCGACACGCTGAACTCTTGTCGGCTAAAAGCTACCATCTACGGCGGAGATTCCGGGTTTGGCTTTGGAACGATATCCTAGGAAACTATGCTTTAAAGGTTAGTTATCATTTTAATTCCTTATCTACACATTTTCCTGGCACTGCGAACCCCCTCCCTACCCGCGCAAACTGCGGGGATAATATTTTATAGAAAACTCTTTTTATTTTTTAATTCACTGACTAATGTGTTAGAATTTTTTGTATTATTCTTGTTAGATATTTAAGGAACAGTAGCGACAAACTCTAATATCTCTAATATTTTATTTAAGCAGTAATCGATTATAAAAGATAAGATTAATGAAAACAAAAAAGTACGTGGAGTAATTTGTTAGAATTTCGTTTCGTGCATTTATTTATGAATTCCACGTTATAATACGTTTGTTTTATAGACTGTAATATTTTTTTCACTGAGCTAGGCCCTAAAAATCATTTCTTGTAATTTACGGGTAAACCCGTAGGTGAAATTGTTAGAAAATGTAAATATATATCGGCAATTATTAGCTTAACACCATAGCGCAAAGATTTTTATCTCTAATTCAATATTCTTTCAGTTATAGAATTGACGTACAAATACCTAAACTATACCTAGCCCCGACCTCAGATCTGTTAGAAAACGCTACAGTAGCATTATATATACCTACCTCACACACTGTAAAAAAAAAACCAACTTTAGAATTATAGGAACTTTATAACTTTCTCGTACCGGACTAAATACCTCTCCCGCTCCCGCGACCGCTCACAATTCAGACCCAACTAAAAAAAAGGACGAGTGTTGATCTTTTTATGTTATAACACAGTGGCACTAATGTTCCGTAGTGTCCCACTGAGAGGCACAACGGTGAACTCATTCAGGCATTGTGTCTCTCAGTTTAATAATCATCTATGGAGATTAGTTTCTGATTCGTTATTGTATTGTGGATATTGTTTGCTACTATATTAGTTGGCTGTTGGTTTGTGAGCTTTAGTTTAAAACTGAAAGTGTTGAATTTTTTAAACACTTTTAACCCTCATAAATGAAATTATCACAAACGATTGTCTATCTCAGTACCGACCTTAGCGAAAGATGGTTAACTAAGCGACCTTTTAACAGAACACTGCTGTTCCACAACGCAGCCAGCGTGACTATAAGCACTACGGTAGGTAGGCAGGTACTGCGATGGATAACCATTTATGGCATTTCATTTTGAGTACTTCAGGGATTCAAAATCTATCTTATTTTGCGGATATGGTGCTATGAGATTAAGATGTACCTCGAATATCTATCGCTTTTGCCAACTTGCAGTTCTACTTTTTTTTTTTATCTAGCTCGCCAAATTGACGTCGCCACCAGCCTGATGGAAAGCCGTCGCGCATCTAGCGATTGGGGGCCACTTCTGACAGTGATCCTCAAGTTGGCGGCCCAGTGATGTGCCTCTTCACGCTCCTCTTAAAGAACCCGGGATTGTAAGATGAGGGAAACACGTGTGCGGGCAGGTTGTTCAGGTCTACAGCAGATAAGTTCTACGAATATGATACTCACAGATATCAGAAAAAAGTTTTCTAATTTCTGTGATGATACTACATGAAAAGATGATAGGCATTCAACGACGTACGTGGTTTCTTTCTACATGGAAACAAGGAGTCTTCAGCGCGAGCTTAACACTTCTGGGTACAAATGATGCTGTGGAGGATGCTGTGGGGTCTGCTGCTGTCCCTGCATTACCATCTACACCTGTTGCATGAAGATCTGCTAGTGTACTTGCAGCTGTGCTAGTAGAATTTCATTCGGGGAAACTCGTGAAGCTGGTTCCTGGAGATGGCTGGACGCGTGGGTTATCTCTCGGAAAGCTCTAAAGCTATGTTCCTGTGGAAGAGTTCTACCTGTCACTCGTTGTGGTCCTGTCCGTGCCGTTTTGTGGAAATATAAATCTTGCAAATATAAATCTTACAAATAATTCTCGACCATACGACTCGAGCTCGTACGTGAATGTTTACTGTTATAGTATCTTTTGTCTCATTTTTTGCCGTTTCAAATTATGAAACAAGCGACATTTCATCAGAACCATAAAAACAAAGTTCGTGTTTCCCTCCTCTTACAATCCCGGGTTCTTCAAGTGGAGCGTGAAGAGGCACATCACAGGGCCGTCAACTTGAGGACCACTGTCAGAATACTTCTGACTGTGAGAGTAGCATAGGCTACCATAGGCTACCATAAGGAAGAGGAACAGTTCTCTTCCGTGCCGCAGTCCGTGCATCCGGGCTAATGGCGCATTTTCATTAGTAGATAGGGACGCGGGGTGCGGGAGATTTTGGGAACGCATGCCACAGGGCCCGCATTCAGAAACTGTTTTCATTAGTAAATAGGGTCTGCATGCGGGGTAAAACTGTGTGGCATAGCCTAGCATAGCAAAACATTAAGTTTCAGTGAGTCAAATACTCTTAATTATTCAATTCCATTCGTGAGTGCCTGTCGGGTTAAAAGACGCTGTGTGAAATGGCTGATAAAGACAATACCAGACGAAATTAAAAGTATGTCCCTTAATAAATTTAAAAAGGTTGTAAAAAGTAAATTGTACTGCAGGGGCTACTATACAATTGGTGATTATTGGTTGGATGGAGAAGCCTGGAAATGACCTGCTCTACTGGATTCTCAAAAAATTGTTAAATGCATAGTTTTTAGATTCATTTTGTAAATAGAGCTCTAAAAACAATAGCCCGCTGAGTTTCTTGCCAGTTCTTCTCAGGTGGGTCGCGTTGTGAACTGGTGGTAGATTTTGATTTATATTCTGGACGTTTTACAAGAGCATCTGTAAATGCCTATGTGAAATAAATTTATTTTTCTTTTCTTCTTCTTTCTTTAATAAGACACAGACAGTCAAAATTGCTTCACATAACATTAATTATTGATCTTTGGATCAATAATTAATGTTATGCTATGCTAGGCTATGCCACACAGCTTTACCCCGAATTCGGACCCTATCGACTAATAAAAATGGTTCCCCGAATGCGAGCCCTTTGGTACTGTGCCTTTGACATGCATTCCAAAAATCTCCCGCACTCCGCATGCGGTCCCTATCAACTAATGAAATTGCGCCATAACTGTCGCCCTAGCTGAAGCAGGCTCAAGGTGGCGCATCGTGTTCTAGCGCTGACCCTCTCCACGAAAACAGAGACAAGGAGTTGTCGAAACCTGGTGACCAGGGCTGGTCAAGTTCCCTTGAATTTCCTGAGGGTGCATTTTTGCACCCTTAGAAGATCTATATCGATTCCCTCACTGCAGACAGCCGGGAAGAAGAAAGAGATAAATAAGCTACGGTGATTATCATCTACCAGATTTCGTATGTTTGTCTGTCCTCTGCGTAGTACAAAACCATCATAACAAGACCATTCAACCGTAATATCAAAACGAAAACTCATAATTCCCAACATAAACTCCACTGGACAATAAATACCCAATATTTGTACACAACAATACACACGACGTACACAGATTATGATGGGTTAACAATGAATTACAACGCGTTTAACCCTATTGTGTTTGGGGTGAAATGGACCCTTAACTGACAGATTATATTATTAAACTGGCATCCACGGGTTGGTTGACGAGAAATGTCTAAAAAGAGATTGACAACGCGAGTGTAGCCAATCTGGTGTTGGAAACGTCCATGACTACAATGACCACTTCCGATACCTATAGGTACCTATTTGAATATATTTTAACCTATACCTACCATAAAAAAACCGACGCGTTTGGCACTGATTTCACTATTACATATAATAACTAGCGGACGTCACGCGGTTTCACCCGCGTAGTTCCCGTTCCCGTGGGAATACGGGAATAAAATATAGCCTATGTTCACCGCGAAGAGTGTAGCTTCTCAACAGTGAAAGAATTTTTCAAATCGGTCCAGTAGTTCCGGAGCCTATTCGTTACAAACAAACAAAAAAAAACAAAAAAAAACAAATTTTTCCTCTTTATAATATTAGTAGGTATAGATAGTATAGATATCTAATAAATCTAAATATACTATTCTTTGTGCTAAGTTAATATTATTTTTTCCTTTTTTAGATTTTGTTGAAGTCGGTTTTTTTGACGTGACAACGTCTTATAATTCGATGGAGCCGGCTGCATGCACGAAAAAAACATGACGTATGCGGCGTTACCTCGCTCTGAGGCGTTCCATTTAAGGCTGAGTTGTCACGTTCAACTATCGTCAGTAAAACGACTTTACAGACAGACGATTTTTTGTTAAAAATTATTTTCATTATTTTTCGTGACGGGCATACTGAAAATATATTTATCTAGGGGTAATGTTCTCCACAATACACATCAATCAAGCCCAAACACAAGGTAACTGCTGTAAATCGTTAAGGAATTCCCTCGGCTGTCTGTCGGCTCCATCATCAGATCAACTCCATACCTTTAAATTGTAGTGCTTTAAAGCACTTATCTAATTATAATAATAAATATTTTTTTTTCATTTCATTTCATTTTCAATTAAAAAGATAAAAACCAAACACAAATACTCAAATTAGATTATTATGAGGCACTCGCAACAGTACTCTTGCCTGTACTTCAAAGGATTTCCTCGATTTCTCCAGGATCCCAGCATCTGATTCTGACTTCCTGTATATGGCACTCCATGGGAAGCACCAGCTTACAAATAAAAAAGAATCATCAAAATCGGTTCACTCTGTCAAGGGATTTGTCGGTAACAAACAAAAAAACATTCAGACGAATTGAGAACCTCCTCCTTTTTTGAAGTCGGTTAATAAGAGAAAATATTTGATCGTTTATTTGCATTGATCAGGCTCCGAAACTGCTAGGTTTATGTAGGTAGGTACCAAATTTAAATATAAAATTTTAAAAAGAACTGGTAAAATTGGTCATTTGCGTTTCTCTCGAAAGCCCAATATCAGCCGGTTGAGGCCAGGGCGAAAAAGTAGGAAACATGCAAACATACTTTTACCTATACTCACAAACTTACGCATTTATAATATTAGTTACATTTAAGTAGGCCTCTCTATAATTTTGGGAGTCCTGTAACATCCTTCCGAGGGCTTACCCAGGCCTCCCAACCATAGGCTGTTGGGCGTTACGTGAGGTTTTTTAGTGAAATAGTAGGAGTCCGGCTAGTCGATAACATCCATGAGGATTTTCCCTCACATTACAAAAAAAAGTGTGTGCGTGTTTTTTTTTTTTTTTTTTTTTTATACCACTAAGGTGGCAGACAAGCACACGGCCCACCAGAAGGACCGGTGGTCACCGCAGCCTATGAACGTTTGCAACACCAGAGGCGCCACACTCGCGCTGCCGACCCTGTAAAAACCTTCTTAGACCCCTTTTGAAGAACCCTTTACGTGCGATTGAAGTAAAACTTCTTTGCCATTGACGGCATCAAATGTTATATTAATATCATTCATTCGATTTTTGAATAGCGGAAACTACGTATGTAGGATATGGTAGGAGTACTTACTATAAAGAATTACTTGGTACAAATAAAGCCACTGAATTGATTTCAATTGTAATTAAATCCTACATTTAAGTATACCAAATATTACACTGATATAAATCACTTAGGTACCCCTATAATTCAATGTACAGGTCCTCAAACTCATTTCTAAGCACGTGCTTAAGTACAACTTAGAGTACTCTTAACTTAGTTTAGTAAATCGACTTTCTATTTATCAAATATCAACCTTATATTAATGTTCATAAAGTCTAATTTTACGATGAAGTAATTTTACCAAAAAAAAATTTTACAATAATGTTATAGGATAATCAACTTCATTGCTGATATTAATAAGGGTGATATTTATTTGTATGTTCTTTTAAAGTACTCGAAAGTACAAAAATTGACATCAATATAATACTTATTATCGCATCTGTTGCCTGTTAGTACATTTCAAGGGTTGTATTGTGGGTCTGTTCCTTTAGAATTGATACCACAATAAGGGTTTGTAAAGTTGTGGAGTTGAAAAAGAGGTAACAAAATTTGAATAGTGCCATCAATGATATATTTTCTACATACATACATATAGTCACGCCTTTATTCCAGAAGGGGTAGGCAGAGGTACAGTATACGCCCCCATTTCACCTTATAGTTTTATGTCCCACGTAATAGGTATAATCTGGCTGTATCGAGGCTAATCTCAAGCAACTTCCATCTCTACGCTGACGACTTGCAGATTTATCATCATTTTGCGGTTTCTGATAGCTTGTCTGGTATATCCAGCATGAACCAGGACTTAGATCGCGTTAGTGACTGGGCCAGGTCGGTCGGACTGTGCATTAACCCTCGTAAGTCACAGGCAATCATTATAGGGAGTAAGTACATGCGCAGCAGTTTGGATGTAGACACATTGCCTCCTGTGCTTCTAAATGGAACTCCAATACCATTCACAGAAAAAGTAAAGAATTTGGGAGTAATTATGGACATCAATCTATCCTGGTGTTCCCAGGTTAATGAGGTTAGTAAATAGGTTCATTTTACCTTCCACACTCTGAAATGCCTCCAAAACTTTCTACCCCTAAAGACTAAAATTTTCCTGGCCCAGACTCTTATTCAGCCTATTCTCGACTACGTCGACGCCTGCTATTTAGGGTCCGTTCACACAGACCGGCTCGGAGAGCAGAGCAGATTCTTATCACGTTGAAAACAGAGCTTTTATTATTTGAAGTAAGGTTTATTCTTGCATGTGCACTGCTTTTGTCAGTAAGAATGCTTGAACGCGCTTGGTGTGAAATAATAAGAGGAGCTGACCGGCTCCGATCGCGTACTTTTCTAGCTCGTGCAGCCGATCGGCTCCGATTGCGTGCTCTTTCCCGCTCGCGCAGCCGATCGGCTCCGATTGCGTGCGCGCCGCTCCACGCCGACCACCATTTCGATAGCACAATTTAAACAGAACAGTTGTGTGCACTTATACGAAAACATGACTGATGACAAATTAATATATTTCTTCATCCGAGCTATCGGATTCGGAACATGGTTTTACCATGTTCCGAAAAGCACCCGTTAACACCGAAAACAAAACTTGGAATACTGGTACTGCCTTTGTAGTGAATCGATGCACTCGATGAATCCGACCGGCTGCGAGCGCATCCGACCGGCTCCGAGCGCATCCGACCGGCTCCGAGCGCATCCGATCGGCTCCGAGCGCATCCGCTTTCAGCCGGTCTATGTGAAATAGTTAGCGGCTCCGCTCCGACCAGCTCAGAGCGTATACGATCCGGTCTGTGTGAAAAGAAAAGTGCGCGTCGATGCTCTCCGAGCCGGTCTGTGTGAACGGACCCTTAGATGCCACTGAGGAGCTCCTAAACAAACTTGAGAGGCTTCAAAATTTATGCATCCGTTTCATATTTAACCTCAAAAAATATGATCATGTCTCACATCTTTGCCGAAAACTCAAGTGGCTCCCTATCCGCCTTCGCCGGAACACTCGTATACTCTGTCTTCTTTACAATACCCTGTACAACCCCAATTCACCTTCCTATCTAAGCGATCGATTCTCATTCATGCGTGATCCTAATGTTCCCTGTAGATCTCATCTACGCTCTATCCTTAAATGTCCTAGACACAAATCAGATTGCTACACAAATTCCTTCACAGTTCATGCGGCTAGACTGTGGAATTCCCTTCCGCCTAACATACGAGATTCTAAGTCAATATCAATCTTTAAAAAAAAAGTTCGTTTACACTACCTCTCCTCTATCGCGTAATTTTTACTTTCTTTCCTATGTAAATATTTTGGTCATTTCAAACTAATTTTCTCATGCTTTTTTATTTGTTTTAGAATAGGAATATTTTAGTTATATATTTATAATTATGTATATACGTATGGTTATGTGTATAATATATAATTATGTCTTGAGTATTTATGTATACAGGATCTATTATATTGGTTTGTGTATGTTTACTATATTCTTGACTGAGTTTATCATCACACTTCTACCTTTAACATACTTCTTTCTTCAAACTGTTCTTTCGCCGGACTGCTGGAAGAAATTTCTTTATAGAAATAAGCAGTACCATTGTACTTTTTTTTTCCTTTGATTTGTATTACCTGTGTGATCATTATGTGTACATAAATTTTAAATAAAATAAATAAATAGGTGGTGAGCCTATTGCTGTGCTGAAATGGACAGCCCATAAGGCCTTCAATTTGGCTTAACGATTGTCAATTTACTGACAACCGGGTTTCATTTCGAGTTTTCCTTCTCTACGCAATGGATCTTTTTGAGAAAGTGTTCCCTTAGTCCCTTAGTGTTCCCTTAGTGATGGATAAAGTAAAGAATAGTGTGATAAGGGAACGTTGCGACATGACAGAAGATGTAGTGACTAAGATAGAGAAAGGAATGCTCAGATGGTTTGGACATGTGGAGAGAATGGATGGAAATAGGCTGACGAAACAGATTTATGAGGCGAGAGTGAATGGGCAAACTGGTAGGGGTCGACCTCGGCATACTCAAGTCGATAAAATCGATAATCTTCTGAGAAAAGGCCAGGTCAAGAGTACCCTTAACCGAAGAGCATGTATGAAGACACTTATGAAAGTTGAAGAAGCGAAAGTTGTTTGCAAGGATCGTAGCAAGTGGAAAGTCATAGTCTCTGCCTACCCCGTTGGGAGACAGGCGTGATGTTATGTATGTTATATGTTCCCTTAGTCGCCTCTTACGACGCCTAAGTATTTTCTACCTACTGTATACCTAATGCTATCACGGTAGGGAAAATATCCTTTAAATCAATCAATCAAATAAGATAATCAAAATCGCCACAACACACAGTCTTCGTGCACCTTATGCATCAAGCGCCATCTTGCGACCTTTTCTAGGTCGTTTGGGTTATTGTACATTCGTCACAAAGTAAATTCGTCATATATTGAAAAATCCATACATGGAAAGTAAATTCGTCACATGTATAAAAAATACGTGTAAATTCGTCACATGTACATGAGGGTTATTGTAAAATTGTCACAAATTCTTATTTCACTTTGTTTAAGTAGCAATAGCAATTGAATGTTTTGATTTTTAGCTATAGCTCGACGGAGGGTCTCCTACTTCGGGTTGGTTTATAAAAAATCGGATTGCTCTGAGTTATATTAAATGTTACTTAGAGATTATGAGTATTATAGTAAAATCCCTATGCGGGGTAGTCAGAAATCGTGTCGAGACCACAGATATCAGAAATTTCTGATTTCTGTGGTCGAGACCAACTGATAAAGTTGGTTAAATTAGCTAAATGTTTGCAATCGGTGCGGATAAAAGCTATGTGTCGAATTTACAATAAACAAAATGGAAATTTATTGAATAAATGAGAATTGTGACGAATTTACTTTGTGACGAATGTACAACAACCGCCTACGTGGTTGCCAAGTCGCGGTCTCCACTCCTAAACATAAATATATATTTAAAGGGTATGGGGTTCTTCAAAAAGGGTGTTAGAAGGATTTTACAGGGTCTGCAGCGCGAGAGTGGCGCCTCTGGTCCACCAGTCCTTCTGGTGGGCCGTATGCTTGTCTGCCACCTTAGTGGTATAAAAAAATTAGGTACATAATATCTCAGTTTGTTCGGTTTCAAGACTAATTGACAAAATGTTTACAAAGCATGGTTATCATGGCGACCGACTTCGGCTTTCCAAATATGATCAAGAAGACGTACGTACGTCTTAAATATGGACCAGAAGGATGGCCATCCTGTACACACTCCATCCTCATCAGAACAACCGAAAATCCCACAATGTTGTCTAATACAAGAGAATTGGTTGTAATTGGCCCTTCCTTTCAGCTCAAGTGCACTTGTAAATTTACCAATCAAACCATTCGAAAATCCACCTTAGGGCCTTGTCTCCAAAGTCGAAATTTCAGTGGCAATATCATTTGACACTTACAACGTTATTCAACTTAAGTTTCACAATATTTGACAATGAAATTTAGAGTCTTTGCGAGAAGCTTTAAGGTTGATAATTGAATGTGTGTTACCCTTGACCTTTAGGACAGGAAAAGGGGTGCAAATACGAAATCAAATTGATGACAAGATGTTCTGATTTAAGATGTTGTATTATCTGTATCATGATGTTAGGTGACTTTGGGTAAAATCAAGCTCATCTACAATAGGTACACCTGCGTATTTTCAATGGCCCTAGCAGAATACCAATCTTCGCCAGAACCTAACGTTTCAAAAGATCGTTCCTCTGTCGAACTATAAAAACTTGGAACGACATGCCCGCACACGTGTTTCCCTCAACTTACAATCCCGGGTTCTTTAAGAGGAGCGGGAAGAGGCACATCACAGGGCCGCCAACTTGAGGACCACTGCCAGAAGTGGCCCCAAATCGCTAGATCGGGGAGAATCGCGCCACGGCTTTCCATCAGGCTGGTGGCGACGTCAATTTGGCGAGCTGACCATTAAAAAAAACCAGCACCAGCGCTAACTCGCTAATATTACGCGAAGTAGCATCAAAGCTGAGCTAGGGACCATTTTTGTCTCATTCGGGGATATTCATGTCACTCTGTTTAATATATCATAATTTACTTTTATTGTGTGATCTTGCTGAGAGCAGAATAAATAGTTTTCTTTCTTTCTTTGCTAACTAACGGACGTTCTCATGGCGAAGAGATGGAAGTCTCGCCACAAAACGCTGCAGCCCCACGCACTGTCGGCGGCGTACGGTTCAGGCTATTAGAGTACGAAGAAATAGCCCGAGAGTCTAGATTTGTATATGGTCTAGCATATCTACAAGAATCGGCCTCGATGACCGAGGGCTTGAGGACGGTAAGAGGGCTGCTCACCGTCCTTACAGGAGCAGGCCCATGACGGTAGCGTGACGTGAGAGATTCACGCACGCCCCCTCTTAAAAGTGAGATCACACGCGAAACCTCACCAAAGACGCGGGATAGCACCCCATCCACCCTCAAGGCGTGGCCGCAGTGGTAGCCGTAGGTCTGTTGGGCGTCCTGGGACATCCTTCTGAAGGCTTACCCGGGGCTCCCAACCATAGGCTGTTTGCGTTACGTGAGTTTTTTTAGTCGGTAGGAGTCCGGCATAGCATCCATGACGGATTTTCCCTCACGTTAAGAAAAAAGCAAATCTACAAGTCGATTTCCTTCACTTTCCCGATTCCCATGGAAACGTTTTCCGGGGATAAAAAGTAGCCTATTTGTATTCCAGACTGTAATATATCCCTGTACCGAATTTAGGTAACAAAAAATCAAAATTTCAGACATTACTCATCCACACATCTACAAACTTTCGCATTTATAATATTAGCACAGTATATAGAGAACTACGATATGTCGGCATTTATAATAATGTCGCATTTATAATATTAGCACAGTATAAAGAGAACTATGATATGTCGGCATTTATAATATTAGCACAGTATAAAGAGAACTATGATATGTCGGCATTTATAATATTAGCACAGTATAAAGAGAACTATGATATGTCGGCTGTGATATTAGTAAGATAAATAGTTCTAGGTTCAACCACTAAGTTCTAACCACTCGCGATCAAGTGGATGGTATGCTTATTTGCCACAGAAATCAGTACATCAATTCTAAACCTATTGAGATTGCATCTAACAATCAGTTGACATAATTGAATGAGACTAATTTAAACAGTTTTGCTCAGTCATATTGTCCGTAGAGACATCACAGAACTACTAATAGCTCAGCGGACGCAATAACTGTCAATTGTAAGGTCAAAGGTTCTAGTCTGGGCTAAGTGACTTGTAGGGGATACATATTAGCTTAGTAAATTTGATATTTAGGTACTAAGTAGCTGACCCTCGCAACTTCGTTTACGCTACAAAAGGTGCATGAAAAGACATGTATTTTTTCAACAGACTCATGGGCACGATGAAACTGCCCTGTTTGCGTAATCATAAAAGAGCTTAAAGATTAAGTCCATTCTAAAACAATTTTACAATAGCCTTAATCATTAAGCTCTTTTATGATAAAGTCAACACGCCAGTTTAGATTTACCCTCACATTAAAAGGAATCCTTGAATTCTAGGTTTTGCGAAAGTTGAGATGTCTCTAATTTCTGAACTACAAATTCCACAACATTGAAACTTGTGTGAAACAATCCTTAAAGTAGGTACTCTCTTTTTAATACTGAAAAAAAATTGGCATTGAGAAGTTACAAATAAAAAACCATTTTGTCTTTCATCCCCTCTCCCAAAGGAACCCAGCAAAATATCGGGATCAAAAGTATCCTAGAACCTTCCTCGGATTATAAGCTCTGATAGTACCAAGTTTCATTCGAATCGATTTAGTAGTTTCATAGTGATACTTATTCGGGTTACAGAAAGACAGACAGACATGAAAGATTTAAATTATACATTTTCGGCATCAGTATCAATTAGAGAACATCCTACAATAAAAAAAATCTAAATGTCTTCGATGTACAGACTCTCGACCCTCATCAGTTTTATTATATGTATAGATATATTTATTTTCATGACGAACTAGATGATGCTTCCTGGTTTTAATCGTGTGGAATTTTGTTCCCGTTCCCGCTTCCCATGGGAACTTATTCTCGTGATAAAAAGTAGACAATATGTTATTACGGACTATAATCTATCCCTGAGCGGAATTTCAGTCAGATCCGTTCAGACTTTAGAGCGCTAAAGAGTATGTAACAAACATCCAGAATTCCAGACAATACATACACATCAACACATCTACAAACTATATATCTATCTATCTATCTTCATGCCAAATCCCTTGCGGGGTAGGCAGAAAGAACCGAGCGCCACACGGCACGGTCCATACACACCTCACTTGCGTGTGCTTCAAGCTGTAATCCTCACCTTTGAAATCTCAATGAAAACGAATTTTGACAACGCCAAAAAATAGTCGTGAAATAGTCGTAAATAGTCGTACATGTAAAAAAAATAGTCGTATTATAGTTTCGGCGTTATAGCTATAGGTTAGTGAGGATTATGGCTTGAACGTCAAGCTGTAATCCTCACCTCTGGTGCAAGCAAACGGTTAATGCTATCGAATTGGTTTAGGTTCCAAAAAATAGTCGTAAAATAGTCGTAAAGACCTGCCAAATCTCAGAAATAGTCCATAAGCGGTTTCCGAGATGTGAAGGTACCCTGGTGAGGATTATGGCTTGAACCTTTGAAAACTTCAAATTTCTCCGGAACGCCTGCGAGTTTCGGTTCAAAGTTTGTGCCAAAAAATAGTCGTGAAATAGTCGTAAGTAGCTATAATAAATTTGAGTTGATTTAATGTGAAAATAAAAACTTTATATTTTCCCTACATTTCTATTGATGTACAGTCGTGTACAAAATTTGTAACTTCTAATGATACTAGAGGAAGTCACGCGGTTTTATCCGCGTAGTTTCCGTTCCCATGGGAATGCGGGAATAAAATAAAGCCTATGTTTACCGGGAAGAGTGTAGCTTCCCAACAGTGAAAGAATTTTTCAAATCGGTGAAGTAGTTTCGGAGCCTATTCGATGCAAACAAACAAACAATCAAATCTTCTCTCGTTATAGTATTGTTGCAGAATTAGGTTATTGGGAAATATTCCGCTTAATATAATAATATTTCTTTGAATGAGACGTTTTCCATACCAGCAGTTATAATTAAACAAAAAACAAACATTTATGATTTGTATCCTTATTTATTACAACCGAAAGCTTGCAAATACGTACATTTGTTTAAATCTCTCTATATGTTTATAACACAGCAATTAGTTTTGATCACAATTGTCATAGTCAGTTAAATATCTGTTGGCGTTTCTAGAAAACTTCTAGATGGCGCTGGTAGGTTGAGTCACAGATTAATAAATAGCTACTACGTAACAGATACATCGCTCCCATACAAAAGCGAAAATACCCATGCTATATTAGCCAACAAAATTTTTATAATAATACCTGCTGCTCAGAACGAGAAGAATTAAGTAACTATTGTACAGCAGATGGGTGTAAAAGTAAAAAAACAAAGGAATTTTTTTATTCATTGCCGTACTACAAATGTTAAAAACCGTTGATTTTCCATCGCTTTGCTCCTGTTTGCCTTATGATTATTTATTTAAATTATTTATTATATTTTACACTATGAAATTTTGAATTCCGAAAAAGGGAACAAAAATACAAAACTAAAACATATTTGATTGACTAATAAAAAACATGGTTGATTCGTAACATTCGTTGTATTACAATAACAACCCTAGCGCATTCTTACGATGACGTCATTCGCAGGGCGGGCAACATAGCCTCGACGCTATGAGCACGTGTTTAAGGTACAATTCTTCTCGTTCTGAGCAGCAGGTATTATTATTAAAATTTTGTAGGCTAATATAGCATAGGTATTTTCGCTTTTGTATGGGAGCGATGTATCTGTTACGTAGTAGCTATTTATTAATCTGTGACTCAACCTACCAGCGCCATCTAGAACTTTTCTAGAAACGCCAACAGATATTGAACTGACTATGACAATTGTGATCAAAACTAATTGCTGTGTTATAAACATACAGATAGATTTAAACAAATGTACGTATTTGCAAGCTTTCGGTTGTAATAAATAAGGATACAAGTCATAAATGTTTGTTTTTTGTTTAATTACAACTGCTGGTATGGAAAACGTCTCATTCAAAGAAATATTATTATATTAAGCGGAATATTTCCCAATAACCTAATTCTGTACCAATATTATAACGAGAGAAGATTTGATTGTTTGTTTGTTTGTTTGCATCGAATAGGCTCCGAAACTACTTCACCGATTTGAAAAATTCTTTCACTGTTGGGAAGCTACACTCTTCCTGGTAAACATAGGCTTTATTTTATTCCCGCATTCTCATGGGAACGGGAACTACGCGGATAAAACCGCTTGACTTCCTCTAGTATCATTGGAAGTTACAAATTTTGTACACGACTGTACATCAATAGAAATGTAGGGAAAATATAAAGTTTTTATTTTCACATTAAATCAACTCAAATTTATTATAGCTTCTTACGACTATTTCACGACTATTTTTTGGCACAAACTTTGAACTGAAACTCGCAGGCGTTCCGGAGAAATTTGAAGTTTTCAAAGGTTCAAGCCATAATCCTCACCAGGGTACCTTCACATCTCGGAAACCGCTTATGGACTATTTCTGAGATTTGGCAGGTCTTTACGACTATTTTACGACTATTTTTTGGAACCTAAACCAATTCGATAGCATTAACCGTTTGCTTGCACCAGAGGTGAGGATTACAGCTTGACGTTCAAGCCATAATCCTCACTAACCTATAGCTATAACGCCGAAACTATAATACGACTATTTTTTTTACATGTACGACTATTTACGACTATTTCACGACTATTTTTTGGCGTTGTCAAAATTCGTTTTCATTGAGATTTCAAAGGTGAGGATTACAGCTTGAAGCACACTCACTTGCTTCTTCAACTTTCATTTTTCTTTTCATGCATGCACGTCGGTTCCTTCGGCTCTTGACACCACCTTCAACTAACACACGATTAATTTGGTCGTGGTAGGTGTGTCGTGGCCTTCCCCGACTCCTACGTCCATCCACTTTCGCGTTGTATATCTGTTCTGTACAAACATTCGCATTTATAATTATTAGTAAGATAAATAATAATTAGGTGACCACTCGCAATCAAATAGATTGTTTGCTTATTTGCCACCAACAGTATTAAAAATATAAATTCAGTTCATTCTCAACATTTTGAGATTGCATCCAACAAATAATTGACATAATTTAATGACACTAATTTAAACAGTTTTGCTCTGACATATTGTCTGTGCTACAACACTGAGCTACTAATAGCTCAGCGGACGCGATGACTGTCAATTGTAAGGTCAAAGGTTTGGCTCTGGGCTCAGTGAGTTGTAGATGATACTTTTTTTTTTTCACGTGAGGGAAAATCCACGTAGGATGCTATGCCGGAGTCTTACCGACTGAAAAACCTCACGTAACGCCCAACAGCCTATGGTTGAGAGCCCCGGGAAATCCCTCAGGAAGGATGTCCCGTGACTCCCAACAGACCTACGGCCGCCACTGCGGCCTCGCCCAGGGGGTGGTTCGGGTGCAATCCCGCGTCTATGGGGGGTTTCGGGTGTGACCCCGCTTCTAAGGGGGGGCGTGCGTGAGTTGCTCACGTCACGCTGCCGTCATGGGCCTGCTTCTGTAAGGACGGTGAGCGGCCCTCTCACCGTCCTCAGACCCCCGGTCATGGAGGCCGATAGTCCTCGGCGAAGATACGTCGGCGGCGCCCAGGGCGCCGACTGCGGAACTCGGGTGGGAGAGTTCTCTACCGCACCCGGCCCGCCGCCTCCTTCGCGAGCATGACCTGCTCGCAGAAAGAGGCGGTGCAGTCCCACTTACTCCCGCTGGAGAGCATGGCTCGCACCATGGCCTCGAGCGAGAGAGTGTCCACGCCCAGACCCACTACGAGGACCTGGCGCTGTTGTGCCCACGCCGTGCACTCCACCAGCGTGTGGAGCGCCGTGTCATCGCTGCGGTCCTCGCAGTGCTGACACTCGGCCGTGGTTTCCCGGTGTTTTCGCCACAGATACCTACCGAAGCTACCGTGCCCGGCAAGCATCTGTTGTAGATGATACTTACCTATTAGTTTAGTAAATTATCTATTTAGCTGCAAATATATCAATTTTCATGACTACCTAGATGATGCTTGCTGGTTTCACCTGTGTGGAATTTTGTTTCCTTTCCGGCTTCCCATAGGAATTTATCATCATGATAAAAATTAACCAATATGTTATTCTAGACTATAATCTACATCCAGAATTCCAGACAATACATGCACATCAACACATCTACAAACTTTCGCATTTATAATTATTAGTAAGATAAATAAACAATTAGGTAACCACTCGCAATCAAATAGAGTGTTTGCTTATTTGCCACCAGCAGTATTAAAAATATAAATCAGTTCATTCTAAACATTTTGAGATTGCGACTAACAATTAGTTCATAATTGAATGAGACTAATTTAAACAGTTTGCTCAGTCATATTGTCTGTAGAGACAACACAGAACTACTATAGTTGAATCCTGCCCGATCTGACAATAATGTAAACATGTCATGTTTTAACAATCGTTGTCTAAGACAGATTAGTAGAAAAATATAGTATGACAAATCACTGAATTTTTTTAGTATCCTGAGTAGGTATTTTAATTGAAAATAAACTATCATAAAGAAGTTATTTGGTGTCGAAATTATTGTAAAAACACTGTATGAGTCCTGGATACTGGAATATAATCAGGGTGAATACTCAATTGCAAGTAACTATGGATATATAGGATCAAATGTGTTTGTTTACATTTTTGCGCAAAGCTATTGAAATACCTATAGTATAGGTCAGGGGTTCCCAACCTGTGCGCCGCGGCGCCCTGGGGCGCCGTAGAAAATCCAGAGGGGCGCCGCGAGGCGCCTCACGGCGCCCCTCTCTCAAAAAATAAAAAGAGCACAAAAAGAATAGCCCGCCAAGATTTTTGCCAATTCTGCTAAAGCGGGCCGCGTTCCGAACTGGTGGTGGTACTAACTTTGATTTGTATTCATGAACGTGTCGCAAGTGCCTATGTAGTAGGACTATGCGATATAAATGTTTTTTGAGCTTGAGTTTGACCCGTCGCCGTCGTTTTCCGAGTCGTGGACTCTGCTCTAAAACTCCTTTGCAAAAAAGGGTCTGTCGGTCAAGGCAACTATTTCGATGTTTTAAAACTAATCTACGCGGTGTCTGAGAATAGTTAGAGGCGAAAGTTGCCACCTTCCGCCCAAGGAAATCGGCCAAGTCCTCACCGCGTTGACCATCTTGAAGAGTCTTAGTGGATCTCTCAACTTAGGTGGTGATCAGATCGATAATAAACGAGTGGCTGGAGAGGAGCCATGGCAATCTCTTCTATCGGTTGTCACCGATAATTAATGGCACGGATGCTTCGATAAGTATCTGTGGCGATTACGCCGGGATACCACGGCTCAGTGTCAGCACTGCGAAGGAAGCAGCGAGGACACAGCGCTCCATACAGAGCATAGCGTGGGCGCCATGTCCTAGTGGTAGGTCTTGACCAGAACATTATCTCGCTGGAGACTACGGTGCGAGCGATGATTTCCAACGGGAGTACGTGGGACGCCGCCGCGTTTTTCTGCGAGCAGGTCATTCTCGTAAAAGAGATGGCGGGGAGGGAGCAGGGAGATAACTCTCCAACCCGAGATTTCCAGTCTGCGGCGAGGGTGCCATACACTCGATTTTGCCCATACTATCGGACTCTATGACCGGGGGCCTAAGTCGGGGCGGGGGCTGTTCACCGTCCTTACAGAAGCAGGCCAAGACGACAGCGTGACTTCAAAGTTTTTCGCACAACACACGACCCAGGAAGCGTGAGTGACACCCGAAAGCTCCCAAAGACGCGGGGAAGTACTCGAACCAAACGAAGTAAAGTAGATGACGTCGTTGTGGTAGCCAAGGTCTGTCGGGAATCCTGGGACATCTTTCCCGAGGCTCCCGACCATAGGTAGTGGTAGAGCACCGTATGGTTTCAGTCGGTAAGATTTCGGCACACAGATTCCACAAGTAAATAAAAAGGAAGACAGTTTCCCTAGATAACGCCGGCTTCACATGTTTTCCCGGATTTGGTCTGCATAATGACTTGGCCGAGGCTCCATGGCACAGGAAAGTGGCTTGTGCGGAGGATTACTATTCGAGGGGGGGGGGGGGGGGGGAATTACACGTGATATGATGGGGAGCCGTGAAAAATTTCAAGACTTCTAAGGGCGCCGCGGCCTGCTAAAGGTTGGGAACCCCTGGTATAGGTACTAGTAATAAGCTCAGCGGACGCGATGACTGTCAATTGTAAGGTCAAAGGTTCTAGTCTGGGCTAAGTGACTTGTAGATGATACTTATTAGTTATTAGTTTAGAATATGATCTATTTTGGTACATATAAATTTAATTTTTGTAACTAAGTAGTTCTACCATCATGCATTTGTAAATTGTGATGCGATGAAAATTTATATTGCTTTCTACCTAGCCCAAAGGCAAAGTACCAACATACTCGTACTATGTGATATCTACGTGTCGATTCGATTTCTTGTTGAAATTAGTACAAAATTAGAATAAAATATGATATTAGTTTTTGATTTACCTTCACCGAAAATACAAACACATAAAAACGAAAGAAATTTGAACCGCTCTCTACCTATTCTTAAGCAAAGTAGCTTGATAATTATGTGATATCTATGTGTGGATCCGATTTCTTGTTGAAGTTAGAACAAAATTAGAATAAATGTATTTAGTAGTTTTTGTATTTACCCCAAATAGAAACATATAAAAAGTCTATAATCCACTTATTTGGCTTCGGTGTCCTGGATAGAATACGGCACAAGTGCCTTCTACAATATACAGAGTGGAATTTAAAGACGGTAGTTGGAGGTAAAGTAGGTACCTACCCTTAATATCGATAATGGCAAGTTTTGCTGAAAGGAAACATTTCTTTAGTTTCAAAAGTAAGTAAAACTGCATTTAATGATTTTTGAAAAATCACGTGCTTGAGCCGGGAATGGAACCTAGGAGATGTGAAAAAAAATCATATTCGGTTGGTATCATAAAATACAGGATTTTATGATACCAACCGAAAGATCTTTAATAAGGAACAATATCTCTTAAACGACATACTACCTTAAATTATAAGAAGACCTAGTAAAATATGTTTTTATTGTAAAGCTTACTCACTATCTGAAAAAAAATCAGTCTTATTGAAATTCTTCCCCTTTTTTTTGAAGTTGGTTAAAAAAATGTTCTAGTTTCTGTGAATGGGAATATTCGTTCTTGTCACTTAATCAACCAACTTCAAAAAAAGGAGTTTCTCAATTGGACTGTTTTATTTATCGTCAGATAGTGAGTAAGCTTTACAATAAAAACATATTTTACTTGATCTTCCTTTATTTTAAGATAGTATGTTGTTTAACACGTTCACGGACAGTACGTCGAGAACCGTACATCCTGACTCTCATAATATGGCACTACGGCTGTAGCCGGTGATTTTAAATGTATCAAAAGTGGAATTACGTTCACAGCCGAAGATTTTTCATTACACACATAGGAACGGCGTGACTCTGTGCCGTTTTAGGCTGTAATACAGACAGCTAGTGTCACATCAAGCACTCCGACGCGTGCACACAAGTTAAGTCTCTCACGCACACATTGAAGGACATCATGTCGTGACACTCCTTCTGTGGCCGGGCGATCTACCTACTTATTCGATCGAACGGTTACGTCTTTGGCCGTTACTGCCGCAACACTTACTTGAAAAATCTAATAATGTGGCAGTCCGTCCGCAGGCGTGATACTATTTTGTATGGAAAATTTGTGTGTCATATCACAATTTTTTAAGAATGGTTTCTGTTCGTGAACGTATTAAAAGAGATTGATCCTTATTAAAGACTGTTGCGGTTGGTATCATAAAATACAGGTTGTTTATTTTTCACATCTCCCAGGTTCGATTGCCGGCTCAAGCAGGTGATTTTTCAAAAATCTTTGAATGCAGTTTTACTTACTTTTGAAAATAAAGGAATGTTTCCTTTCAGCAAAACTTGCCATTATCAATATTAAGGGTACTTTCCCTCCAACTACCGTCTTTAAATTCCACCCTGTATCTATATAATCCATTTTATAAGGTTCCATAGGTACCCAAAGAGTAAAAACGGGACTCAATTAAAATGAGACTCTGTTGTCTGTACGTCTGTCTGAGTCGAATTTTCACAGATGATGTAGGTAATTCTGTTGTGGAAATACATCATCTGTAAAAATTTCAACTGACTAGCTATCACTGTTTATGAGATACAGCCTAATTTCAGACAGACGAACAGAAATGAATAAGCGTTTCAAAAGATCGTTGCTCTATCGCTTAAGTACCAAAGCTAGTATAAATAAATTGAAAAAAAAAAACTCGCCAAAAAAAACTGTATTTTACTAATGTTGATAAGTGACAATAAAATAAAGTAAAAGAAACACGGTAGTATGCAAACCAACTCTGGATTCATACCTACGAGCTATTATTGCGGGAAGGAATGAAAGAGTACGTGAAACTTTGAAGACGAGGGCTTCAGCTACTAATCAAAACACAAAACCTCGATACATAACCCATAGGCTTTTTATCCCGGGAACTTCTTGTGGGAATATTGTACGGGAAAGCATCAAACAATCAAAAGATACAAATAAGTAAGGACAGTGACTTACAAAACTAAGACTAGCTGATTACTTACAGTACATTGCACTTATTAGATTAGGGGTACAAAAAGCTACACTAACAATCAGATTCTATTTTAATATTGGGTATCATAACCTTTAATACTATGATAATACAATTACAGGTAATCTATTATAATTAATTTTCTACAAAAACTTTGTAATAAATTGTCGTGGAATAACTAAAGACTACTAGCGCCATCTAGTTGGCAATAGCGATAATAATGCTTAAGATGATAAAATTATTTTGTGGCACATTTTACTCTTAGCAATGAAACATATTATCATGTGTATATCCCCGAGGGGGTAGACAGAGGTGAATTAGACACCTATGTACATATTGCCGGTAGTATTAATAGGCCCACAACAGGCGGCAATCAGGCAGCGGCATCATTTTGGCGTGCTAAATATAAAAAAAAAGACCTATTGGGTTTTGGTGCCAAGACTATTGCCGTCACCTTCCAACGCCCAGAACAGATGTTTCACATTCACATATGTACCTAATCTCTGCACTGCAGCAGTACTTTGATATACCTACCTACTGCAATCTAGGTACTGCTCGTTCGCTCTAACTTTGCCGCTCGGCTCCATACTAAAGTCGAATTTTAATTAGACGAAGTAAATTGACAGCAACTAATGTCACTTCTTCATACAATGTTGCTTATTATCTATGTCGAAGTGACATTAGCTACTGTCAATTTACTTCGTGTAATTAAAAATTCGGGTATAGGTACGCCTCCACGCCAGCGGCAAAGTTAGAGCGAACGGGTAGTACTGTTCTTATTTCACGACTGCCAATGTAATTATTTCATTCTCTCGCTGTTTATCCATCTTTTTCTCTTTGAAATTTATATTAGGATCTGATATCTGATATCCCCTTACAATCACACGGTGCTTTTTCTCGTTTATGTGTAGCTACTGCAATTAGTACACCCCCGAAAGGACATTTTTCTTTCTTGGACTTCACCCCATTAAAACTGTTTAGTGGGTATTTCTTGAAAGGCTAAAATCTGGACCACAACCAAACTTGGCCGTCGGGAGATGGTTGAAATAAATAAACCTGTAGCTTTGTAATGTTGTCGGAGTTCAAATCGGGAATTTTGCATCAAATGTCTTACTTATAAGAAACATTCCAGCCCCTGGGTTTTTTCTTTTATTATATTTTTGGTTTTTCAGAAAGCCAGATTTTGTTTCGCATTATGGTTTAGTTGTGGCAGCTGACGCGATTTGATACGCTTGCTGCTGCAACTCAGGATGTCGCATTATTAAACTTTGATGTCATTTTTAGTTGGATAAAGAAAAATAAATAGATAAATATAAATATACGTTATTGTATCTTTATTCAAGTGCCATTGTAGGCTTTCAATTTTGAGAAAATATGGCTCGCGAGCTCCGTATAGCTTGCCAACGCGTCTTCTTTTGTGAGTAGTTCTGCCACGCTTTAATGGGTCAATGTCATGGAATATGCAGAGTGATTCGTGCCGCACTCGCTCCTCAGCAAACCCCGGACAGTCTGTTAGCAGGTGCGCCACGGTCTGTGGTGTGTTGGTGTTACAGAGACAGCAGTCTTCTGGTGTGATGTGAAACCAGTGTAAAAAGTATGTCTTGTAGAGGTCGTGGTTGGTGAGTATCTGTGTTGTGTGGAAGTGTATGACTGTCTGCGTGTTTCCGGAAGTGTGCGATGTCGGCTAGATGACCAGCCCCTGGGTTAGGTAGGTACTTATTGTAGGCGGTTGCCAACTTCGCCGACACGGTTATGTCGGCAAAGGAGGCTGCGCAGAGGGTGCGGGAAGAGGATGCTCTTGCCGCTCCCAACCGGCGCGACGTAGGCGGAGCGGAAGGTGGCTTCGGCCGCGAACCGTCTCTAACCCCGGGGTTGACCTGCACACTTCACTCATGTGTGCATTGCCCAGGCCACCACGTCTGTTGATTACTAGCACCTACCGGGGTAATTCTCCAACGGCGCAATAGCTCAGCTACCCTGAGCCGCCCGGCGGTGTTTTGGGTAATAAGACAAATCCCAGAACGCCCCCACAGGGGCAGATCGGTTTCAAGGAGTTTTAGTGAGTATTCCCAGTGCTGTCTTTATCAGATGCTGGGCGACCCTCACACGAGCATGAGTCCGTAAGCGGAGCTCTCTTTGTGAAAATAATAATCATAAACAAAGGTACCTAGGTACTTATTTATTTAAATGCACAACATAACATCAGATCCAAATCTACTGTTCAGGTATTTTAATTAGGTATTGTAACTGGCACATACCGCGTATGGTCACGCCTTTATCCCCGAAGGGGTAGGCAGAGGCATATTAAATGCCCACATTTCACCTTTGTATAAATTGTCCCACGTAATAGGTGGTGAGCCGTATTGCCGTGTTTAAATGGACAGGCGCAGGTTGTGACTGCCTGCTGTTGAAATAGGTAAAGCCTTCAACTTAGCTTGACGACTGCCATTTTGCTGGCAACCGGGACCAACGGCTTAACGTGCCTTCCGAAGCACGGAAACGCTCAAATAAATGTCACAAAGTGATCACATGGATGGTCACCCATCCATGGACCGGCCATAGTGAAAATTGCTTACTGCAGTGATCGTTTACAGAACACGTGTCCACTCGAACACTAGTCCGCGGGGCCACGAGCGCTTACTGATACATACAGTACTAATCAATGCTGAACCTACATTATGTAGGTAAGACCTACATTACACTGATAAGTATTTAGATTACAATAACAGCGTTGTTTTTTTTACAACTGAGATTAAAAATAAGATCGTAACCCTACGAGATCCTATTTATTCATATACCTATGCTCTTTTTCCTTGAGATTATTGTTACCCACACTCCCATTATCGTGATTCCTGTGAACCAGGTTCTTCCATCCAACACCAGAACAGTTTTACAGAGCGCGAGCTCTTAAAACTCTGTAAATTCCCGGGAGAAGATTGCCCGTTTTGGAACGCGCATTGAAATTATCTTAAGAAAAATAATAAAATTACCGCGTAATCTAGGTAGTCATCTATCAGCGCCAAACCCTTAGACCTAGAAACTTGAAATTTTTAGGGTAAGCTACCCTTATATGGGAGGGTATCGAATAACAAAGGATTTTTGAAAATTCCACCATTAAAGTGGCAAAATAAGGGATAAAAATTGTATGGAATTCAAATTTAAAAACGGCTTCTTAATAAAAATAAATGAATGTTTCAGGATTTTTCAAAAATCTACTTTGAAGCGTGTAAAATTGAGAAACACTCAATCATCATTGTGAGAGTTGTCAACGATCCCATACTTGCAGGTGGTGTGGGACCTCTTAGTGACAGGAGAGACTTTGCTTCCCTGTGTGTGTTCTACCGCCTGTACAACGGTTTGTGATCTGAGGAATTGTTTGATATGATGCCCACGACTACATTCTATCATCGCACAGCTCGTCTCAGACAGAGTGTTCATCCTCACACGATGCGTCCGGAGCGCTCGAGCACGGTGAGATCCGATAGAGGCTTTCTTCCGTGTAGGCTTAGATTGTGGAATGATCTCCCTGCCTCGGTTTTCCCAAACGCCTACAGTATGGGGTTCTTCTAAAGGGGACTTAGATGGGTTATACAGGGTCGGCAGCGCGATTATGGCAGGCACCGGGAGGCACAGCTAGTCTTAAGATAAATTGTATGAGTTTGAAAGCAGTAACTTCATTTTGCGAAGTGGGAGACCATAGGTCCAAGACTGCTATTTAAATTGTCTCAGAACTGAATCGTAATCTTAGCTCAATAGCGCTGCTAGGAGAACTGTCAAATGTTACCGTCGTGTCGCCGACGGCTCGGGTTTTTTTTTATATTAAGCTGCCGTCAGTACAAATTGAAGTTGCCACTGATGGAAAGCTGTGGCGCATCTAGTTTCGATTGGGGGCCACTTTAACTGTCCGTAAGACTTCTGTCAAAGTTTCACAAGTTAGCGGCTCTGTGATGTGCCTATTCACGCTCCTCATGAAGAACCCGGGATTGTAAGATGAATGGAATGGAAACTCGTGTGTGGGCAGGTCGTTCCAGGTTTTAATAATTCGTCAAAGGAACGACCTTTTGAAACGCTCAGTTCTGGCGAGCACGAAAATAGTCCGCCGAGTTTCTTGCCAGTTCATATCAAGCAGGCCGCGTTCTGAACTTGTGGTAGTAACTAACTTTGATTTATTCATGCATGACGTGTCACAAGTGCGTACTACCCGTTCGCTCTAACTTTGCCGCTGGCGTTAAGGCGTATACCCGAATTGTTAATTATACGAAGTAAATTGACAGTAGCTAATGTCACTTCGTCATAGAAAATACGCAACATTGTATGAAGAAGTGACATTAGTTGCTGTTAATTTACTTCGTCTAATTAAAAATTTGACTTTAGTATGGCGCCGAGCGGCAAAGTTAGAGCGAACGAGCAGTACCTATGTATTAGCATTAAGCGAAATAAATCTTTTTTTGAGTTAGAGTTTGAGTAAAGTAGATTTTTGGTCCTATTTTTTATTCCAATAAGTTTCGTGTCCAATATATCCAACGTTGAAACGTGTCGGTGGTCGCATTAGATATTTTTAGCTAGTCTTTTTTTGCGGCGCAGTTACCTCAAGATTCCTGAGATGGGTGACATTTTCAATGTTTTCCGTGCTTCGGAAGGTACATTTAGCAAACCATGTTGAAGACTAAAATTTCAACACCTACTAGTAGTTACACCCTGTGCTTGTCCGTTTCAACACTGCAATAGACTCAACAACGTGATATATTGGTAACGTCCATTACGAAGGCTGTATGCTTGTCAACCTTAGTGGTAAGTAGATACCTATAAAAAATGTTTTAGCATTTTCTCTTTTTTTTTTTTGCATTGTAGAGAGTACTTAATATTCACCTCCTTATACCTGTAGGTATATGTATTTATGCTCTACGGACAAGCCGCGCCCGTCGGTTAATGGTTGCATCAAAAAATCAAGTTGATTTGTGCCTTGTTCATATTATATGGCAAAAACTATTGACTTATTAACAAATATCTATGCATAAAATCTAATTACACAGTATTAAGTATCGAAATACAACAAAAAGCACTAAATTATTCGTTTTATTACACATTAATTCGCTAAATAAACGCCATTTTAGCTTTACAACGTAACAATTACTGTTTCTACAGAGTAATGGATCATAATAAGTACTGTTTAAACAAACATTACTTAAGTATAACATAAATAAATCTGATTTAATAAGCAAATTGGAACAATTACGGCTCCACCATGTTGATGTGACGTTTAGTACCGATAACCACCGCTGCGTGACCAACGCTAGTAACTCTTCCTACTCGACGGTAGATGCCGCTGTTTTTATCAATAATGGTTCGTATCTAAGTCGAATCTTTTGAGATAAGAAGTTGGAAAATTTATTTAAGTTGAATCTTTCAAGAATAGTTCCAACTCTTTTAAGTTAATAAGTACAATATTAACTATTTTATTTATAGTAATACCTACTATTTTTTATTATAGTTTTACCTACTACTTTCAGATTCGTGTTGAGTTCGAGGTTTTAAATATTAAGTTCAAAAAGCTTCATGATTTAATGTGGGTCGGGCCTTTATTTTTCACGTAGGGAAATCCCTTATGATTGCTATGCCGGACTCTTACCGCCTAAAACCACACGTGCTACCTACAACTTCCTAAGGTGAGCCCCGGGTAAGTCCTCGCACGTGTTTCCCTCATCTTACAATCCCAGGTTCTTCAAGCTAAGCGTGAAGAGGCATATCACAGGGCCGCCAACTTGAGGACCACTGTCAGAAGTCTTACGGACTGTAAGAGAGGGCCCCAATCTCTAGATGTGCCACGGCTTTCGATCAGTGGCGACGTCAATTTGGCGAGCTGAATATAAAAAAAGCCTTACGAGGGACATCCCAAGAGAGCCTCTGTCCTAGCCTCTGTCTCTTAGGTAATCTACGAAGTCACTCTTTTTCGTGTGGAAGTCGCCAAAGATGTTATGCCGATATGACTTACTGGAACTGACTAAAGCCACACGGTTCCTACCTATTCGCCAAGGCCGTGGGCACAGGATAAATACTCCAAAGGATATCCAACATCACCAGCAGATTTAAGCTCCCACCGCGGCGTCACCTCCCGCGTCTTTCTTCTCTTTCCTCGTTCAAGTGTTATCCCGCTTTTTTAGGTGTGAGATATGCTTGAGAGGCTCTCACGTCACGCTGCCGTCTTGAGCCTGCTTTTCCTCGCCACTCCCAAGCCAAAGGGGGGGGGGGGAGTGGGGTAGGGGCTTATGAATAATAATTCAATATTGACAGTGTGATTAAAAAGACCCAACGAGGAACCAACAAAACTACTGGCAAATAGTGGATGTGTAATTCACTTCTGCCTACCCCGTGGGATATGGGCATGATTGTACTCCTGGGGAAATCCTTCCGAGAGCTTACCCGGAGCTCCCATCCGTAGACAGTAGTAGCATAGCATCCAAGGACTGCAGAACTTGGATGGAAGAGCTATCTCCCGCTCCATCCACGCCCGCCTCTTTCTCTATCATAACCCTGTTCACAGATTTATAACGGAGGAGTTCCACTGGCTCCCGATCGGTATCATGACTCTTGGACTTAGGGAGAGACCCAGCAAAAACCTAACCTCAAAACCCTTATTTTTTTTCGCAGAAATACTCACAAGGGCTAAGGTTTGTTACAAGTTGTTGTCTACTACATAGTAGTAATTTTTGGATCAATTTTTAGTCAGATTAGTAAACATGTTAGGTACTTAGGTATTAGAAAAGTAACTTCCCGTGAAGTTTGTTTCGGAGTTTGGCTGTTTTCTATGTATAATAGGTATGTATGTATTTAAAAATCTATAAGTATGTATTATCAGTCGTGTAGATCCCATAGCAAAAGCTTATATTAGCTTAATTTGGGCTAGATCATAGATGATGTTGTGTGAATGTCCACCAGTACTTATTTTATTTTTATTTATTTATGTAAATACCTATATGAATCTGGTTCATTTAATGGTGCATAACTTGACTGAAGCTAGCTGTGGAGTTTGGAATGAAAAGTAAAAATGTTGTTATCACTTCTTTTTTTTTATACCACTAAGGTGGCAGACAAGCGTACGGCCCACCAGAAGGACCGGTGGTCACCGCAGACTATGAACGTTTGCAACACCAGAGGCGCCACACTCGCGCTGCCGACCCTGTAAAAACCTTCTAAGACCCCTTTTGAAGAACCCCATACCTACTGTAGGCGTTACTTCGGTATAATTGTGGGTCTCTAAACCTCAGATTAAACGAAGTCTGAGCTCTAAGCATTAAGTTTATAAATAATCCCTTCATCCATCACCTAAAAATATCTTCGAATGTTTTCGAGTTAAAATAAATAAATAAATGTTTGTGGACATCTCACGCAACATTATCTAGCCCAAATTAGGCTAAAAAAGAAAAACAAAAATTTCAAAAGAAAAACAAAACAACGATTGGGTAGGCAGCGCGTGAGTAGTTTTTTTATAACGTGAGGGAAAATCCATCATGGATGCTATGCCGGACTCCTACTGACTAAAAAACCTCACGTAATGCCCATCAGCCTACGGTTGGGAGCCCCGGGTAAGCCCTCGAAAGGATGTCCCAGGAAGCGCCTCCGGTGGCTAAAACGTCCATATGCTACGGTGACATCAAATGATAAGCTCGTCTACCAAAAGTATGTTTTTTTAACAAACTTATAATATTACCTTTTATAAATTTTCTCAGAGTAAGACTCTCTGGGACCCAACTATAAATACCGAGTTAATTATTTATACAGGAAAAAATGATCTAAGCTCAATAAATAAATAGAAAAAAAATCGTTACCTTGATATAATTCTGTGAAAAGCGAGGACCACTAATATAAGATGCGATGTTTTCTCACGTGGTCCGGGACGATATAATTTACTAAATTATTGTTACACTAATATAAGGAATGAATGCTACTGATAGCGATAATATAGTTCGGATAAGATTCTTCAAAATTAAAAAGATGGCTCAGATATTTATAGACTGTTCTGCTATCGCAAAACTGCGCACCGATTCTCGAGTTCTTCGACATGAATGCGTGGACAGAAATTCACGGGTTCAATGACATCTGTTACATAGGCATTGCAAAACTGGGAACCGATTCTCGATTCATTTGACATGAATGCGTGGACAGAATTCACGGGTTAAACGACATCTGTCACATAGTATTAACTGCGTGGACAGTCAAAAATAAGACCAAAGACGTTTCATCCGTAAATTTCCGTCCACTTTATTCACGTGATCGCCGTCCTGACGTTCTCGCCACGGATCGAATATTGTAAACTTCCCACAAATATGTATTTTTAACTTTTTTTGTGCAGCCCAATAGTTTTACGAAGATTCATTGACAGGTCCTGGATTCCGAGGTATACTTAAAGGGTACAAGCACTTAGGTGCAAGTGCACCTTACTATACTCGTACATCACACATTACTAACGTGTTTATTTTGTCATATTTTACTACACCTACTTGATGAGAATTGAGTCCTACTCTCATCGTGTAGGTACGTCGGTAAGCCTCTAGCATGGTAACCATGAGGTCTTCAACATGTCGAAAAAATCTTAGGTATCACTACAGGGGCATTATTATTATAGGCAATTATATCTTACAGTATATATTATAGCATCGCTTTAACTGGACATCAAACCGAAACCACCAAAATGCTAAAATATAATAAGTAACATTAACATTATTAAAATTATGTTCAGTCTACACAAAGTACTATCATTTTATTAATCATCATTTAAAATTTAGGTACCATACTTATGTGGGTAAGGAATATTATTAATTTTATGTCTTTAGTAGATCTACATGGACTGTCTTGCGGTTTCACTTGTGTTATATTTACTTAGACGTATTTATAAAAAACATTTAAAAAAAAAATTATTGGTAGGTACTAATATGAGCGTCAAATATTTTTAAGTGATAATTATGTCAAAAAATGCAGTTTTTTTTGTTTGAGCGCTAAATGGTACAATGGGGAATGGTTCCTACAAAATATTTTTCAAAATTAATGTAAGTATAGTTGTCCCTTTTGACCCGTGGACCACTTAAGTGGTTTCACCTAGGTGTTTTACTGTTAACCTTCTGTCCCATTGATTAACCTAGGTATTCCACGGTTAACCTTGTACACCTAGGTGTTACATGGGTAACTTATACTTATCATAAGTCGTTTTTAATTTTTTTGTAATTTTAGGAAAAAGAATCTTTGACATTTCACGTCCTTTACAAAGCTATTTTACCTACTTATTGGATTATTTTTCTTTATGTTAACTGTGAAACACCTAGGAGGAGCACGGGGTGCTAAGTTAGCAGTAGAATACCGAGGTGAACCACGTAAGTGCTCCGCGGGTCAGAACGAATATTATTTTGAGCTACATTCCTTAGGTAGGTACGCTTAACCACTTTCAGAACAATAGTGAAATCATAAAAATAAGCAAACCCCATACTGAAAAACAAACGTTTTCAGCGTAAGCAAACTCCATACTGAAAAACAAACGTTTTCAGTGTTTTTAACGTATAAACATTTCTACGGCTATCATAACTCGAACCGTCTATCGCCAGGCTTTCCGGGCAACTTCTCAAGAGTTACCCAATTTCACTGTACATAGAACTCTTGAAAAAATAGATAGGTATATGTCTACAAACAGAAGTTCGTATATTTTATTATTAAATAAAAGTTTGGTAGGTACCCAGATATAGTGCATCTTTACATGCGCAAGAACATGTGAGTTTTACAGAGTAATGTACTCCCAGAGATTACAGAGATTTTGTAGATACCTCCTTTTGAAATTGTAGGTATATAATATCACGGGGAAAGATAATAAGATAGAGATTGTAGTAATTTTTGATTTTTTCCACTGAGGTGGCAGATACCTGATCGGTAGTGATTACTGAAGCCTGTAAACGTTAGCAGGTGCTGAACTCGTGCTGCTGACCCTGAAACTTTTAAGTACTGAATTGAAAAAGCACTAGCCCCTACTTGTCTAGCTGTTGACTTGAAACTGTATTTTAATAAATAAATCAGAATAACCTATTACATAAGCATAATTTGTTATGCATCAAGTTCCCAAATAGGTCAAACTGTTTGGTGTATACGCGTTTAATATTGATACATACATACATACATATATTCACGCGTTTATAAGGGATAGGCAGAGGCAAAGTATACGCCCACATTTCACCATATAGTTTTAAGTCCCACGTAATAGATGGTGCCTATTGCCGTGTTGCAATGTCTGTCCATTTCCTGGCGTAATGACCCGCTGTGGAAATTTTAAAAATAAATTACAAAAATAATGATGACTTTGAATGTTGAGGAAAGGAGAGCCAGGTGAAGGCCAAATAAAAGATGGGTGGAGTGTGTCAAGAATGATATGAAAGTGAAACTAGTGACTGATGAGATGACGAGTGGAAATAATGAAAGAAAAGATATTGCGATGATCTCAATAAATGGGGATAATGCCAGGAAAATAATGGGACGTTTCTGGGTTAATACGCCGTAGATGGTGAAAATTTATGGAAAAAAAATCGGTTGTCTGTAAAGCCGGTTTACTGACGATAGTTGAACGTGACAACTCAGCCTTAAATGGAACGCCTCAGAGCGAGGTAACGCCGCATACGTCATGTTTTTTCGTGCGTGCAGCCGGCTCCATCGAATTATAAGCCGTTGTCACGTCAAAAATAAGATGGAAATTTATGAGTAAAACGTCATCTGTCTCATGTTTTTTCGTTCCTAAATATGTGACAGATGACGTTGAACGCGTAAATTTCTTTCCGCGCATTCACGTCGCCGTCGTATGAAACGAGAATCGGCGCCTTGAAATGTATTCTCTGTTCTTATAAACTACTCTACCTAAGTCAACAACTTATCATTATGTTAATTCAAAACTTTTCGTCTTAAATCTAGTCTTGTACCTTAATGGCGGATTAGTATTATAATGAGGCCGATACCCATCTGTCCAGGCCAGAAACAATTTGTTTTTGAATATAGGTTATGGTAAAACCGCGGGAATTTGTAATGAGATGGCGTTCGTTTTTCGAACTGGCTGACGTCATACTGCAGCCATATTGTAAAAAAAATAAAATTTCCGTTCATCGAATTCTGTTGTGATTTTTTTTTCTTTTAGGCTCTGACAAATTTTCTGGTGCTATGGCGACATTTAGTAATTGGGGGCCTCTCTCACAGTCCATAAGACTTCTAACAGTGGCCCTCACTCAAGATGGCGACCCTATGATGTGCCTGATCCCAGGGTTGTCAGAGAATGGAAGCGCGTACGCGACCAGGTTCCAAGTTTTTTTTTATTTGAGAGAGATACGCTCATATGAATCGCTCAGTTCTTCCCAAGATTTTCTCCATTGAAAATTTTTCAATTAAATTTTTTGATAAATTTTGATAAATTTTGGTGACTTTGATATTGACGAAACGAGACAAAGTCAGGGTGTACACTGTGTACAGGGGCCCCTTATAGATCTTCGATCTATTCTGCAAGTGAGAGCATCTGCAGATGAAGGGGCGTACTTCAATAAAAAAAACTTGAACCTGCTCGTGCACGCGTTTCCTCCTCCTCCTGGACTTAGGTCTTTCGGAGGCATCTTCGGGACGGGAAATCACTGCCGTCATTGGTACCTAGTTGCCTACCTACTTTTGTTTAAAATTTTCCTTGTCTTGGGGATGGACTGCGAGGATGGTTTGTCCCAAATATTTTGGTATGGCCCACAAGTTTTAAGGATGACAAGTGTTTAACAATATTAAAGCTGACAGAATATTATCCTACAGGAATGCTGAGCCGGGCTCCTACCTACTAAAAAACACACATATTTTCCTATCTAACAGCCTAAGGTTGGGAGCCCCGGGTAAGCCCTTGGAAAGATACCCCAGAACTCCCAACAGACCTACGGCTACCACTGCGGCCTCACCTAGGGGGGGTACGGCTCGGTTATTCGGGTTTAATCCCATTCCTTACGGGGGGGGGGGGGGGGGGTGAATCCCTCACGTCACGCTGTCGTCTAGGGCCTGCTTCTGTAAGGACGGTAGGAGCAAATATTTTTAAGTTGACAAACTATTTACAAGCTTAGTGTCGAATATTCATAATTATTTACATATGATGTACCTATCTACCTACTTTATATTCCCCGAATCATCCCTATCATCACTGACTACTCCCTAAATTCATAATGTTACCCAACATTCAGCCTAATACACTCGTATTATATAAAATGAGCGTCACTAAATTGGTATTGACCTCAAATTGATGCTCTTTGCTCACACAAATTGTACACAATTATAATTAGGTAGAAAACCGCACATCGTATAGTGTCGTATCATTACGACACAAACCTGCGTAGGGGACAGACAAACTGATAAAATTTTCATTTAAAAATATTGTCTACATAAAATAAAAATTTTAAACTCTCGATGGTATTTTTTGCGTCTCGGACGAGGTTTGAATTTCGAACGTCTGCATTCAGTGTTTGTGAAAAATATATTGTGTCTGTGCAAATTACAAATATTGTGTTTACGATTTTACGCGCCAAAAATGAATGTGTTATTTTTGCAGTGAAATGCCTTTATATTATAAGACTAGTCTGTATGGTTTATATTACCTTTGCCTATCTAAAAATGCAGTGTGCGTTTTTGCAGTGAAATTTTGAAAGAAGTGATAAATATGAGATGTGTTAAAGAAAATATTGGAGTGAAAGTGATGAACCTGGTATTTGTAAATTAAAGAAGTAAGTTATTTTTTTTTTTTTTATTCTGAATAAAAGTGTAGAATAGGGACTTTGACGCCTAGCGTATGTCAGTCCCATCGTACCCTAACCTACACTATTCGTCTACATAATTATCTATATAAGTATATATAAAAATCAATGCCACTTTTCGTTGTAATTTTATAACTCAAGATCGGGCTCACCTGTACAAACCAAATATTAAGGTTTCATTCGGACTATTTAGTAGATGGTTTATGTGAAGTTTGCTCAAAATCGGTGGAGCGGTTCTTCATTTATCACGCAAACGAAGTTGCGCGGGTCAGCTAGTAATATATATAACAATTAAGTATACATGTTTTCTATTACCTACTATTATTAGATACTTAACTAATTACACATCACGGATGCCATGAATTCAAACAGAGCAACTGCATATTCGCCATTAGGGTTTGATAGGATTTTATGGAAAATGCCTACATCAGTTCTGTTCAAATTCAAGGCTCTTAACAGACTATTTCTAATAGACTCATACCGGCCACACTCCACGAGTAAATGTTGCAGGTCTTCAACAATTCCACACTCCTCGCATAGGGGGGAGTCTGTTATTTTCATGAGGAATGTAAATTTCTTACATGGAATGTGCCCCGATCTGAGTCTATGACCTGTTACAATAAGTCTCCTGCTCAGGTTAC
The DNA here is from genome assembly GCA_933228765.1 of Miltochrista miniata. Classification (NCBI taxonomy): domain Eukaryota; kingdom Metazoa; phylum Arthropoda; class Insecta; order Lepidoptera; family Erebidae; genus Miltochrista; species Miltochrista miniata. Next base: position 10,462,105 of record OW121776.1, read on the forward strand.
TGTTCATGCACCAGGGCACACGAAGAGGCTGACACTGTATGGTTTTATACCATATATCTACCCTTTTCCAAGGACCGCGCGTCGAAGTACTCTTTCCAAAATCCATAACAAATGTTTTTATATTTAGGTAAAAATTCAAAGTAGTCTAATTTCAATGTAATATTCTTTCCATTTTTGCTGCCGTATTTCGCCATCATGTCAGCCTTTTCGTTGCCCTGCAATCCAATATGCGATGGAACCCATTGCAATCGCAGTTGAACTCCCTTTCTAATCAGTTCATCGATCTTGGACAGAATGGCATAAGCTATCGAGGCGCCTCTGTGGCCAGAGGTGCATCGAGCTATGTGTTGGAGAGCACTCCTACTATCTGTGAAAATAACGTACTTTTTAGTATCACTATTTTCTAACAATATAAAATTCAGTGCCTCTGCGATTGCAATCAGCTCCAAAGTCATAATGGATGTTTGCTCACTTATCTTGAAGTAACCTGTTTGCATGTCCATATCGACACTAGGTACATAGTAGGCAGCACCATGACCCTCTAAACTCTTTGAACCGTCAGTGAATATAAGGAACCAGCCGAAATACTTTATATGTAGTTCTCTAATTATTTCACATCTTAATAAAGTGTGGTTATATGAATTTTTAGGATGTGTCACTGTATCTAAAGTTAACATAATTACTTCTTTGACACTTATATTGGTTACCCATGTTCTCATATTAAACATTAATAAAGGACTTGATGATGCTATTTGGATCTCTTTGAGTTCATTATTGATGAGTACAATCAATGGGAGGTTTTTATTTCTCCAGTAACTGTTTCCACCAAGAGCGTGGACCTTATTCAGAAGCAGATTCATTACGTTATCCTGTACTGATTTATTTTTTAAACAAAATTTATATGCTAAGTATCTACGCCTTAGGTACAGCGGAACCACACAAAGCTCGCTCTCCATAACATGAATTGGAGTCGTTTTGATAAATCCACCTATTATTCGTAGAGCTTTATTTTGAATTTTATTCAACTTGTATAAGTGGCATTTCGCACTCGCATCGTACAAAAAGCAGTCATAGTCAATGCGACTTCTCATTAATGCAATATAAAGATGTTTTAAGTGCTTAGGATGCAAACCCCAAGAGGCACCAGCTAGTACCTTAAGCAGGTTCATAGTTTTTTGTACTTTCTCAACTGTCATGTTTACATGTTTACTCCATCGTAAAGACCTGTCTAACCATACACCTAAATATTTGTAAGTTTCAACTACCTCTAAGCTATAATTTTGTACTTTAAGTTCTAATTGTAATCTTTTAAAACTTCTACTGAAAACACAAATCTTAGACTTGGTATAAGATATTTCCAATCCCATCCCATCCAAAGCACTAACAAATGTATTTAGCGCCAGCTGGAGTTCGCTCTGACTTGCCTCAAGATCCTTAGAGGAAAAATATAGCACGAAGTCATCTGCATATTGACACATGGTTACATTTGTGATAATGTGGAAACATTTAATAGTTACTATATTAAAGAGGATAGGAGATATTGGGTCACCTTGAGCCAAACCTTGGTAAGCATATCTCAAATAAAAATTGTTTGGATTAATTTCATCTCTAATCAAACGATGCCTTTCACTCAAAAAGTTCCACAAATACTGGCATATTCTCTTCCCTGTACCCATTTCATCCAAAGTCTTACTTAGCACGTCTATTAAAACATTATTATAAGCATTTGTGATGTCAATTCATTGTCAAAAAAAGAAGAAAGCTACCGTTGGTGTTTTGGTAGAAAATCCTAAGTAAATTTGGGTTACTAATTTACCTAAACTGTCCTGACATGACTGGCCCCTTCTGAAACCTGATGTAAAAGGAGATAATAATTTATTTTTTTCGATAAACCACTCAAGTCTTTTTGTCAACATACTGTGAAGAATCTTACATAGACAGGAAATCAAAGATATAGGCCTAAATTTTATATTATTATCGTGTGTGATTTTTGGTATTGGTGACACTAATATATCACGCCATTGTGATGGTATATATCCGGTACAAAATATTTCATTGTATATATTTAGTAGATATCGCCTTGTATCTGGTAAAGTGTGATAAATGAGTGAATACGTTATACCATCATTACCAGGTGCAGTATCCTTTTTCTTAAAACAATTACACATCTCCTGTAAAGTGAAACCAGATTCTAGTGTCTCGTTCTTAGACCTAAACTGTATGGGTTTTGGGGTCACATAATCTGGGGCAAGACTGCTAAGCAATTCAAGGTTTTGTTCATTTGAAGCCCGAAAACCTGACGACCTACGACCCTTAACCCAGCCCATGCGCTTCCACATATCCGTACTAGACGTTTTTTCATTAATACTACTACAGTAAGATTGCCAGTCCTTTAATCTCGCCAATCTAATGGCATTCTTTGCAGCTTTAGTTTTGCATTCTAGAATATTTAAGTTTGTTGGTGTGGGATTCTTTCTAAATTGTTTTAAGGCTAATCTACGCTGCGCCACTAGATGGGATAATGTTGGATTCCAGTAGGGTTTCGGTCGAAAGTCATATTTAGAGGAATCACAGGGTCTTATAATAGGTATGTGCTCGTCAGCCGCTTTGTTTAGCTGTTTAATAAAATTATCATTCAAATATTGAACACTATTACCATCAGCTGGCTGTAATAAATAATTTTCTTAAGACTTGCTATACTCTGACCATTTTGCTAATTTAAAGTTTCGCTTTTTAACTGTCAATTTAGAATTACTGCTGCTGTTACAATTGTATAAAATTTTAATAAATACGTGATCACTGCCTAGGTTTTCATTCATAGTTTTCCAGTCGAAGAAAACCGGTAAATCAGAGGAAACAAAAGTTAGGTCAGGAGTCGTCTTCTGTAAAATACCATTTACCAAAGAGATCCTAGTTATGCTACCATCATTGAGGTATATGAAACCTGCGTCTAGCGCTGCGTCGTGTATTTGCCTGCCTCGTCTATCTGTTTTAGTAGACCAAACGCCATGGTGGCCGTTAAGGTCCCCTGCTATGATAAACTTTTTAGAAAACAATGAAAAAATTTGCTCCCAATCAAAAAATGTAGTACTTACTGAGGAAGGGCAATAAATTAAAACTATATTTTTTATTTCTCCGCAACTTAATAACTGAATTGCCATTACCTGTATGTCTGAATTGTTAATGCTAATATTACATTGTTGAAACTTAATAGACTTACAAATGAACATTGCTATACCTCCATACCCATCCATCCTATCCTCTCTAATAATATTATAGCCACTTACATTTAGAGATGACTCCGGTTCCAACCAGGTTTCCGATATCAAAGCAATATGTATTTTTTCTTGGGCGAGTAATAATTCAAATTCATTACGTTTAGGCAGCAAACTCCGTGCATTCCACTGTACCATGCGTAGTGAAAACCGGTTTCTATTGTAATTAGCCATTATTAAACATTGAAAAAATTTTTGTAATAGTGTCATCCTTTTTCACTAATTTCACCATCCATTGACTAATTATTTCTAACATGAGTTTACCTAATTGTTGTATTTTATTACACCAATCATAATCTGAAAAACATATATCCTTAACTTTTTGAAAAATACTACAAAAAATGTCCAAACTAAAACTGTGTTTATTTCTCTTGAATTCTGAAGCAGTTTCCTTTTGTAAGTCCCTTAATTCTGTCTCAACTGATTTTTCCCTGGAGTGGTTATTTGTGGTGTGTTTTGTGTATTTACTCGTTTTATCTGCATTTGTTTGGATCGGTCTAAAATCTTTTTGTTTTTGAATATTTCTTAAATCTTTATCCTCCGTACAATGTACTATCGCCTCTGTCACAAGTATGTCTCTGTACAATGTTTTCTGAATTTCCTCTATACTCGGAGATAACTCACGTTCGCTATTGTCAGTGTTCATAGTACTCAAACCGCTCGTGTTTACGATATTTACTTCTTGAGTTAAATTCCGTTTAGAATACATTTCCGCTCCCTTCCGATACGTACAGTTATGTTCGGCCATAATGTTCCTAATTTCTTTTTCCTTTAAAAATATTGGGCACCTTTTATAAATTGCCATATGAGATCCCTTGCAGTTAACACATACGTATTTGTCAGTATTACAGCTGGTGTGCTCACCTCCACATTTTGGGCATATTATTTTTTTGTTTGGGCAAGACCTCGAAAGGTGGCCGAACTTCCAGCACCCCGAACACTGGGACACTGGGAATGTATAGGTATCTACTTTGAATCTACAGCCATAGCCAAATACATAGGGTGGCAAAGTGGAACTCTTAAAACCTACTCTTACTGCTTCGGAATTTATCCACATGCCGTTCTCGGATATTCTTTTCAGTCTCTTAACAGATATAATATCGTACTCACATGAGATATTCTCAAGAATTTCCTCATCATCAGTGTCTAGATCAATCTGGTGAAGTACTCCGTAACACAAGCTAATTTCATCAGTTCTTTGTACTCTGTATCCTAAATCAATAAACTTTTCACAGTTTGATAATCTAGATGCACTTTCACTGCTTTCAAAATAAATCAACACTCTAAAGGCACTTTTGTATTTCATCTTAATTCTATTTTGAATATTATGGGATCTTAATAGCTTGGCCAAACCAAATTGTTTTGGTAAGACTTGTTTTGAAGTCACACAAACAACAAAACTATTTTCATGACTACCCTCCATTATTTTTCCTCCACGATTCTCCACAGCCAAAGTAGTAGAATTCTGCCTATTTAACCGTTTATTACCTCTGTTTACTTTGATAAATCCATCATCTTCAACTATTTCTTCGTCATCCTGTCGTCCCCTCTTTTCAGCAAGTCGTTTTTCTCCATTAAGTAAGTTATTATGCTACTAATCTACACTTCTACATCTATACAAAAATACATTTTTCTTTTACTATAAAAGAAAAATGTGTTGTTGTATTGTTGTATGTTTGTAATGAATAAACTCAAAAACTAGTGATGCCGATTTCAAAAATTCTTTCAACATTGGTAGGCTACATTCACTCCAAGTAACATAGGCTATATTTTATTCCCTTATTCCCACATAGATCTATAATGAAAATTTGTAAAGATGTTTGCTTGTAACTGAATTACGCTATAATAGTTACCTACCTACTGCTCGTTCGCTCTAACTTTGCCGTTCGGCTCCATACTAAAGTCGAATTTTTAATCAGACGAAGTAAATTGAAAGCAACTAATGTTACTTCTTCATACAATGTTGCTTATTTTCTATGACGCAGTGACATTAGCTACTGTCAATTTACTTCGTGTAATTAAAAAATCGGGTATACGCCTCTACGCCAGCGGCAAAGTTAGAGCGAACGGGTAGTAACACTCAAAACCTTTTTATCTGAAATTCGATAAGTATCTACGTAGGTATATCTACAGAATGATTCATAATTCATAATTCATAATGATTTATTTGCTATAAATGGGGTTGTACATAATATGGTGTTACATTTTAAACAAAAAAGATAATGTTTACAGAGCATGCCCACTTAGCCACAATTTAAATGGCATGCAAATTATATTAGGTTAGGAAGAATTTAATATAAATTCTAATTAACATTTCAATCAACATTATAATTAGGACGACATCCATCCAATCAGGCATTTTTAAATAAGATCATTCATTTAGGAATTCGTCAATTGTATAATAAACCTTTTCCTCTAACCACTCTCTTAAAGCCGAAATATATTTATTTAATGGCAGTGATTTTATGTGTTCTGGAGTTTTATTAAAAATTTTTATGCACATTGAGTGACTATTTTTTTTCATTCGGACCGTTCTAGGTACAACGTCCAACACTAGCCTCTCTAGATTCCTAATATTGGTTCGTCTTGTAATGTCTTTCGCTCGTTTAAACAAATCAGGATGTTGTTTTACAAATTTATTTACTTCGAGTATGTATAGACAAGGAAGTGTAAGTAGTTTTAATTTTTTGAAGTATGATCTACAGGATACATCTGGGGCTATGTTGCACAAAGATCGTATGCACCGCTTTTGTGCAATAAATACTTTATCTATTGAGGTACCGTTCCCCCAAATAAGCAATCCATATCTTAATACGGATTCTACATAAGCAGAGTAAGCAATGCATGCAGTGCCAAGGTTAGATATTTTTGACAGTTTATACAAAGCGAATGAGAATCCGTTAATTTTGTTTGCGACTTTTTCAATATGGTCTTTCCAATTTAGTGTATTATTTATGTTAATACCCAAAAATACAGTGTTGTTAACCATTAATAGATCTTGTCCGTTATATTCTATGCTAATATTGTTATTAATTAGATTATTAAAGTTAATTACATGTGTCTTAGATAAATTAATTTGTAGATTATTATTATTCATCCAATTTATAATTAATGTCAAAGTTTTATTTATGTCAGTTTCATGTTGTAAAGTTGTCAGGTTTTTATTTGTGGTAATTATCACAGACACGTCATCAGCAAACAATATAGTTTTATACAGCGTACTGCATGGCAGGTCATTTATATAGACCAGGAAGAGTAGAGGTCCCAGTACACTTCCCTGAGGCACGCCAAATTTGTTTTTAGTGAATTCTGACCTTTTTTTTTCTGCGTGGTTCGTTGAGTTGAGTTGCAATACCTCGACACATTGATACCTGTCTGTTAAGTAGGTTTCTATCCAGGTCAAAGCAGGTCCTCTTATGCCATAATGTTCAAGTTTTGCCAGTAGCTGTTTGTGGGGGACAAAATCGAATGCTTTGGACATGTCAAGGAATGTTCAGATAGATAGCTGACAAGCTGCCCTCACGATTTTTTTTTCCGCAGTGTTAGCCGTAGATCTGTTGGGAGTCTTGGGACATCCTTCCGAGGGCTTACCAGGGGCTCTCAACCGTAGGCCCTTGAGCGTTACGTGGTTTTTTAGTCGGTAGGAGTCCTGCATAGCATCCGTGATGGGTTTTCCCTCACGTTAAAAAAACTACATTTAGAACATATAGGTAGGTATAATTACTTGTCCCCCAAAACCGTATTGATGGTTTAAGTGGGAAGATTGACGATAGTGACTCTCAAGTTGGGGGCCTAATAATATGTCACTTCATGCTCCGCTTGAAAAACCCTTTGTAAGAGGAGGAAAATACTGTTAAATGACTGAATAAATAAATATTTCAATATTTGTGGACTTTCTCACACAACCTCATATTGGTACCCCAAATTAAGTAATATTAGCTTGTGCTATGGGATCTAGACGACTGATAGACATATCTACTTATATATTTCTGGGTGTCATTTATCTATAACTAGCTGACGCGCGCAACTTCGTATGCGTCACATAAGAGAGTAAATCACCCGTTCCCGTCGCATTTACTCCCGTCAGAATTATTTCGTTGACAATAAATGTTTTCCGTCGCATTATTGTAGAAATTGCGCATATTCATGCATAGGACGTGGACTGCAGCAGAATAGTGAATCGACCAAAAAAAGCGAAAAAAAAGCGAGGTCAAACGGGATAAAAAGTATCCTATGTCCGTCTCCTGGTTCTAAGCTACCTCCCCACCAATTTTCAGCCAAATCGGTACGGCCATTCTTGAGTTATAAATGTTATAACAAACCCGTCTTTGTTTTTATATTAAGATAATATGTAGGTACTTAGGTATTATGTATGTATTTAGAAATATTTAACTATACCTAGGTATTTATCAATCGTATAGATCTTATAGCACCGGCTTATATTAGCTTAATATGGTTTAGATGATGTTGTGTGAGAATGCCTACAACTATTTACTTATTTATTATGTAACGACGGAGAAGGCAGGTCACATCTGTAGGAGAACCGATGGTCGGTGGAGCAAACGAGTTCTGGAGTGGAGACCGCGACTTGGTACACGTGGGGTGGGACGACCCCCGCTAGATGGACCGATGACCTGAAGAAGGTCGCAGGGACTGACTGGATGCGGAAAGCGCAGGACCGTGTGTTGTGGCGCAATTTGAGAAAGGCCTACGTCCAGGAGTGGACTGCTATAGCCGGTTTTGATTGATTGATATGTAAAAAAATATTAACAGCTTCACTTAGGCGTCGACATCCTCAAAGTTAGCCTTAAGGTGGCAGCCCCTATATGAGGAGGAACGACCTGCCAGCGCACGTGTTTCCCTCCTCTTACAATCCTGGGTTCTTCAAGCGGAGCGTGAAGAGGCACATCATAGGGCCGCCAACTTGAGGGCCGCTTTCTATTGTCGTACAGTCTGGGACGGTGGCCCCCAATCGCTAGATGTCGCTGTGACTTTCCATCGAACGGCGGCATCATTTTGGCGAGCCAAATTAAAAAAAATATAAGGCCGCAGTGGTAGCCGTAGGTCTGTTGGGAGTCCTGGGGTATTGTTCCAAAGGCTTACCCGGGGCTCCCAACCGTACATCAATACATATAATAAAATCGTAACAGGTCGCTGTCTGTACATGGAAGATAAATAAGAAAAAATATTATAGGGGGGCTTTATGAACGCAATAGAACTCAAAATAACGATTTTTAGAATTTTTGTCTGTTTGTCTGTATGTCTGTATATCTGTTTGTCTGTACGGTTGTGCACGCTAATCTCAGTAACCGCTCAACCGATTGCAACGCGGTTTTTTTTATTGTGTTGGGGTTTGCTCCAGTTAACATTTAGCGTTTGTTTTATGTAAATCGGTTTAGAAATAAAAGAGTTATAACACTTTTAAGAATCAGATATTTTGAATATTTTAATTGTAGGGGTTTCTTTGAATGTGAGTGAACCTAAACTGGCGTGTTGGCTTAATCATAAAAGAGCTTAATGATTAAGACTATTTTTAAACAATTCAGTCCGTGCCGAAGGCGTGGACTGAATTGTTTTTAAATAGACTTAATCATTAAGCTCTTTTATGATTAAGCAAACAGGGCAGTTTCAGACGCTGCTTGATGACTCTGATGAAGAAATACCTTTTCTTTCATACACCTTATGTGACGTAAACGAAGTTGCGGGCTCAGCTAGTATTGAATAACGGCACTTGTACTGTTCCACAACATTTATTTATTTTACTATTTAGGTTTCTCATTTTCAAAGGCAAATGAACATAATATATTGACCACTACATCACTTAATTACTCGTAAACAAAAAATTACTCCCAACCTTAGGCTGTTAGGCAGAATACATGGTTTTTTAGTCGGATAGGAGTCCGGCATAGCATCTATGTAGGACTTTCATCAAGTAAAGAAGCGCTCGTGGCCCCGCGGACTCAGTGTTCTGTAAACGATCACTGCAGTAAGCAATTTTCACTATGGCCGGTCCATGGATGGGTGACCATCCATGTGATCACTTTGCGACATTTATTTGAGCGTTTCCGTGCTTCGGAAGGCACGTTAAGCCGTTGGTCCCGGTTGCCAGTAAAATGGCAGTCGTTAAGCTAAGTTGAAGGCTTTATTTTAACAGCAGGCAGTCACAACCTGCGCCTGTCCATTTAAACACGGCAATACGGCTCACCACCTATTACGTGGGACAAAATTATACAAAAGGTGAAATGTGGGCATATAATATGCCTCTGCCTACCCCTTCGGGGATAAAGGCGTGACCATATGTATGTATGTAAAAAAGGGCGAGAAGGTACGAGTATAGCTTCTCATGCGTTGCCAATATTCATAGGCTACGAATGCTACGATGATCGCTCTCCATCAAGTAGGCCGTATGCCTTTCTGCCACCTAATTGGTATAAATGATCCTGGATGAGGAGGTCCTGGGTCCGATTCCTTGGTCGGTCCAAATATTTTTGTGATCCACAAATGTTTGTTTCGGAGTTTGGATGCTATCTATATAAAATACTAGCTGACCCGCGCAACTTCGTTTGCGTGATAAATCAAGAACCGCTTGACCGATTTTGTGCAAACTTTACATAAACCATCTACCAAATAGTCCGAACAAAGCCTAAACATTTGGTTTGGATAGGTGAGCCCGATCTCGAGTTATAAAATTACAACGAAAAGTGGCATTGATTTTTATATATATGTATAGGTAGATGTATGTAGGTATTTAGAAATATTTAAGTATGTTTATCAGTCGTCTAGATCCCATAGCACAAGCTTATGATAGCTTAATTTGGGCTAGATAACGTTGTGTGAGATTGTCCACAAAAAAAATACCGTGGCGACAGGTCATCACAGACTTTAAAAACATCACCATTTAAAGCAACAGTTTACGTCTAGTCTCCATACTTACATAATCGCAGGAAACAGTTTTCGGCTCATGAATATTAAAACAAGATGGAGGATGCCTAATGGTTGGCGCCTAACATAATTATGTTAATATGGTCAGTTTAGGTAATGTATGCTTGATTTTGGAGTATCATAGAAGGCTTTTAATTATAAGGAACTAGTTGTGCCGCCCTGCTTCACCCGTGAAATTCTTATAACTACCGTTACACCCCATACTTCATTTTCAATATTGTCATATATAGTTTCATACGCGTTTTTTTTTCACGTGAGGGAAAATCCATCATGGATGCTATGCTGGACTCCTACCGACTAAAAAACCTTCGTAACGCCCAACAGCCTCAGCCTTCTCACCGTCCTCAGGCCCCCGGTCATGGAGGCCGATAGTCTTCTGCGAAGACACGTCGGCGGCGCCGAAGCCGCCGACTGCGGAACTCGGGTGGGAGAGTTCTCTCCCGTTCCCGCCCCGCCGCCTACTTTATGAGCATGACCTGCTCGCAGATAGTAGTTTCATACTTTGTTTTCCAATTATAAAACAAGAATTATAGAAGAATCTCATTAAATTTTCCTAATCGCCTTCAGTAGGTAGGTATGGATTTTAAATTTCTTAAAAGGCTCTCCAGGGTCCTTGTAGGGTTGGCAGCTCTGGTCCTGCAAATGTCCATAAGCATAGGTGACTAGGTTTCATCAGGTTGTCTGCCACCTGAGTAGTATAAAAATAATCTGGGTTATCGTTTAATAAACCCCTTTAGAGGATAAACTTTTTAATTTGGTGGAGAAGAAAAACTCAAGACTGTTTTGATTGATTGGTATTGAACGGAGATAGCGGCGAAAACCAAGCTGTGACACGAAAAAGACGACGACATTATGTATAAAGGAACCACCCTTATAGCTGTCGACGCTACCGCTAAGGTAATACACAGACAGTGTCGAGCCCTCCTAAGACCCCTTTTAAACAACCCCATACTGTATACGTTCGGGAAGACCGAGGCAGGAAGCGTTGCACTATCTAAGCGCATGTGTGCAAGTCGATTCTTTCAGTATATTCCTATTTATTCTGCGGGCCTAAAATGGTAATATTGCATGTTTCATAATCAGATCATAAAATGTTTCGTTTCGCTGCGTTTGTTAATGTTTCATTTCATTTCCAAGCGTCCCCGTATTTTTATTGAAGTAGCAACATTAATATCCTGTTGACTGGGTTATGAAATGGATTGCAGATGATTCATTTAATAATGTTACCATTTTACGATCTCTAACTAAAGCATTTCTTGTAGGAATCTTGAAATGAATCAGATTATGAATGAAAAGCGCTGTGTTGCCTTTTTAGCCCCTAAGAAGACATTTAAAAAAAATTTACACGGTAAGGTACCTACTTATTACTTAAATAAAAGAAGTTTAAAACAAATACCTTATTAATTTTATTTAGTAAGTAGGTAGGTACTAGAAAATACATTTATTGTTGAAAATTACAGTGAAACATAATTTTTACCTACATACCTACATATTTACATAATTATCTAAACTAAACCTGAATAAGGCCCCTGTGGCATTGTTTTTTTTTTATACTACTTAGGTGGCAGACAAGCTTACGGCCCACCGGAAGGTTGGTAACCGTAGCCTAAAGACGTTTGCAACACCAGAGGCGCTACACACGCGCTGCCGACCCGGGCGCGGGTTGTGACGACCCACAGTTGAAATTTTTCAAGCCGCCCGTAAGGCCTTCAACTTGGCTTAACGACTGTCATTTTACTGACAACCGGGACCAACGGCTTATCGTGCCTTCCGAAGCACGGAAACGCTCGTAAATAAATGTCACAAAGTGGTCCACGTGGTGGTCACCCATCCATATACGGCCATAGTAAATGTTGCTTACTGCAGTGATCGTTTACAGAACACTGAGTCCGCGGGGCCACGAGCGATTGTGCGCAAAAGACTAGCAGCATTCCCCTTTTGAATAGCAATACCTAAGTATTTTCAGATTTTTCAAATTCTTATAAAATCTATGCGCATTGGGACCCCGTGGACCTAGGGTCTCGACACCGACTGGAAGAAAACGATAGAATGCGTCTAGTCCCTTTAAATTTAATATTTTCAGTTAGAAAATTAAACTATCCTGTAGAAAATCCCACAGAAAATTCTCTAGGGTCTCGACACCGACTGAAAGAAAACGATAGAATGCGTCGAGTCCCTTTAAATTTAATATTTTCATTTAGAAAATTAAACCACCCTACCTATAGAAAAACCCACAGAAAATTCTCTAGGGTCTCGACATCGACTGGATGAAAACGATAGGATAAGTCGAGACCCTTAAAATCATTAATTTTAATATTTTCAGTGAGAAAATTACACCATCCTATAGGAAAATCCACAGAAAATTCTTTATACAAATCAAAACCGCTTTAAAATGAAAAATCTGCTCTGTTAACTCTACATCATAAATCTTTGAAAAGGGTTTTCCTATTTTATCTAGGGAAATTCTCATGGGGGTCTACAACCAACTAAAACCATGCGGTGCCCTACAAACAATTGAAGGGTCTAATTCGAGAAGGGGTTAACTGACTAATCGTAATTTTGTAGAAAATGGGCTCCATAGTTTCATGGGTTTATTTTGATGTTAAGCATCGAAAATCGTTATAAAAAAGGTTGGTTAAACTTTTAAATGATAACTTTCATTGTGTATTATATAATTAAATAAAAAAATAGAGCTAAAATATATAGTATACAGTAAATATGTGATGATTTTCACTTAAACCTAAAATGCGCGTGAATAATGATGCACTTCGTGAGTATAAAAACGATTTAATGTGAAACAAACCGTTTTTCCTCTAAAATATTACGGATTTAGTCCTTTTGTAAATTAGATTATTGGAAATTAACCCATTATTGTGTTTTATTAATGCACTATTGCTAGCCTTTTACTTCACGACAGAGGTCGCGGATCGATTTCCGCAATAGAAAAGTATTTTTGTGTACATGGATGTTTGTCTTGTTCTGGGTGTTTCTTTGTATCTTAAATATGTATTTATGTACAAATAAGTATTAAGCTTTGTTCACCCATTGTCTACTACCCATGAACAAGTTTTGCTTAGAATGGGAAAAGTTTGTGTGGTTGTGTATGAATGTGTTAGATTATTATAGTGATTAAAAAGTATAGGTACAAATAAAACTATAAAAACATTTATAATATTTCTATTTAACAAAAATAAAACTGACTTCAAACAAAAACTTAAAAATAAAATTTACTTAGCACAAAGTAGTCTTTTGATTTATCAGACACTTTTATAAAATACCATATTGAAGTCGGTGCCAAGTAAACCCGTAGGTTTAGGTAGGTACTATTAATGGCACTGACTTCATATCAATATCAATAGAATATAGAATAGATTTTGTTAAAAGTAGGTTTTAATTTTGTTAAAAATATTATTTCATTACTTTAAGTGACAGTTGGACTGAAAAATCTATCCATTTAGGTGTAAAGTTCTCATCCATACAAATTAATCAAGCCCAAACACAAGGTAACTGCTGTAATCAGCACTAGTTGTCCCTACAATTTTCAGTGGTTGCCCTTGATTTCTCCTGGATTCCATCATCAGACCTGGTGAAAATGGGACCACCTCAAAAGTTGACACCATCAAACGAAGAAAGAATTTTTGAAATTCGTCTTTAATATAATAATTTCATAACTGAGCCATGATAGGCCGTTAACAACGCCGCTACACTAACAGTAGTTTTTACACAACTGCTCTAGGTATACTTCTAGGCCGTACAGTTAAGTCTGCTATCAGTAGGTTCCATCGACCTTCTAGTACTGTGTCCCAACTCCTAATTATTAAGGAGTTCTTTAGCTTCATCATCAGCACAAGAGCAACAGACGTTGTTTCCAGCATACCTCAGAAGCATCACGTTAGCCCTACATACTACTAAGAAGTTTCCATCGACCAATTGCAGACGGTCTCCCAACTTCTAACCGTTAAGGAGTTCTATAGCTTCATCATCAGCACAGAAGCATCATATGTTGACACCAGAAGTGAATACCTGAGTCAGATATGATTACATAACAAAAGCACAACATACAATTTTTTAATTTATTTGCCCTCGTTTTCTCATGGATCCTATCATCATATCCTGACCTTTTGAAATGGAATGAATTTTTGAAATGCATTTATAATTCACGGAAATATCGGTGAACATACATAAAAAACATACAGACGAGTTGAGAACCTGCTCCTTTTTTGGAGCCTGTTAAAAAGGGTTTATTATCGCTTAAAATTCTTTGTTTAGGCGATAATAAGCCCTTTTTAGTGTTCTGACACTGAATATTTTATGTGGTAAAATTAGTGCAAAAAGGATTTAAATTACCTTAATCCCGTCTTGAAACAATTCATTTAGCTCATTAGATGTGTTTGTGAACGTTAAAACGGCTTTATGTTATTTTAACTCCTTTTTTTATTTGAAAAAAGTAGAAATATGTATTTTTTGGTAAGTTTACAAGCATTAAATCCTTTTTGAATTAGCGGACTTCATATCCTATGTCAGTTAAACCCTTTTTAGACTGAATATATCGAGATACGTAAAGAATTTCGCTTTTCTGTTAATGTCATAAGGTAGATAATTTTACTACGAATCCAACGGCACCCATAACTCGTTTTGCGTAAAAATGTCAGTTAACCCCTTCTCGAATTAAACCCTTCAATTTTCTCTCGTCGGGTGCCCCCCGGGTGCCTTCGGAAGGATGCAAAAAAAGTTCGCTGAGTTTCTTGCTAGTTTTTCTCGGGTGGACTTTTATTTTTGTAACGTTAGGAAAATCCTACAGGGATAGGTACTATGCAGGACTCCTACCGACTAAAAACTACACGTAACTATCCTACCTAGCAGCCTACGGCTAGGTAGGTATGCCCTCAGAAGTATGTCCCCAGGACTCCCATTGCGGTCTCTCCAGAGGGGCCTTTTTAAAATGGCGGTTGTCGTGATAGCATTTTTTTGTTGTTTTTTACGTTTCATCAGCACGCATCGTTGAATTAGTCTGTAAGAAATACAGATCACGATTTTCCCGAATGTCTTCTTTTGTTGTAGGGTTCTTAGAAGGTCTCGCAGACTCGACAACGCTCGTGTAATGTCTCTGGTATTGCAAACTTCCATAGGCTACTGTGACACCTTTCGATCCACTGATCGGCACCACTGTGCCGTATGCTTGTCTACCGCCTTAGTAGGTAGTATTAGCAAAGCTATCAGGAATTTAACATTGACTACCTTTGTAATATTTACTTTGGATATTCAAACTGCACTCAGACTCTTCTGGTAGAAGGTACAAAGTAACTCTAATCCTTTTAATATCCACAAAAACTATAGAATTACAAAGAGATCAAGCATTAAACGATACAAAATTATACAAAATCATTTGATCCGTGTCTATGATCTATTTTTAATGATGGCCGCCAGGGACGCCATTACGTTCCAATTTCAAATTCAAATTTCGTAGCCGCCTGCGCAGGCGCCGCGCGTCTGTCGCGACTGCGGTTTTGTAAAAAAAATATAGTCATTTCTGTTTCCGGGTCAGTAAATAAGGGGTGTTTTATATTTGGGGGGTGGACACAACCCCATGTTAGGCTGTCAAGGTTTATGATTATTATGTACTCAATCGATTTCGTTCCGAATGATTTTGTGTATCTAATGATGTGTTTTTGGAAATGGATTTAAACTTTAGTGGTTTCACGCTACAATGATATAAAATTTGTGGCGAATTTTATCGTGAATTGTTGCCTATTTCTTCGGTTGGAAATCCTCATGAATACCATGCCGGACTTAAACCGACTAAAACCTCATGGTGTTTTATCATCTCGCTGCAACCTTGCAGACCTTGTCTGAGTCAGTAGATACACCAGTATCTACTGACTCAGACAAGGTCTTGTCTAAGAGAAGGAGAACTCAAATCAAAACCCATTCCCAACCCGTCTGGCCAGCATGCTACAGTAAAAACTTTCTCAAAAGGAAATAGGTAGAGGCACACACAACACATTTGAATGTTCTGAAGAGATCTTCAACCTAATCCCTTCCCCTCTTTTTCAATCCCGAACAAACCGTTATGAGTAGCAGTTTCACTCTCAGACAGTAGAGAGAATTAGTATTAAAGTCAGCGGGATATTTACCATGACATGTATTATTGAGAGTTGCCGATATTATCAATAATACATGGTAAATATCCCGCTAACCTCAATATAAGTAGAGAGAATCTTCTTCAAAACGGAAAGATGTTTTCTCCCTGCCAGCGCACGTGTTTCCATCCTCTTATAACCCCAGATTCTTCAAGCGAAGCGTATCGAAGAACATCATTGGGCTACCAACTTGACGGCCACTGTCGATAGTCTTGTGGACTGTAAGAGTGACCCCCAATTCTTTAGATGTGGCCATGACTTTCCTTCAGGTGAGTGGCTCCATTTTCCCGAGCTAATACATTGTGTCCATTTCGATTGCTCGGCCAATATGTCGTAGAAAAAAGAAACTTATGTCAGTATTTCGAAGGAATTCGTAGAAAACGAACAGTGAAAACCGCAAATTCGAAGAGTCAATATTTAGAAAGTTATAAGGGTTTAACCGTGGCCGCGCAGTCCGCATGAATTCAACTGCGCGGCCACCAGTTCTCTTGAACGGAGCTACGTACAAGTCTAATTCTTTTTGCTAATCACTGATACGATTTCGAAGAAAATGTAGATTATAAAAATAAAGCCCTACTATTTGAACTTCACGACATACGGCACTCCAAAGTTATGGCCGCGCAGTCCGCATAAAGCGAACCGCGCGGCCACCAGTTCTCATTAACGGAGCATTGTAGAAGTCTAATTCTTTTTGCTAATCACTGATACGATTTCGAAGAAAAAGTAGATTTGAAAAATATAGCCCTAAAGTTTGAACTTCTCGTTCTACAGCACTTACGTAAGGGCGAACCGCGCGGCCACGTGTTTCTTAAAGTGGAGCTTAAACAGAATTTGGTAGAGGTCTCATTATTTTTGCTAATCATTGATACGATTTCGAAGAATATGTAGATATCATGAATGAAGTTCTAATGCTTGAAAATCACGAGTTACAGAACTTAAACCCTGTAACTCGAGTTAAAAAAAGGGTGACCATGATTTACGTTGCGACGACGAGATATTCCCAAAAAAAAATTGAACCGAATTCATAGAAATCCTTTAAAATATTTACCTAGCACAAAGTTATTATTTTGATTTACCAGATTTTATTCAATATCATATTGAAGTCGGCGCCAAGTAAACCCATAGGTATAGGTAGGTAGGTATTATTAATGGCAACAACTTTCATTTTAAATTGAATAAAATCAGATAAATCAAAATACATATCACTATGTGCTAGGTATATTTTATTTTTAAGGATTTGTATGAAGTCGGTTCTATTGTTTAATTATTTTTTTATTATTATTTTAAGTGACGGGTAGACCGATAAGTATATCTATCTAGGTGTAAAGTTCTCATCAACACAAATCAATCAAGCCGAAACACAAGGTAACTGCTGTAAATCGTTAAGAAATTCCCTCAACTGTCTTTCGGTTCCATCATCATATCGACTCCAGACCTTTATTAAATTGTAGTAGGTATACTTACTTATTAAAGCACTTAATCAAAAAGTTAGCAAACGCACTAGTTGTCCCAACAATTTTCGGTGGTTGCCCTCGATTTCTCCTGGATCCCAGCATCAGATCTTGATACCCTGGATATGGGACCACCTCAAAAGCAACCTCATTCAAACAAAAAAAATCAAAATCGGCGCCGCTATCGCGTAATACTTATACATAAAAAAAACATAGCGTACGAATTGAGAACCTCCTCTTTTTTGAAGTCGGTTAATAAGACTTTTTAATGTCACGTATATTGCTATACTTTTAATCGTAAAAAGCAAATAGTTGTAGTCCCTTGGTTTGAATTTGAATAGAGAAGTTTACTTCTAGGATATAAATAAATAAATATTCACGGACATCTCACACAACGCTATCTGATCTCAAAGTAAGCTAGGAATAACCTGCTTGTGTTATGGGTATCCACGATCCACCACGGATATTAATACTTATATACTTTTAAATACATACATATTATACATAGATACACCCAGACTCTTGAGACAAACATTTATGAGTCACACAAATATTTGTCTCCGGTGGGAATCGAACCCACGACCTCCAGCGCCGCAGGCGGTATCTCTACCGACTGTGCCACAGAGGCAGTCAAAGATAAGAAGATAAGAAAAAAAACACTCATCGATTGATTTATATTTCAGTAAATGGTGATGATCACAATATAGGTACATATTGTTATATAGGTACATATTGTTATTGTTATTTTATGACTTAAATTACGCCAGTAATTACTAATCCGATAAACAGCACTAACATTTTATAAATTTAATTATTACTTTTTACCCGTAAACACATTAAGTAGGTAATCATATGTCTCAGTAAGTGAAATTCAAGTTTCCTTTTTACTCCACGTTCCTCTGATATTGACTTTTTTTCTTTCGCCAGCAAATATGTTTACTTCATGCATGCTACTACAGATAATTTATAGAATTCTTTTTTCAAATTTATAAAAGTTTATTTGTTTTTTAAAGTCGCGACGTCGATGTGTATAGCTATGATACGTCCTTGTTTTCGACCATTTTTAATTGCTGATTTAATTTCAAATGCTTTAGTTTTACGTAAATTGAATCTAAATACCACTATTCAAGTAATATAAACTTTGCGTTTAACCTATAACGTTGGTAGTCTGGACAATAACAATATCAAGTAAGGTATTTCCGCAATACTAATATTTTTTACCCAATATTTAAGTTGGTAGGTAATGAGGTACTGTATGGTGTTTTTACGTATAGTACTTAATTAATGTAATGTAATCGAAAGTCAATACTTTACTTATATGTACCTACTTACTTTACTTTTTTTATAAACGACATTTTAATACCTACATTTATAGAAGAATACTTCTAGTTAGTAAATAACACCTTATATAAATAAGTACGGAAAATGCTCAGAATAGTTGTGTACCGCTTCATCTTAGAAAAAGTTACAAATGCCATCAGGCGAATTATCGTCCCGTCCATTTGTCTTCTTTGGGTTGGGCAGTTCGTTATCGTCGTGGTGATTTGCTAAGGTTTGTTTCCTTTTGGTGGTTGCTGTGGTTGGGATTGTTGAACTGTGGGAGTGAGGAGGTCCTGCACCAAAAACCAATATTAAATGTAGTGGAATATCTATTTCACACAGCGCCATGTAGAATGAATGATTGCCAATCGCCAGCAAATATGTTTTCTTTTTAAAAAACCTATTTTACTTAAAAGCTTACAAGCACATTTTCGTAAGACTAATTCGAATCACTAATTCTCAATTGAATTGAATTGGAATTCAATTGAAACAATCAGTAGCTCTTTTTACAAGAAAAGCTACTTGCTATATAAATATATTTACACTATGATATTAAAATAGTAAAAAGCCTGGATTCACACACTATAAATCTTGGTCACCCTATTTTTTCCTTCGATTATAGGTTTTAAGTTCTATACGTTATTTAGTTCTTAATTTGAGGCTTTATTCATACTGTCTACATATTCTTCGAAATGGTATCTGTAATTAGCAAAAAGAATGGGACTTCTACTAAGCTCCGTTTAAGCTCCATTTAAGAAAAACCGTGGCCGCGCGGTTCGCATTGTGCGGACTGCGCGGCCATAACTTTGGAGTGCCGTATGTCGTGAAGTTCAAATAGTAGGGCTTTATTTTTATAATCTACATTTTCTTCGAAATCGTATCAGTGATTAGCAAAAAGAATTAGACTTGTACGTAGCTCCGTTCAAGAGAACTGGTGGCCGCGCAGTTGAATTCATGCGGACTGCGCGGCCACGGTTAAACCCTTATAAGTTTCTAAATATTGACTCTTCGAATTTGCGGTTTTCACTGTTCGTTTTCTACGAATTCCTTCGAAATGCTGACATAAGTTTCTTTTTTCTACGACATATTGGCCGAGCAATCGAAATGGACACAATACATTTATATAGCCTTTATCCTCGAAGGGCTTTAAATAACACAAACACGTTCATGTAGTGATCACCCATCGAAGGACCAGCTAGAGCAAAAGTTGTTTATGCAATGACTGTTTACAACAAAACACTGAGCCAGGGACTAAATATAAAAGTCAATCCAATTTTACAGGATAATAGGAAAATATTTAATTACTTTACAAACTCCGAAACACTTGTTTGTTTCCGGGAATTTAACTTAACGTTGAGATATCCATTACCACTGGGCCATTGAAGCAGCCAAAGTAGTATATTGCAAAGCTTAATCGAAAGAAAAGGAGCTTATCTTTTTAATATAATATTGATTCACACATCCATTCAACCACCAAATTTTCATCAGTGTAAAAAATAATTATACTCCGACCTACTTAGATAATTTACATCAATGGAAAAGCTAAAAGAACACAAAGAGCTAGTTATAGCAACAAAAAAACCTTAACAAGCAATGTTTCCACTAGTTTGAACTAGAAAATTATCCAGAATTTTCCACAAAAGAACCAATTTGCTTATATTGTTGTCGAGTTAAATTGCACGAAAGAAGAGGGTAGTCGTACGTTGCGAAATCAAATTGTATTGTGCGTGTTCATTCGCGTGTGAATCGTGGTGGAGGCAAGACGTCAAGGGTGGTTAGGAAATGTTTAATACTAAATGCGTCCTACGGATTTGCATGTAAAATTTGGTATAAAATGCAACTAACTATATAAACGTGAAAGATTGTGAAGATGTTTGTTACTCGCTCTAAATGCTGAACGGATCAGTCTGAATTTATACAGGTACAGGGATAAATAGCCTGGAATAATATTTTTTTATTTTATATTTATAATACACGTAGTCTACTATTTATCCTTGGTATATATATATTGCTACGGGATGAAGGAAAGGGGGTAAAATTCAACGCGGTTGAAGCCACGAGAATCAGCTAGTTTTTAATTGATATATAATACATAGGTACTGCAAGTGTTACTCAATAAACGGGCCATCTAAGCAAACCTTTCTTTTACCTCATACTCGGATGATCCCCAACATCCTCGTGCTCCTACTCCTACTGATATCCATATCCTGATGCTCCTACTACAAAACTAAGATGCGATTATAGTCGACAATGAATTTAATTATCTTCAAAACAAATGAAGATCGGTAAAACAAAGGAAGATCGGTAAAACAAAATGAAGATCGACAAAACAAATGAAGATCGATATCACAAATGACATTTGTGAATTGAGTGACATTTTGTACTCTAACCCATCACCACAGCAGTGCCGGGAAAATAGTACCACGTCTTAGTAATTAGTCATTACCACAAATTAAAAACGTGTAACAAGAATACTAATACAATGTAAAAAATTAATATGTCTACCTTCCTACTTACATATTTTTTCTGCCCGCGTGTTAAAGGTCAACGGTAATTATCCATAAAGCGGCAATTGTACTCACTGATTAGCTGAAATAATTGTATATTTGTGTATCTATGAACATTAATTTATAGGAATAGAATAGGTACCTACTACTTTGATGATAAATAATAATAAATAAATATTCACGGACATTTCACATAACGCTATCTGATCCCAAAGTAAGCTAGGAATAACCTGCTTGTGTTATGGGTATCAGACCACGGATATTAATACTTATATACTTTTAAATACATACATATTATACATAGAAACACCCAGACTCTTGAGACAAACATTTATGGGTCACACAAATATTTGTCTCCGGTGGGAATCGAACCCACGACCTCCAGCGCCGCAGGCGGTATCACTACCCGACTGCGCCACAGAGGCAGTCAAATGATGTCCATGGATCCGCCGGCATGGATACTTTTAGTGGGTAAAAAGTAACCTTTTAATTTTAAACGTGTGGAAAATCCTACAGGGATGCTATGCCGGACTCCTACCGACTAAAAACCAAACGGTTCCTACCTAATACCTATGGTTGGAAGGGTAAGCCCTCTGAAGAATGACCCCAGGAGGTATAAAGTAGCCTGTGTTATTTCATTCTATATTCAGTCCTCGTAGGTACCAAATTTCAGCCAGATCTAGGTATACAGCCGTTAGTGCATTTAAGAGTAGGTAGGTAATAAACATCCACATCTCACAAACTTCTGCATTTATAAATAATATTAGTAGATAAGAAAGATCAGTACCTCGTGGCCCCGCGGACTCAGTGTTCTGTAAACGATCACTTCAGTAAGCAACTTTCACTATGGCCGGTCCATGGATGGGTGACAATCCATGTGGTCACTTTGTCACATTTATTTGAGCGTTTCCGTGCTTCGGAAGGCACGTTAAGCCGTTGCTCCCGGTTGCCAGTAAAATGGCAGTCGTTAAGCTAAGTTGAAGGCTTTATTTCAACAGCAGGCAGTCACAAACCTGCGCTTGTCCATTTAAACACGACAATACGGCTCACCACCTATTACGTGGGACAAATTATACAAAGGTGTAATGTGGGCATATAATATGCCTCTGCCTAGTCCTTCGGGGATAAAAGGCGTGACCATATGTTTGTATGTAAGAAAGATCAGTACCTACCTCGTGGCCCTTGGTAACTGTTACCACTAACATGGAAGTCATTAAAGTAAAATTTAAGTTCTTAGATCGATTTGAAAAATTTTCAGCTGGATCTACCTACTGATGAAAATTTTGTCTAAATCATTATGACTGACTCTACCTAGACACTACCAGTCCTTAGCACCAGTCTGTTTCAACACGATAATAGGCTCCTCAACCAATTAGGTACTCATATTTATGACAAAATATACCTGACAAACTGGTAGGGGTCGACCTCAGCGTACGCATGGCGATCAAAATTAAAGAAGCTGTTGGGGAAAAGCCAGGTCAAGAGTGCCCTTAACCGGCATACCCCTGATTATTGTAAAGTAAGATTGTCTTCACATTTCCAATACTTTTGTAGGTCTACGACTTATTTGCTTTTCATTGCCTGGCTAGCTATACCTCAATATTCTCTTCAGAGATATACCTACCTATAAAATAATCTAAAATGCCCGCTTTCCACTGCGAGCGAGTCGGACCCATTACGGACTCCGCTAGACTAAGTAACGATGATTTTCGATGCATGTCATGTCCGCTTTGGTGGAAGGACATGTATGAAAATCGTCGTTACGAGTAAAGCGGAGTCCGTAATGGGTCCGACTCACTCGCTCGCAGTGGAAAGCGGGCATTAAGGATCTTGAAAAATCTACGTCTAATTTTAAATACTGAATCGCAGAACTTCGTTGGTTAAAAATCTTCACCCGTTTACAGGCAGAGCTAGCTTCGGTCCCTTGGGAGCCCTAAGGTTACCCTTTCAAGGACGGGGCTCCAGGCAATCGACAGATGATGGTAGGACCCAGTTTCTTGCTAGTTCTTCTCAGGTGGCTCGCGTTGTGAACTGGTGGTAATTTTTTTTTCTGTTTATATTCTGGACGTTTTACAAGTGCATCTGTATATGCCTAAGTGAAATAAATACCTATTTTTTGTTTGTTTGTGTTTTGTTTTTGGCGGTAGGAGTGCGGCACATAATCCAACGCGTAAAAAATAAAGTTTTCGTTTATTTTAAGTAGGTACTTAGTTTACAAAGATCTTTTCTGAGTTTGAGATAGTGTAGAATAGTGTCCTGGGACATCCTTCCGAGGGCTTACCCGGGGCTCCTACTGATGGGCGTTACGTGAGGTTTTTTAGTCGGTAGGAGTCCAGCATAACATCCATGAAAATTTTTCGCCACTTTAAAAATAAAGGTGTAGAATAGTAGCCTGCCTTTATGCCAATAAGGTGGGCAGGGCGAGTGTAACACCTCTGGTATTACAATCACCTATTACTAGGATACGATAACCCCTTTCGTACCTATACCTACTAACTTTTTAACCCCTCACTAGTAGATAGGTAATTAGGTATAAAAATACCTATAGTTATTACCTACTTACTTATGCAACAGAGTAATCTATTTTCAAATAGGTTATCCTTAAAAGCCAGAAAGTAACCTTACCAAAACTACCTACCAGTCCATTAGTAAGTAAACATAATATACTTTCCCTTATCAAGTTCATATACATATATCACGTAAATCTCTAATCTCCACAGTAAACAAACACTATGGCCATTAAAACTTCATTTACAACTCACTGTCACTCTAAACTATAAATGAAATTTATTACATCGCCATTTGTCACTTTAGAAGCCATGAAAAATTATTATACACAAAGAACCAGCGTAAAAAAATCCACCGTCCCCTCAAGTTGGTTAAAAAATACACGATTTTGAATAAAACAGTACTGTGTTGAAAGGTCTAAGTAGTCTGGCCATTACTCAC
This sequence comes from Miltochrista miniata, assembly GCA_933228765.1. Lineage (NCBI taxonomy): Eukaryota > Metazoa > Arthropoda > Insecta > Lepidoptera > Erebidae > Miltochrista > Miltochrista miniata. Next base: position 10,486,689 of record OW121776.1, read on the forward strand.
TCCTTCGTAATGTAAATTTGAAAAGCAACTTCTACAAATATTTCTGTCTCTTTCACACTAGATGTTATTTCGTAAGAGTGATAAAGATAGATAGTTTTAGAGGGTCGTATTGCACATCATTAAGAGATAATCGAGTAGTAACAAGCAGTTTAGTTTTTTCTCATTCTAACAGCATGTTACCTAACGCGTTTGAAAGAGAGATAAATGAAATATGATACTTGATTATGAAGCTTTTTTTTTCATTTGAAAAATATTCCAAGCATTGAAGGAGTTATGGAGTGGACGATTTTTTTTCAGTTTTTTTTTAATTAGGCAAAGGAGGTTGCATATTATTATTAATTTAGAGATATCGCACACGCGTTTTAGTGTTAATAAGAAGAATGTTTTTATAAAGCAAGCATTATTTAGTACTGAAAATACATCGGCTACATGCAAATCCTTATAAGTAGCGACGTGTAGGTAATATTTAAAGCCTTCATACTTATATCGCTCGCAGAATTGGCTGAGGCAAGGCGTAGGTTGGTACTAACGCCTACATTTTGAAAACAATATCAAATTTATGGTCCTGTATCACCATTAACAGGTTACTTAGCTTGTCAGAATTTGAATACATATTTTCAACAGGCATTTTAATGGCATACTGTAGCTGCTTTGTATAGAAATACCAAACTACAAAGTCAGTCATTACACTTCCGAATGCGCCACCGAGGCATTCGTATTGTGGAAGAAGTGCCTAGGTACCTAAATTACAAACGCATTCGGTAGGTAGGTATATTCAGTCCCTGCCTACGACATTTTTCAGGTCGTCGGTACATCTGGCGGGTGGTCGTCCTACCATACGGTTGCCAGGTCGCGGCCTCCGCTCTAGAACTCTTTTGCTCCATCGCATAGGCTGTCGGTTCTTCTGCAGATGTGGCCAGCCCACTCTCACTGTCGACCGCTCGAGTTCTCTGCCGGGTGACCTCATTTCGGAGTTTATTCCTCAAAGATACTCCTAGCATAGATACCTAGATATATATTTCTATTAGAGTCCACCTCGGTTGTTGTAAACGCCCGTAGGCTAAACGTGAATGCTCCAGTCTTTCTTTTTTTAACGTGAGGGAAAATCCATCATGGATGCTATGCCGGACTCCTGCCGACTAATAAACCTCACGTAACGCTCAACAGCCCATAGTTGGGAGCCCAGGGTAAGCCACCGGAAGGATGTCCCAGGACTCCCAAAGAATGCTCCAGCCTAGCTAAATGCTTAAAACCTCCTAAACCAAAATCCGAAACTTGTAAGTTTTGGTCAAAATCCGCCAGCTTCTGACTTTTTACCTCCTCAGGACAAGCTACCTCCAGGACGTGACCTCCGATGGCCAGTATGGAGGCCTCTCAACCGTTGACTTACTATGGTCGGCTGGTTCAGACAAAACGTATGCAGGTTTAATTCTTCACTTCACTTCACTGCGAGCGAGTCGGACCCATTACGGACTCCGCTACACTCGTAACGACGATTTTCATACATGTCCTTCCACCAAAGCGGACATGACATGTATCGAAAATCATCGTTACGAGCTTACGAGTATAGCGGAGTCCGTAATGGATCCGACTCGCTCGCAGTGGAAGGCGGGCATAATGCGAGATCCGGGCCTAACAGCATGTGACTGTGGCGTCCCCGTGCAGTCCATTATTCTCTTGTAGCTAGTTGACTGTCAGTACTTACCTTCCTGTTTATTAGTAGTTCAGTGTTTTAACAAAAACTATAGGTAACATAAGTAGATTTTTAACAAAGTCAGTTTGAGAACTTCTACTTTTTGATTAGTTTTGCCGTAGGTGTTTGTTTTCCACAGGAACTTGATCAAGAGATAATAATATATACAGCATGTGCTTTTTCCCAACCTCTATTCTGTTTCAGCGCCAAATTTCATCCGCATAGTTTTAGTTACTCAGGCGTGAAAACGTAACAGACAGTCTTAGCTATTTTTGCATTTCTATATCTACTGTTAGAGATTGTAAAGAGCCCCGAGTCCCGGCCTTAACTCATAGAAAACTCAATCTTACAAAATACAAAATCGTTTGTCTTTAACACCATTCAGTTACCTACAATAAAGTGTTTGGACTCCTTGTAAGCAAGTAATGTCTGTAGTAGGAGAGATCACCTCCAACGGGAGTAAGTAGGACTGCGCCGCCACTCTCTGCGAGCAGGTCATGCTCGTGAAAGAGGCGGCGGCGGCGGGGCTGGAGCGGGAGAGAACTCTTCCACCCGAGTTCCGCAGTCGGCAGCTTTCGCCGAAGACTGTCGGCGTCCATGATCGGGGGCCTGAGGACGGTGAGTGGGCTGCTCACCGTCCTTACAGAAGCAGGCCCATGACGGCAGCGTGACGTGAGGGATTCACGCACGCCCCCATAAAAAGCGGGATGGCACCCGAAAACCCCAAAAAGACGCGGGATAACACCCGAACCCCCCCTAGACGAGGCCGCAGTAGTAGCCGTAGGTCTGTTGGGAGTCCTAGGACATCCTTCCGAAGACTTACCTGGGACTCCCAACCATAGGCTGTTGGGCCCCAAGTAGCACACAAGTTGTTTATATGACTTCTTTACAACCTGAATGTTCTATAATAGCTGTTCTAGGGATTTACTATGATACTTAAGTAATTCAGTAGCGTATTCAATACCTCTTTAACAGGCATGTGATACAACAGCCGTACAACAGTAAATATAATCCCAATGAAGATAAAAAGACGTGTTATAGAGTTATTGTACGAGCATCTGATGTAAAGCAGAGTTATAATAGTAGTTTATGACACTGTTGCATAATAAGGGTTCTTATAACACGAGTGTGTTTTAAAAAAACGAGCCGTAGGCGAGTTTTTTTATAGTATCACACGAGTGTTATAAGACCAAGTTATGTACAGTGTCATACACTACTTTGTCTACTCTCATACTATAATACCTGATTTTATTTTGTGATATATAGTTGCTACTTGATTTCGCCGGTAACAGGTTCATGGTCATGTTTGACGCAGTTTCCAGAATGTCTGGTGGTGTACACTTGCCACCATCCTCGCTTTAAGACATGTTTTTACACAAAAACTAATTTATTTTACAAAACAAAACCAAACTTTGTTTAATTTAAATGTAAAATGTTGGCGCCAAGGCGCAAACATCGATTGCGCATGCGTGTTTCTTTTTTGTTTCAGACTACGGAGGCACATTTTTTTTTAAAGTAGAGGTGCAAATTTCTTTTTAATACAGTTGCTCAAAAAGTGGCGTATTACAGGGACGTTTAGCGTTCGGGATGTGGGCTATTACACACTCGTGCTTTTTTCTTTACCTTTCCCGCACTAGTGCGCGTTTCCTTTCCCAACTGTCAAAATAATGTGTGATTCATGCAAATATTTCAAAAAAAGATACTAACTTGTTTCAATATCAGATTAAAAGTAATTTTAATTAAAATTTAAACATAAATTAATATAAGTATCGGCCAAATTAAATTTATAAATATAAAAAAAGTTGGCTGTATGAAGTGCACTGCCATAGTCTCTGCTTAGGTAGGTATATATTCTTTTACGGTTGCCGCCATTTTGGACAATTCAGGTTTATTGTGTTTTTATTATTTTATTAAATTGCTTAATTTTTTCGCAACTGTATTAAAAATAGTTGTTCAATACAACGTGTGGGATTGTTATTTCAACTCGTTCCGACTGTCCACCCTCGCCTTCGGCTCGGGTCAACATCTGTCGAACTCGTCGTAATAACATAAATCCCACACTTATATCGAAAACTACTATTTTCTAACTGAAGGTTGTCTATGGTGTATCGTAATGATTAAAAAGTTTTATTATGATATAGGTGTCCATACAAGACCTGTATCGTAATGAAACTTTTTTTTTGGCCTGTGCGTAATGTTTGTCATAAGAGTATTGATTTCAATTTTATAATCTTTGTATTATAGTATCAGAGTAGATAAATACCTTTTATCTACTCTGATACTATAATACAAAGATTATAAAATTGAAATCAATACTATTATGACAAACATTACGCACAGGCCAAAAAAAAAGTTTTATTACGATACAGGTCTTGTATGGACACCTATATCATAATAAAACTTTTTAATCATTACGATACACCATAAACAATCTCCAGCTGAAAAAGAAGTTTGAACCTCTACTTTAAAAAAAAATTGTGTCTCCAGAGTAGCGAAAAATCCTAAATCTATGGTCTCCGCAGCCTAAAAAAAAAAGAAACACGCATGCGCAATCGATGTTTGCGCCTTGGCGCCAACATTTTACATTTAGATTAAACAAAGTTTGGTTTTGTTTGTAAAATAAATTAGTTTTTGTGTAAAAACATGTCTTAAAGCGAGGATGGTGGTAATTGTACACCCACCAGACATTCTGGAAACTGCGTCAAACATGACCATGAACCTGTTACTGGCGAAATCAAGGAGCAACTATATATCACAACAAAATGAAATCAGGTATTATAGTATGAGAGTAGATAAAGTAGTGTATGACACTGCACATAACTTGGTCTTATAACACTCGTGTGATACTATAAAAAAACTCGCCTACGGCTCGTTTTTTTAAAACACACTCGTGTTATAAGAACCCTTATTATGCAACAGTGTCATAAACTACTATTATAACACCGCTAGGTCTAATAGAGGGCTTTAATAGTTAATACTTTTTAAATGGTGGTATAAGCTTCCTTTAAAGCACCTTAGGTTGAATATTGCATATTACTAAATGTCTAAGCTGTTTAATGGAACTTATTACCATCATTGAAACCATATATCTACTGCAGTGATATATTACTCTGTAGTTGCACGTAGGTCGATATAGTGGTGAATTTTACAGCAACTGTATGGTTAATAGCTGATTATGGCAAGAAAACCACGCCTTATAAAGCTAAAAGCTTAAAATTTCGTTTCTAGGGCCAATATAGCGGCCGAAGTGAGCCAATACTCTGCTTATAAACTCTTTCGTATTTAGGTGCAATTAATGTATTTATATCATGTAAAGCTTCAAATAATTGTTTGTAAATATTGAATTGATTGTAGGTAGGTATATAAACAAAAAATATTGCCATAACTCTTATTTAATTAGTAAAGTTTAAATAGAAACACACAAACGAATAATGAGAAAGTGTAAAAAGGATTAACAGGGGTTTTTAAATTCCAGACAATGTACCCCTAAATAAAATTACCTCTAAAATATGAATGGTCCGTTGTACAACCTTAGACTCTTATAGGAATATATTAACTACCGATGTATACCTAAAAAAATATATTAGAGCGTCAATACCACAATTATAGAACAGAAAGGTCTACAATGGTGGATACTAGTCCTTTTAATCGATAGAATGGTTCTAGTAAACTCTGACGGCTGTTGTAACCGAGCCGCCATTATAGTCTATTATATAAAAATAAGTCGGGTTTTCCTTCCTGACGCTATAACTTTAGAACGCAGGAACCGATTTCCACGGTTTTGCATTTGTTGGAAAGGTCTTGGGCTCCGTGAGGTTTATAGCAAAGAAAATTCAGCAAAATTTCACATACAGCGCCATCGCGGGCGAAGCTGCGGGCATCAGCTAGTTATTGATAAAAGCAATTTTCTTGATTATTTATAATTTATTAATGTCATAATTATGTATAAAAACCGCATCCTGATGACTCATTCTCACCCAGGATTTTAAAGAAACTACCTAGAAAGCTAACTAGCTTAAATAAACTAAATTCTAAATTCACTCACTTTAATTAAATGTACTTTTTACTAAAGAAAACTGCATAAATAGCAGGCGCGTGAAAATTTTAGCTAAAATATATGTCTATATTTACAGTAAACTGGTACTCGCAATGGTACTTTACATGCGTAAAAGGAAAAATCAACACATTCCCTTGTTGTTTATTTTTTATTATTTTCAGTCGTTCTACAACTATGACACTGGGTCTTGTTAACATTTTTATTATGTTTTGTTCTTTTCCCAAAATATCGCCACTGTATATCAGATGTATAAACTCGCGATTTAATTCAGAGATACAGACGCGTCTAAAAAAGATGCGAGCGCTACAGTCGCGCTACTATAACTTATTTTAGATAATGAGGTGCACACTACCGCTCCCATACCACCTTTGTATCTCCGTACTAACACGAATTTACCATCATTGTAAATACATTGTAGAACCATCAGCCGTATAAATCGGTGCCTCTTTCGGGGGTACAGCAGTGCTATAGCCGCTTATACATGTATTGTAGAACTTATTCATAGAGGCTATGCCGTTATTAAAAACTTCTAACCAGCCATTGTACGGCTTGTTATAGAGCTTGTGTGCTACTTGGGGCGTTACGTGAGGATTTTTAGTCGGTAAGAGTCCGGCATAACATCCATGAGGATTTTCCTCGGATTTCATCCGCATAGTTTCAGTTATTCAGGCGTGAAAACGTAACAGACCGTCTGATATGACATGACCGTATAAGTTATACGAGTAGGTAGGTAGGTACATTAATGTTTATACGAGTATTTAAGGCAGTGCGCAGTGAGTCAAGAAGATAGGCACCTAATTTTTTAATTTAATTTTAAACTTTTATGATCCTATTTCTACGGGGAAACAGTTCAATATGCAAGAAATTCTTTTATTTTGGCGTCCTGTCACCATAGACATGGAGTACCTACTGCTGTCTCCTTTGGGCTTGGCACCAGAATATTAGCTAAACCGTTCGTTCTAAGTTTGCCGCTCGCCTCCTCTACGATGCTTCTACGCCAGCGGCAAACTTAGAGCGGACGGGACATAGGTACGTCCATTTCACTGGATGCAGAGACCAGCCATGTCAACGATCTCATACTTACAACTATTTACGACAGGAGATACCTCCTAGTGCGTGTTCTACCGCCTGTACAATGCCTTGTTCTCAAAGGAATTGTTTGATATTATGTCCACGGCCACTTTCTACCATCGCAACGCAACAGACACACTCACGCACGCACAGATCGCGCTTTCTTCCGCGCACACTTAGATTGTGGAATGTTTCGGTTGGGTTGTAAATTTGTCTGCCAAAAATCTCTCACACGTCTCAGCACTAATGTCATCGACCTTTTATGAGAAATTACTTCTACCCGCCATTTGGAAACCTAGACACAAAGATTTCTATATAAAATGAGGTAGATACGCTCTACTATAAGAAACGAAAGCATAAAAGCAATCCTCATACACACACATTGCTAAAACTACACTCACTAATAAACTATACTTACGTAATTGTAACTGCAATAGCAATATACAAATAGAACAAGAGTAAAAGAGAAGGCGTATGGACTCCAATTACAAGCCGAGTACCACCGAATACCCTCGAAGTTTTACGATTCTGTATCACACGTACAAACTGCAGAAAAATGTTAAGTAGGTATAAAGGTATAAAATGCAAAATTTACCAATGATGTTCATATTTAAATATAAACTTAAAAAACTGATTATATACCTATTTAATTAAGGCATGTATTTTAATCGATATCTGAATATTCCCCTTTTCCGAACAAAATATTTCAAAGTCAAACTAAAAATAAGTACTGACTTGAACACTAATTATGTACACTAAATAAATCAAATTAAATGTACTGTTTAATGGTGTTTGCAGAACTATTTTACTGAACGAATAACTATTTTCAAAATAGTTTGTCTAACAATTCCATAGTTCAACAAACATAATATCTATACGTTTTTAAGGAAAACCATCGCCTAATTTACTTTTAGGAACATCGTTTATGCTAAATAAAATCCCAATTCAATAAGTAATCAGTCATCTTCATATAATTAAATTTAATTAAGGCCACAAGGAAGAGTGGCTCTGCCTGCCACAAATAAGACTGGAACTAATGAAAAGAAATGTACACTAAATGTGTGTAATATTCTATAACCACTTTCAAGGCGGCTCTCACTAGTCATTTGAACACTTATTATTACAATAATAAGTGTTCAATAAGTAATATATTACAATATTTAAGTTACTTTCCCTCCATGTGACATAGCCGTGGGACACCCTGTATAGCATATTCTGGAATAGGTATTGGGCATCCAATCGCTTTCCGACCGCTCCAGTCTGACAAATTCAACTCATTTTTGCTGACGTAGTTGATCTTGAGGAAAGCTAATAGAAACAAAAAAATGTAATAATATTCGTCAATGAATGATGTAATAATCTCATAAAAAGTTAATATACCTAATACTGCCTCTGTGGCGCAGTCGGTAGTGATACCGCCTGCGGCGCTGGAGGTCGTGGGTTCGATTCCCACCGGAGACAAATATTTGTGTGACCCATAAATGTTTGTCTCAAGAGTCTGGGTGTTTCTATGTATAACATGTATGTATTTAAAAGTATATAAGTATTAATATCCGTGGTCTGATACCCATAACACAAGCAGGTTATTCCTAGCATACTTTGGGATCAGATAGCGTTGTGTGAAATGTCCGTGAATATTTATTTATTTATTTTATTTAATAATCTTAAAATAACCTGTGAAAGGTAACTGCATTTTGATGTGTAATTTTTACAAAATCTTAGTACACAAGATGGCATTGTAACGACTGATTTGATCACAATCGTTGTAAGTACCTACCCAAAAAGTAAAACATAAATTAAATTTTCTTGCAAACCGTACTTGCGTAGAACTATAACTATTCGGGGAATCCCCGTGCCTTGACGCTCGCTTGGCATATTCAGCAAGTATTATGCTGTCAAAATACGAAGTACAACAAAAGCATTGAGGTCGTCAGATTAGTTAGGCCTGTACAATGTGGTGGGTTAATACGATTAAGAATAATCATAAAATTGATGAAAAATAATTAATTACGCATAAATTGTGCGTAATTACCAAATAAATTTGTGCTCCTTCGTAAACTACAAAGTCTTAAGCACTTTTATGTCGATAATTATGTACTTTTCCACGTTAAAAATACAATTTTGTTGTTAAATCTTGGGAGATACGACAGTGACATAGTGTCAGCGCGAACTGCGCGCAACCGCGCTAACTAGCTCAGTTTATACGCTTCAAAAATTGGTGCGTAGGGCATGTCTACCTCTTTATATAGAAGTCTTTGCCTAGACAGTGTTACGTTTCAAAAAATACCTGTGCCTTTTTGACGACAAGTACCTATCTAAGTAGGTACACAGCTCACAGGCATGAAACTAAATAACAAAATCTATGAAAGACATATTATTTGAATTTATAAACCCCTCGACGAGGAAAAACATCCACCCCAGTCAGTATTTCATTCACCCCGCTTTCCACCTCATTTACCTACGACCGCCCCCGACGGTTGCCATGGCGACGCACCCTCCTACACTACGTACCTACTGGGGTAGAAATATATAATTTTACTTTAAAAAAATTAAGTTGATTGATAAATTTTCTATGAGTGGTATTTCTGAATCTATTTAGAAATTTAAACCGGACAAATGCGAGTCAAATTTGTTTATGGAGGATGCGCTACAAAATGGTGGAAAAAAATTACGTTTGTTTTATTGGAGGAAATATTATTACCAACTTTTTTAAATATGGAAAAAGAATTGGTTTCGAGCAGGATTGGAACCTGCGTCTTCGGCTAACCGTGCCGACGCGTTAACCATCCGCCACCGAAACCTACTCGGAACCAACCAAATTTTCCACCTTATTATACGTCTTGGGGCAACATAAGCACCATCTACCGGAACTTTTTAGAAAGTTACACGGCACGAATGTATAGAATTGCACCTATATTCATTCGATTTATGATGAAACCAGCCCGAACATTTTTGAAAAGCAATTAGTATGCTAACTGATCATAAATTTTAAATATGGAAAAAGAATTGGTTTCGAGCAGGATTCGAACCTGCGTCTTCGGCTAACCGTGCCGACGCGTTAACTACTCGCCACCGAAACCTACTCGGAGCCAACCAAATTTTCCACCTTATTATACGTCTTTGTGATCAGTTAGCATACTAATTGCTTTTCAAAAATAATTTTAATTATTACCTACTGCTATTCGGTGCTCCTACTATATATATATTGCTGATTAACTGCATTCAAATCCGTACTAATCTGAAGTGTAGGTACCTACCTATTATAGATTAATAGATCTATGGGCACAGACATATAAACCGTTTTCATTTTATGCCTAACCTACCTATTCAAGAGAATGTACAGGTATTATAAACCTTCCTCTTGAAACCCCTATCTATTGCTGAAACATACATGCATACGGTGTCGTCTTTATCCTCGAAGGAGTAGGCAGAGGCGCATAACATGCCTACATTTCACCTTTTTTGAATTTGTCCCACGTAATAGGTGGTGAGTCGTATTGCTGTGTTGAAATGGACGGGCGCAGGTTGTTGAAATTTTCTAGCCGCCAACAAAGTCCTTCAACTTGGTTTAACGACTGTCATTTTACTGACAACCGGGTTTCATTTCGAGTTTTTCTTCTCTACGCAAGGGATCGTTTTGCGAAAGTTTTCCCTTAGTCGCTTACAATACACTCGAGATGAAAAGCGGTGGCGACATTTAGTATTCTATCTCGTAGTCACATGGGGCTCCTGCCGCCACAAGCGACTAAAATTCATAGAGGAGTTTGAAATTTTAAAGATCTAAGCTCACAGACATAAGAATAATAAAAAGCGTTTTCAATTTATACCGATTATGTAGGTAGGTACCTATAGCTAAAGATGTCGTATCGTAACAAAAAGCTTTGATACCACCGCTGAATAAACTGAAAGCTTTTAGAAACATTAATGTGATCGAACCGCGCCCAAAGCTTTTTGTCATAGAAGAAAAATTAAGTGGAACTAAGTGTGGCTCATATTTTATGAACAATAAACCGGCTAAGCCAGAGTTGAACTTGCTCATGAAGGGTTCTGTACTAAAAACTGTAAAAAATCTGATTTTTTGTATGAGAGCCCCCGTTAAATACGGTTTCTTTTTTGTACAAGATGATGCTCGCGGTTCGCCGGCGTGAAATTCGGAACCCGTTTCTGCTTCCCGTGGGAACATATTCCCGGGATGATAAAGCCTATGTGTTATTCCAGACTATAAGCTATCTCTGCACAAAATTTCAGTCCAATCCGTTCAGCCGTTAGAGCGTGATTCAGTAACAAACATCCAAACATCTTCACAAACTTTCACATCTAAATATACATAACTCAAAGGTGACTGACATAATGATCTAACAACGCACAGCCCAAACCACTGGACGGATCGGGCTGAAATTTGGCGTGCAGGTAGATGTTATGACGTTGGCATCCGCTAAGAAAGGATTTTGATAAATTCTACCCCAAGGGGATAAAATACGGGAAGAGGAAAGGACTCCTACCGACCTACCTACGCTAGGGTGCCCTGAGTAAGTCCTCGGAAGAATGCCCCCAGGACTCCCAACAGACCTACGGCTACCACTGCGACCTCACCTAGGGGTTGAGGTACAGCCTAATGATAGACTGACGAGCGGAGTCTTAGTAATGATGAGACTGCCTCGTGGCGTAGGTAGTCGGTAGTGATACCGCTTGCCGCGCTGAAGGTCCTGGGTTCGATTCCTGGGTCGGTCCAAATATTTGTGTGATCCACAAATGTTTATTTCGGAGTTTGGGTGTTTCTATGTATAATATGTATGTACAGTCACCTCCAATATTGCATGGGCCCCTTAAGATCTATAATCCGTTGCACATTTGAGTCCAAATTCACAAAAACTCCACTAGATGGCGCAACTTTACTCGAATTTAATATTGCATAGATACCTTAGAATCACAAAAAATGTACTAGATAGCATATAATTACATTACTCAAAAGATTAATGAGTTGCTATTTTGACAATAATCGCGTTCCTGTGTGAGGTATTTAAAAAATCAGAACGTGCTTGACTTCCAATGTTATCCGAGAGATGGCGTCAATTCTCAGTACAAAGCAATTTCGTTTCGAACTGACCATGCATTCTCAAATTCGTCTGTAGGTATTAAGAAATATTTAAGTATGTCTATCAGTCGTCTAGATTCTATAGCACAAGCTTATATTAGCTTAATTTGGGCTAGATTATGTTGGGTGAATGTCCACAAATATATTAGAAAAAAAAAGTAGAGCTCAGTTTCTACCTTTTTAATACGGAACCCTAAATACCTACTGTTTATTTGTGTTGGGGTAGCGTGTTTGACTTCTTAGTGACCCTGGCTCTGCTTGTTTTGTTACGTCTACAGGAAAATATTGATTTCTTGATTGAAGTTTGTGTTTTGAGTAACTGAACTTCGATTGGGTTGGTACATATAATTTTTTGGGTTGGTGCGTGGTAATTTATTTTGGTATATTAATGTACTGTTGGAGTCAGACGTCACATAAAAAAAAAGCATCGTAGGTGCTTATCGTAGAACGATGATGCAGGACAGAATAGGCATGGAATCACCACCCTACGCCATCGGTTCGTCAATCCTAGCTCTAACAATATTCAAGTGCTATGCCTACCTTGAGTTTAAGATTTTCCTACATAAGATAGACCTCAAGTCAAGTCATAATAGTGAGGGTAGGTTCTTTATCTAGCAGATTCTCTATCTAATACCACAGCCGACAGTAGTTCTATATATACTGTGCCTACTGTCTTATTAAAATCCATATATCCCCTAGCTCTTTTTTTAAGCTCGCCAAATTCACGCTGCACGCCCGCGCCGGATGGAAAACCAGGGCGACATCTAGCGATTGGGGGTCACTCTCACAGTCCGTAAGACTTCGGACAGTGGTCCTCAAGTTGGCGGCCCTGTGATGTGCCTCTTCACGCTCCGTTTAAAGAACCCGGGATTGTAAGATGAGGGAAACACGTGCGCGGGCAGATCGTTCCAAGTCGACAGTTCGACAGAGAAACGATCTTCTCAATCGCTTTTTTTGTACGTGTTAGAAAATAAACACTTTGACAGGTACTGCAGCAGCTTTGTATAGATTGGGAGTCCTGGGACATCCTTCCGAGGGCTTACCCGGGGCTCCCAACCATAGGCTGTTGGGAGTTACATTAGGTTTTTTAGTCACTAGGAGTCAGGCATGGCATCCATGAAGGATTTTCCCTCACGTTAAAAAAGAAAAAGAAGCAGCTTTGTATAGAACTTCTAGCCCTGAATAGGGGCCAGCCTAAACACTAACCTCTACGATGTTTTGTCTCGCTTTTATCGAGTTAGAGGATAAGTCAGTCTGAGGGTAGGTAGGTACCTACTTTAGTCGCAGCTTTTCAGCAAAAGGTGGCTCGAAAATGGGCTTTCCTCGGAGGTTCGCGATGTTAGACCGCACAGACTTTCCAGGGGCAGCAAACGGGGTGCAAAAACACAGGAGCCAACTGCCATATTTAGTCAGGGGTAGTCATATGCCATGTGACGGCACCCTATGACTATGCAGCCCATAATTAAATTGGCCACTCCCACCTCCTGTACCTATATTTACTGGCCTATAATGAGAATAAACCTTGCCGCTTTCGCTGACCAGATACTCCAAGTGCCCTACCCTGAGGTTATACCCAGATGGTAGGGCTCTTTGTGGTTTTAGTCGGTAGGAGGACGGGGAATGAGGATTTACGTAAAAAGGGGGTAGGTGCCTACCTTACCTACTTATTCCATGTTGATAATAATAATAATAGTAATCGGCTTCATCTATAGATCAAAATTAAATGACCCAGTCCATTTTAACCCCCCATTCAATAGCCTATTTTGTAGTTAGCATATTATTGCAATAGTTTAGCTCCCATTTTAGGCAGTCCATCGCAGTAATTTACAGAATCTATATATATAAAAATCAATGCCACTTTTCGTTGTAATTTTATAACTCAAGAACGGGATTACCTATCCAAACCAAATGTTTAGGCTTTGTTTAGACTATTTAGTAGATGGTTTATGTGAAGTTTGCACAAAATCGGTAGAGCGGTTCTTCATTAACCACGCAAACGAAGTTGAGCGGGTCAGCTAGTATATTATATTATCTGTGTTAGGTACTATAGAATATATTATATTATCTGTGCGTCTACATAAGACAGGTGTGGATTGCCTGCAATGGAATCCCCGTTGCAGACAACCCATTTCCTATTACATTGAAAATCTCAAAGGGCCTCTGCATGTTGGACTATCATGTCCCCATGTAAGCCTATCAAAGGACCGGTTAACTTCGTAAAAAAAGGAGATACACGAGTAAGAAAGATACATAATAATAATGGTAAGTTTCTTAATCATACCCACATAGGTATCTTTGAAAAGCATAATACTTCGTTCTTCAATACAACAGCTCAGATAACAAAAGAATATCCGCAAAAAAGAACGATTTTATCTTCTTTCTTTTATATTTCAATTTAAAACTACTACAGCAAACCAGATACTTGAATCAAATCGCTAAATCTCTCAATTCCCGTCACAAATCGTCAAGTGCACTCTCCATATCGACACTTGTATCACAAATTGCGCCAGTGCACTGCACTCAACAGCACTCGATTCCGTCCTCACCCCAGCTAGTCCTATTGTACCTCCGCAGCCCATTGTACCTTCCGCGGCACATTGTTCCCGAAGTGCATTGTCTGAACTTCGTTACTAGTGCATTGTTTTTAATATTCTTTTATTTTTACTTTTCATTTTGTGTTTTTGCGGTTTTTGGGCGCACTGCTAGCGGTGAGCGGGTGTTCAAATCGTTTCTTTTAGCGGTTTATGCAGAAGATTTTTGTATAGTTTTTATTATGTATTAAAGTCATCTTCCAAACGTTATACCTTATTACATACATACATATGGTCACGCCTTTATCCCCGAAGGGGTAGGCAGAGGCATATTATATGCCCACATTTCACCTTCGTACAATTTGTCCCACGTAATAGGTGGTGAGCCGTATTGCCGTGTTTAAATTGACAGGCGCAGGTTGTGACTGCCTGCTGTTGAAATAAAGCCTTCAACTTAGCTTAACGACTGCCATTTTACTGGAAACCGGGACCAACGGCTTAACGTGCCTTCCGAAGCACGGAAACGCTCAAATAAATGTCACAAAGTGATCACATGGATGGTCACCCATCCATGGACCGGCATAGTGAAAGTTGCTTACTGCAGTGATCGTTTACAGAACACTGAGTCCGCGGGGCCACGAGCGCTTCTATACCTTATTATATTACACAATTTTGTAATTCAAGTTTATTCGTGATGTACAATGTCCATCATTGTATTGGAACGTCAGTCTTTTTTTCAGCTACTCGCACTTGTTAGTCAAAACATCGATTTTCAATTATTTCAGCATTTTTCTCGCCAAATGACCGCACCCCTAATTGAAAATCGTTGTTCAGCGAATTGAGGATGGACATGATGAGCTGTAAGGATTCTTTATTTACTATAAAATAGATTGCTTATTTTTAATATTTTTAAATAGGTACCGCTTATTTTTACTTCCTATTTTATAGATAATTCGATGCAAATTGGGTGCAATAAGGCCCTGCCTACAACGTTGTAGTCAAAACCAGGATTATCTGCGTGTAGTTCATCTGCTGATAAGGTAACGGAAAAGAAGAAAAAATTCGAACAAAACCCTGTACCATCCATCTGACCAGCACCTTGTCACCACGCGTCATGAATAAGCAAAACGCTCCGCTACAACTGAGCCCACATCCCACTACACCGTGTTGCCGCTAATTACACCAACTGTCGCCATTCATTTATAGTCTGTAATGAATAGGTTTTATATACCTACCTACAGTTTTCTGATACGCTTGTATTGGCAGGTTCAAGGCGAGTCAATAACATTGAACACGTTACATAAAAGTCCCTAAGTAAAATACTCCACTTTTCTTTTCTTTTTTTACTTTTTTATGCATAAAAATCCTCATGAATGCTATGCTGGTCCGCTACCGACTAAAACCACACGGGGCAGTCCCGGGTTTATTGATATTCCAGGATTCCCCGACCTACTTTGGCTAACCGCGGCTTGGTCTAGGGGTTCGGGTGCTATCCCTCGTTTATCCCCATTGGTTCGAGTGTTATCCCGCTTCTTGGAGCGAGAGGCGTACGTGAGACTCTAACGTCATTCTGTCGTCTTGAGCCTGCTTCAGTAAGGACGGTGAACAACCACACGGTGGTCCAAGGCCCCGGTTTTAAACTTTTGAACCCTTAATATGTTATCCTGGAACATCCTTCAAAGGACTTATCCAGGACTCACAGCGTTAGACGGATGGTAGCCGCCGCTCGTGTGGTTTCAGCCGGTTCGAGTCTGGCACGACTGGCATTACATACATACATACATATATAGTCTCACCTTATTCTTCGAAGGGGTGGGCAGATGCATAGTACCTATACGATCTTACCTTATAGTTTTATGTCCCACGTAATAGGTAGTGAGTAGTGAGCCTATTGCCGTGTTGAAATGGACAGGCTTGGTTTAACGATTTTCATTTTACTGACAGCTTGGTTTCAGGTTTCATTTCGAGGTTTCCTTTTTTACTCAATGGATCGTTTTGCGAAAGTGTTCCACTTCCATTAGTCTCCTCTTACGACACCCTCGGGATGAATTGATGATGATGATTTACATGTTAAAAATATAGTAATATGCTTCAAATGATGGGAGGACGGAATTTTCATCTAATTTATACTAAGTAAACCTTTTTTAGCCCCTCTATATGAAATAGATTGCAGAAGGGCTTACGGCGAGACTTGTGTCTGTAGTCTGTTGTGACTCTGTTGCGTTATATTTAGGTATCTATTTATTTTATTACACAACACATTACAATTTTCAAGATAATAGTATAACTAAATTATACAGTGTAAGTCTGAATTGCAATCCAATAACTTGTGTACACAAAGAAAACAAGATAACTAAGCCTAAGTTATTTTATACCTAAATATTAGACAGAATGGTATGCGTCGAGACCATAGATATAGAATTTTTCGGTACATTCTAAATCTATGGTCGAGACTGACGTCGAATGTTATATTACGTCACTAGGTCACGTGGATCATCTGTTCTTCTTCTTCTTCTTCTTTTAATGAATGGCCCTCCGTTTATTAACGATTTTGCCAGTCTCCAGTAAAATAAATAGATACAAATTAAATCAGTAAAAAATGGCGATACGCCAGTCTCAAGTCAAAGCTTCTCTGACAGTCGATCATCTGTTCAAAGTTTGAAGTAAAACAAAAATGACAACGTCAATCGGATTGAACTTTCACTTTCACAGAGGGGCATTCGGGTGAGACCGTCTCACGGCTTCTTGTCTTACCTATTTCTCTGTTAAGTTGCGTCTCGACATCTTCGTACCTTTTTGAACGGCTGAACAAAACACTGTTCCACTAGTCTGGCTGGCTTTGGTCAAAATTTACATTAATCCAGAGGTAATGACAAGAAATGGTCTCTAATCTCGTTTTATTTATATTGTTTTAAATTTGTCTGTCTTTTACGCTTTTACGCATGAACCACTGCTCCGCGCTGAACCGATTCTGATGAATTGGCATCTTCAAAGATTGTGACAAGACATTAATGTGGTTAGCTTGACGTTGTTGAAATAAGAGATGAGATAAAAGGTTACACCGTAAAGACATGATGCGAATGAAGTCGCTGGCAATAGCTAGTATCCGAGTTAAACTAATATTATCAGGTACCTAATAATGCCACATACTCGTAGGAGGCTATTTTAAAAAAATTCAGTCCGCGCCGTGGGCGTGGACTGAATTATTTTAAAATAGTCCTATACCTAGGTACCCATCGCAGATACACATTAGAATACTTGAAATTTTTAAAGTACCTAGGTACTTAAGATGTTTTTTAAATCTCATCCATTTCAGGCTTAGAGTACCTACCTATATATTTTCAGGTTAAAACATGAAGTTAATTAGTATCAAGGTATATAAGTAAGTAAAGTTTATAAAGCGTCCATAGCTATTTCCTATTGGTGCGTTATATAAAATATTATATGTACACATTTCCTATAACAAAGCATATAATTTTGTCCATCTGTCTAGTTCAATGAATATTGTGGTCTAGTGGCAATTTGTGTTCAGTGACAACTTGGTACTGTCGGGAAGAAAATAGTTTCGATATTTTTTTTATGAATAAATATTTATGTAACGACCTGCGCCTGTCTATTTTAACACGACAATAGGCTCACCACCTATTACGTGGGACATAAAACTATAAGGTGAAATATGGACGTTTACTATATATATTTTTTTTTATACCACTAAGGTGGCAGACAAGCATACGGCCCACCAGAAGGACTGGTGGTCACCGCAGCCTATGAACGTTTGCAACACCAGAGGCGCCACACTCGCGCTGCCGACCCTGTAAAAACCTTCTTAGACCCCTTTTGAAGAACCCCATACTGTAGGCATTTGGGAAAACCGAGGCAGGAAGATCATTCCGCAACCTAAGCGTGCGCGGAAGAAATCCCCTATCGGATCTAACCGTGCTCGAACGCTCCGGACGTAGGGTGTGAGGATGAAATCCCAGTCTATGGCGAGCGGTGCGATTATAGAACGTAGCTAGGGGCATCATGTCAAACAATTCCTCAGAGCAGATACCATTGTACAGGCGGTAGAACACGCATAAGGAGGCAAAGTCTCTCCTGTCGCAAAGAGGGTCAACACCACCTGTCAGTAAAGGATCGTTGACAACTCTCACAGCGCGCCTCTGCACCGAGTCAAATGGACGAAGCTGATATTCAGGTGCCCCTGCCCAGAGGTGACAGCAGTACTCCATGTGCGGCCGCACTTGCGACTTATAGAGAAGCAGTGTTTGCGCCGCAGTAAAGTACCGCCGCGCCCTGTTGAGCACACCGAGCTTCTTGGACGCTAGCTTGGCCTTGTCCTCCAAATGACTGCGGAACTGAACGTCACTGGAGATGTCAACACCAAGAATCCCTATACTTTTAGAGATGGAAAGAGATGTGCCCTGGAATTGTGGCGCTACAGTAATTGGGGCTTTCTTAGCGGTGAAGAAACACGCCTGTGTCTTGGAGGGGTTGAACTGGACAAGATTTTGTCTACCCCAATCGGACACTCTAGTAAGAGTAGCCTCGATTTCAGACACAAGCTGTTCACGACTTTCTTCCACTGCGTCCCGAGAGATACCGGGGCGGCCTGTGTAACAAGTGTCCCCCGTACTGTCGTCTGCATAACAATGAATGCCGTCAATAGACTACATGTCATTGATATGCAGCAGAAACAGAGTAGGGGACAACACTGAGCCTTGCGGTACTCCAGCGTTAATGGCCATGCAGTCAGAACAGCTGCCGTCGACAACAGCCCTGATGCTTCTACCGGCCAAAAAGCTGGACACCCATCCGCATAATCTTTCGGTCAGTCCGTAGGAGGGCAATTTATTAAGAAGACCACGGTGCCAGACCCGGTCAAAGGCTTTAGAAATGTCGAGGCTCACTGCTAGAGCCTCGCCCTTACTCTCGATAGCCGTCGCCCATCGGTGTGTGAGGCACACGAGAAGATCGCCCGTCGAGCGACCGTGACGGAACCCGTACTGCCGGTCACTGAGCAGGTCGTTTTCCTCAAGGTACCTCAGGAGCTGTGTATTAATTACACGCTCCATCACCTTAGACAATAGGAAAGTGACGGCTATAGGCCTGTAATTGGCCGGGTCGGTCCTATCACCCTTCTTGGGCACAGGATGCACATACGCGATCTTCCACGACGCCGGGACTTGTCGCATAGAATATGAAAGCGTGAAAAGACGTGTAAGTACCGGACACAACTCCGCGGGTATACCGTCCGGCCCACTCGACTTATGAACGTCCAGAGAACGAAGCTCCCGTCGGAAGTCCCGCTGCGTGAATTTAACTTCCGGCATGGAAGTTCCACACCACGGAACGTCCGGCGGCACAGCACCCCCGTCGCTCATGGTCGAGTTAGCGGCAAAGAGAAAACCCAAAAGGTCGGCCTTCTTCCCGGCACTCTGGGCCAGACTACCGTCGGGTTTAAGCAAAGGTGGTAAACCTGACTGACAGAAGTTTCCCTCGGCAGCTTTGGCAAGCGACCAGAATTCACGACTCCCTGAAGGGTACCCTGCTAGCCGCTCACCAATTCTGCCGACGAAATCGAATTTAGCCCTGACAATTGCTCTCTTGCTGGCCCTCGAGGCGGCATTTAATTTGCGTTTCACCTCAGAGATGTTTGGATCTGAATTTGCACGAGCCGTGGTCCAGGCTCTGTAGGCAGATTCTTTCAGCATCAAAGCTTCTTTGCAGAGCCGATTGAACCACGGTCGCTTTTTTGCTCCTACAGGGATCCAGCGGTTAGGAATGTAGCACTCCATGCCCTCCAAGATCCCCTCAGCGACTGCTGCAGCGCAGGAATCCAGATCGTCTGAGGCAAAACAAAGCCGCCTGCACGGGTACGACGCGAAGAACTCCCGCAGTCCATCCCAGTCTGATGACTTATAGTGCCACACATGTCGCCACTCCTTGGGCCGAGGTGGTTCAGGCCTTGCGAGTGGCACATGCGCCCGAATGATACAGTGGCTATATACTGCCTACCCCTTCGGGGATAAAGGCGTGACTATTATATATGTATGTATTATGTTATCTGCGTGTTAAATTGGTCTCTATCTCGCTCAGAGAGTAAGCATTACGATGGCACTGTACAATATGCAAAGGATATATTCTAAGTGAAGTGCTTTGTAGACTCTTTGTCCCGAATCAATACACGCGTAGTCGTAAGCACAGGCTGTTCGACGTAGGTACCTCTTTCTCGGACTCGGACACAGTCGCGAACGCAATCACCACTGTCGCGCACACTCACTGCATTCAGCGCCCTTCTCCCGAAGTACTCTAGCTGTGGCATATTTGCCGACACCATTACCCAAATTATTATTAGTTTGTCCTCATTTTAGTGAATTTTACGTTCATATTTTTATATTTTTTTTCTATTCTTTTGTCATCATTACCATTGTACTTGTACCACTATTTGTATTTTTATTCTCTTTTTATTGTCATTGAAATGTGTTTTATTGTATTATTGATCTGCTGTATAGAATTTAAATGTGTTTAGTGTATGTTTCAGTGTTATCGTAATACTACCGTTTAATTAATATCATTGGTCAAAGGCCGTTTTAATTAATAAATAAAGGAAATAAATAAATGAATTATTGATATGATAGCACATAAATAAAATAGACATACCTATTTTCGTGTTCTTGAGTGAGTTCACGAAGAAAGTTGAAAGTTTCATGACAATTTAGTTTCTTGAAAATTAGTTTTACTAGAATGAATGATGCCGATTTGGTTCGTCGGTCCTCAGGTAACGTTTATTTTTTGAAATTGTGCGGCCTACGAATGGTGGTCAAAATCATTGGTGGATTTCAAACGCTTTCAAAGCAACGTAGCACATCTAGTTACACACACGCCACAAGAAGGTGGGATAACATCCGAACAACCCCCCAAAGACGCGGGATAGCACCCAAACCCCCTAGGTGAGGCCGCAGTGGTAGCCAAGGTCTGTTGGGAATCCTGTGGATAACCGTCCTAGAACTTACCCGTGGCTCCCAACACTAGGTAGAAGGTAGGCAACGTGTAGGTTTTAGTCAGTAAAAGTCCGGCATAGCAACTATGACGGATTTTCCAAACGTAAAAATAGCACACCAAATCTCTGGTGGAAAAGCACCCTCAGGGCCTAAACACTTTTGTTTCCGACTGTATGTCACGTATCAATGACAGTTGCAATGCCTTTCTTGTGTCACAATAAAATGGCCGCCGACGCGAACCTTTTTATTTGTCCCCGGGGTATTTTTATGAGGCACGGATAAATTTGTAATTAGGTTTAGCGGTCATAAAAATTATACTTAGTGTTTTTCTTAGGATTCTAAAGAACTCTTTCTACATATAAATCGCCAGCTGTGTAATGTATGGGCGCTTGGTGGGTGACTTTGAAATTGATACAGTTAAGTACCTTTAATGTGACAGCAATACAATATTGAGTACTAGTTGGTGTCCTCAGCTTCGCTCGAGTGGAAATGTGTTCCCGGTTCCACACTTCATGGGAACATTATTATTTACATAAACGGAAACGAGAACCAAGTGAAACCACATAACATGCGCAAGTATAATAGGTATAAGTGGAGAGCCCAGAAATTTTGTTATATCATTTCAATACCTTTTGGGGGTGGTTTTTCACATATCAATCAATCAAGTCAGCCTAAGGCAGTCCACTGTGACGTATGCCTCTCCCAATTTACGCCACAGGGCGGAAACCCAATACAAATATGTTCGTTTTCACCCACACTAATATACACGTAATGTGAATGCTTGAATCAAGCTTGAATGTGTGTGTGAGTATACTAGGGACACTAGCTGTGGAAACAAAATAATAAGAAACAGAACACAATCTCATGTATATAGGTACTTTTTTTTTTCAAATCTACCCTCGGCTAAGCACGAATCAAACCAAAGGTACTTTGTGCTATTACGTAATGCAACGCAGTGACACTCTCTCAAGTACTGACACGGCAATAGACACATCAACTTTGGTGGGGGGATGGGGAAGCTTGCTCAGTGGGAGGCAGGGAGTTGCCGATCTATATGTAATAGGTAGTATTAGGTATCTGCGCCTGCGATCTTTTCTAGCTGTTTGGCTGAATCGCGGTCTCCACTCCAAAACTCGTTTGCTCCATCGGCCATCGGTTCTTCTGCAGATGTGGCCACGCCACTGTCACTTTAATGTGCTTATATTTATATATTTTATATATAAAACAAAAACGTATATCTTTTCCACGTCTTAATAAAAAAATCCATCTGAGTCTCATTTTTCACAAAATAATATATGATTTTTTGCACTTTTTCCACTTCATGCTTTTGGGTATCAATCAGCAATATCCCAATTCAGTCCTCCCTTTTTATTTATTTGTTTATGCACACACTATAAATGTATAGGAAACAGTAAGAAGAAACATTGGTAAAATACTTTAATTCTTTTAACACGGGAAAATTCCTACAGAGGTCATGCTGAAAATTCTGCTGCCTCAAGTACTCGTGGTACCCGGCAGCACTTAGCTACCGCCGTAAGTATCTTACACTGCAAAATTCCAGTTCATCCAACATTCTTAAGATTCGGGCCTGTTTGGAATACCTACGCTTGATGTGCTACTCAGAGATCCTAGTAAAGTTCCTAAAACTATTTGTACGAGTATATAGGTATTAAAACGCTACGAAGCATTTATGATATAACTTTTTCTAAACTCTGGTATTACCGAGCAATTTAAACTCAAAAAAAAAAACGGCGCCGGGCCGCGATTTTTTGTTTCGTTCAAAAATGACAAAAGTCGCCGAGAGGTCGTCGGGAAACACAGCAAAGACCAAAAAATTAATGCCTTATGATACAGTGGTGTATAATTTAGACCTATAATTCGACGGGACATAGTTTTTTTCAAAAAGTTTGTACCATAATTATGATTCGGGTCTTGTTTGTGAATCTTTCCGGTTTTTTATTAGTGATGTTCCGATTTTTTTTTGTTTGTTGTCGGTTTTGAATGATCATCTTTTGGTAAGCACGCGATGGCAGTGTATTTGATGATAGTCGGTTCAGAAAAACTAATTTTGAAACACCTACACCGTAAAATTGATTTGGTATAGGTTTGTGGTTTGGGATCTCCATTTCAATATTAGTGTAGGACCTACGTCATGTCAAATTTAAACAAATACTTATTCTTCTTTTTCTTTTATTGTTGGATTACCTCTAGTTACACAGATTGGTGTTGCAAAGGCCCATTGGCTCATGAATCCTCCATACACAGAGATATGTTAAGTAGTAAGTTAGTACGTATTCTTAGTCCATACACATATCTGGGGTGTTAAACAGCTGGCCGACTAGCTTCTCAATTTTATAATCATAATCATAATCATTTATTCCATGCGAAACACAGGTAAATACAAATACATTATTCAGGTTGTTATGTGAAAACGCAGATCGCTGTGTTCGGCCTCGTTGGGCATGCAATTTTACAGTATAAATAATTTAATATTATGGAATTACAATATGGTACCTACTAGACATCGCAATACCAAATTCATATCAATATAGATTCCAACAATTTCGCAAATAAAATTTATCTTATTTTCTTATCAATTACAATACATAATAATAACAAACAAAAAACAAGAATTTAATAATAAGTTTTACAATGTCATTCAGTAAAAGTCAATATTTTATATTATGAAGCCTTTTACCGCTCCCTAGCCAACAAAATAAGTAGGTACCTATGTCTTATTCTGTATTTGTCACTAGATGCACATCTGGAATTGGCATGGGCCACAAAGGTCTCAAAAGGTATGTCCCCTTATCAGTAACATAATTATAACTTCAATATTCAATAACAGAACTTCATTCATGTGCTCTCTGAAGACGACATACATAAAACCTGTTTCAGCCATTTTCTATCAATTAAATGTCAACAAAATGGCCGCCCGAAGAAAGCATTTTTATCGCACATATAAATCCGTAGTCACTGAGTCATAGGCACTGTCCGTAATATCAATTTACATACCTATATTAAGACATACATTCGTAGGTAATGAACGGTAATGCACTACGAGGTCGAAGTGTCTGCAATATTTATCTAGTCACTGTTTCCATTGTTCCTCCGCTAGTTCTGTGTTCTGTAAACTCTTTAACCTAATCCCGTCCGATTAGAGAGAGATTAGAACAGAGAACTCCTTTCCGATCTCGAACAACGCGTGCAGGACAGAGGTGCCACTCTCACACAGTGTAGCTAGAACTGAACGATTCAAAAGGTAATTTTTCTGTCGAACCATGAATACCTGGAACGAAATGCCAGCGCACGTGTTTAACTCCTCTTACTATCCTGGGTTCTTCAAGCGGAGTGTGAAGAGGCACATCATAGGACCACCAACTTGAGGACTACTGTTTACAGTCTTACAGACTGTGACAGTGGCCCTCAATTGCTAGATGTCATTGCTTTTTCTATCAGGCAGCATTATCATTTTGGCGAGCAAAATTTGAAAAAAAAAATCGTCACAGTATTTTGTGGCGTTAGGTATGTCATTTTCGCCCCATGACCGGGGGCCTGAGGACGGTGAGAGGGCGGCTCACCTGCCTTACAGAAGCAGGCCCATGACGGCAGCGTGACGTGAGGAACTCACACACGCCCTCCCTTATAAGCGGAATCATACCCGAAACCCCCAAAGACGCAGGATAGCACCCGAACCACCCCCTGGGTGAGGCCGCAGTGGCGGCCGTAGGTCTGTTGGGAGTCCTGGGACATCCTTCCGAGGGCTTACCCGGGGCTCCCACCCAACCATAGGCTGTTGGGCGTTACGTGAGGTTATTTAATCGGTAGGAGTCCGGTATAACATCCATGAGGATTTTCCCTCACGTTAGGTAAACAAAAAAAAAGTTATGTCATTTTATTTACGAACGTTTTCATGCTTTGGAAGGCACTCTAAGCCGTTGGTCATGGTTGCCAGAAACACATTTTAAAATATTCTTTTTATTATTATTACACAGCGCCGCGCCGTCTAGCCCAAATAAAGCTAATATTAGCTTGTGGTATGGGACCTTGAAAACCGATAAGTACTTATTGTAATAACATGGGAATCATACATCCATATTCCTGGGAAACGGGAAAGGTAACCTATTTGTTACTCCAGACTATAATCTATCCCTGTACAGTCGACAACAATGAAATCTACTCTTTTAATCTTACAAAATTATGTATACAAGCGAGTGCCATAATGAAGTAACCAAATATAGAGACAAACATCACTATCTTTGGTTAGTTCATTATGGCATTCGCATGTATACATGGTTTTGTAAGATTAAACGAGTATGGTGACGACGTGCTCTGGGTCTTGCAGGTGGTGGCAAGAGAAACAGCTGGTTTCTTGGTGAACTTATAATAACGGTTGATTGTACAAAATCACAGACGTATAGGTAGGTATATATAGGTGCGCGTGTTGAGGTGACGGTGTTTTTTGACGTAGTGACTGACGGCCGCACAGCTGTTGCTCGGTGAGCGGGGCGCGTGGACCCCCCGCGTCTTGGATGCCCCTGCGTCGTCCTGCTGGCGACGATATGTCTCCGACATGCTCCCGGGGTTGAAGACTTGTCTTCAAATTCAGTGTGTGACTGGAAGGAGACAGATAGTATTATAAGCGCGTCGAACGATACCTGTCTTAGTCTTGATATCGGCGACTCTAGCTATTCCGTCTCTCCCGGGTATGAGACGAACAATGCGCCCCATTGGCCACATGAGAGGCGGCGTGTTTGGCTGCTTCAGGACCACCATAGATCCCTCTTCAAGGGTTCCTTCGGAGTGCGCCCACTTGGTCCTCTGTTGGAGGTAAAATATGTATTCGTTAGAAAACCTTTTCCAAAATTGTTGTTTTAGGTGTTCTATGCGCTCGAATCGCTTTAGGTTGGCAATGTTCTGGCTGGTTACTTCTGGATGAGGCAAAGCAGTGAGAGACCTTCCAATTAGGAAATGGGCAGGAGTTAAAGGGTAAAGGTCAGATGGATCTGTGGATAAGGGTGTAAGAGGACGAGAGTTTAATATGGCTTCAACCTGTATCAAACACGTAGCCATCTCTTCGAAGGTAAGATGTGTAAGACCTAGTATACGTCGCAAATGTCCTTTAACGCTACGTACTAAACTTTCCCATATCCCACCGAACATAGGAGAATAACTTGGAATGAAAGAGAAATTAATACCTGACTCTGCCATTTCGGATGAGTAGTCCTGCTTTAAAATGTCAGCCAGCGCGTTACATGTTCCTACGAAATTAGTACCATTGTCAGAGTAGATGGTTTTCGGTTTACCTCGACGAGCAATAAATCTGTTAAGTGCTGCAATAAAAGCTTCCTTGGTAAGATCCGAGACAAGCTCCAAATGAACTGCCCGTGTGGCTAGACAAACGAATACACAGATATAGGATTTAATGAGTCGGCATCCTCTACCTTTACGATCGGCTATCAGAATTGGTCCGGCGTAATCCGTGCCTGTCTCGAGGAAAGGAAACTCTAACTGAACCCGTTCCTTTGGCAGGTTACCCATCATAGGTTGAACGGTTTGACCCTTGATACGTTGACATTTGACGCATTTATGTACTGTGGATTTTGCAAGGTTCCTGCCACCCAAAGGCCAGTAGTTATGTCGTAATGACGACAATAATAACTGTGGTCCAGCATGAAATAATCTTAAGTGGTAGGTATTGAATAGCAACTTAGTAATATGATGCTGACTACATATAAGAATCGGATGCTTTACATTGTAATCATAGTATGAGTTGTCCAGTCTTCCTCCTACACGTATGATTCCTGATTTGATGAATGGTGATAAAGAAATAAGACGGTTTTTCTTGGGAAGAGATTTTCCCGATGAGAGCAGATCATACTCCATGGGAAACATTTCCCTCTGACATGTTTGAATAATAAAGTCAGCACTGTACGACAATTCTGAACTTGTTAGAGTTGAGCCTAGACTTAAATTATTATTACGAGCCTTATTTACAAATCTAAATAAGTATGCTATAGTACGTTGTAATTTAGTGTAATTAGATGAATTGTTGATTAAATTCAAAATTAATTGATTATATTTGATTTCATTGGACTGAGTAATTGTGTTTGTATGAAATGATGCATTGTATTGTGTGTGTGATCTCAATAGCTCCGGTAGTGGAACATTGCTGTCTGATTTAGGTGTAGACGGCCACTGAGAGGCATCAAGAGACAGATAGGAAGGACCTGACCACCACAAGGAACATTGACCTATGAGGTCAGCGCTAAGACCACGTGAGATCAGATCAGCTGGGTTCTCTTTTGAGGGCACGTAGCGCCATGTGTGATCACCATAACCTTCCCGGATCTCGGAAACGCGATGCCTGACAAAAGGCTGAAGAGAAGCCGGGGACGATGACAGCCATCCCAGAACTATCATTGAGTCGCACCAAAAGATACAACTATCAGGTTTTATTGTTAGGGATTCCAGAACTTTCGTACATAGTCTTGTACCGAGTAAAGCTCCGCAAAGCTCCAACCTTGGGATAGTAGTAGCCTTAACCGGCGCGATCTTGCTCTTGGAGGTAAGTAGACTTACATGAATGGAGCCATCGCCTGCCACGGCGCGAATGTAAATGCAAGCGCCGTAACACCGTTCGGAAGCGTCGCTAAAAATGTGTAAAGCTATAGATGAAGGATTGTCACATACAACCCACCGTGGGATACTAAGTGTGTTCAGATGAGGCCAAGTTTCAGTAAGCTTTAGCCAAAGCTTTTTAACCTCTGCCGGCACCTCTCCATCCCAAGAACACCCATCAATCCACAGCCTTTGGAGGATTAGCTTGGCCTCCATGATGGTTGGTGAAACTAGTCCTAGGGGATCAAAGATCTGTGCAATTATAGACAGTATGTGACGTTTTGTAATGATAGTGTTTGTGTGTAATGGTGAATTTATTGAAAAAGTGAGTGTGTCTGTGTTACACCGCCAATTGAGACCGAGAGTTTTACTAGGTTCGTCAATGCTTAAACTCACTGTGTTAGAAGAAGTTGTAGTCTGATTTGTCACTGAATTTAGAATTTCGTGGCTATTAGACTGCCACTTCCGTAGAGTCAACTGTGCTGACCCCAAAGTTTTGATGATGTCTCTGCCTAGGGTGATAGTGGAATCGATGGAGTCACTCCCCGACAGGAGATCATCCACGTAGAGATCATGATGAATAGCGCGTTGCGCTTGTGTAGTAGATGCCTGCTTCGCGAGCTCAGTCAGACATCTTGTACTGATGTATGGTGAAGCTGAATTCCCGTAAGTTACTGTGTTCAAAATATACTCTATAAGGGGCAGAGAAGGATCGCATCGCCATAGAATCTGCTGTAGAGGCCGTTGAGATTCCTCAATATTGATTTGTCTGAAAAACTTCTCTATGTCAGCTGATATGACGTATTTATGTTGGCGGAACCGCAATAGAATAGACATCAGATCATCCTGAACTCTAGGGCCTACAGCCTGAATATCGTTGAATGACTTGCCTGATGTTGTAACCGCTGAGGCGTCGAAGACGACTCGCAATTTGGTGCTTGTACTGGACTCTCGAAACACGCCGTGATGTGGAAGAAAATATGAGTATGGTGATGAATCTGAGAGAATAGGAGATTTAGTCATGTGACCTAATGCCTCATACTCGTTCATAAAATCCACATAAAGTTTCTTAAGTTCCGGTTCTCGGTTGAGTCTACGCTCTAATGACAAGAAACGTCGTTTGGCCATGTCATAAGAGTTTCCTAATGCTTTAGGGGATGCTTTCAATGGAATGGACACAATGAAACGGCCGTTGCTGTCTCGTTTTGTTGTGTCTATGAAGTTCTGCTCACATAGGCGTTCTTCGGAAGTGAGATTGTATTTTGGTGAGATTGAATCTAGTTCCCAAAAACGTGTGAGGTCTGTGGTGTGTGTGTGTGTTGTGTGTTTATCATGTGTAAACATGCACAATAATTTGCTATCAATTGACTGTGGTAGTGCGCCTGATATTAGCCAACCGAGCTTTGTTTCGAAAAGCGTTGGCTGTTGTTTACCTAGCTGTATGCGACTATGACCTATCACTGACCAAAAGACTTCTGCTCCTACGAGAATATTGATTGCAGATGGAATATTGAATGACGGGTCAGCTAGGTGAATGCCTGATGGTACAGGTAAGTTTTGTATGTCAATGTATGAATGTGGTATGAATGGTGTGATTTTCGGCAAGACAAAACAATCAATGTCAGTTGTATATGAACCGTCACAAGATTCTAAATGCAAGGAGCAAGACTCTGATATGATTGACGTTTGACTGTTTATACCTGCCAGGCTTGAGCTTACATTACGAATAGGTAATTTAAGCTTACCGCAAAGATCCTTGGTAATGAAATTGGCCGTGCTTCCATTGTCTAGTAAGACTCTGGCGCCGTGCGACCTTCCCAAATGATCTGTCACCTTTACCCATGCTGTGGAAAGTAATACATTACATGATGAGGAAATTGGTTTAAATTCGTGATTTGTGCTCGATAATGCTAAGTGTTCACTATGGGTACTAGATTCTTCAGCGTGGGAATGAACGAGAGAATTATGCTTTTGATCGCAATATTTGCAATTTCCCAGTCTACAGGTTTCCTGCAAATGGCCTGGACGTAAGCAGTTCACGCATAGTTTTAAATCTTTGACCTTTCTAATGCGTGCATCAATGGATAATGCCCTAAACTGATCACAGCTAAATAAATTATGTGATTGCTTGCACAATGGACAGGAAAGTGAAAATCTAAGTCCCGGCTTAGCCTTGCTGGAAGCTACTACGAAACTCTTCGGCTTATTGTTAGTTGTGACCCTAGCATGAGACACCCTTGCCTCCTCGAGCGTCTCCAACAGGTTACAGCGGTTTGAAACGAAGGTAGTGAATGTGCTTAAAGAAGGGGGCTCAGTCAGAGAATTCCTATGTTCCTCCCATTCCCTATTAGTAATTGGATCTAGCTTTGACGCCATGATGTGGATAATTAATGAGTCCCAGTGTTCAATAGGTTGACCCAAGGTTGCTAAAGACCTCAGATTTTTTCTTGTTTCATCCACAACCATACGCAGGCTTTTACTACACTCTTTGCTCACCGACTCAATGTTAAACAAAGCTTGTATGTGATTAGTAACTAGTAGCTGTTTGTTGTCGTACCTGTCACATAATAATTTCCACGCTTCCTCATAGTTGCTGCCTGTAAAATCCAAGCTCCTAATTACCAAGGCAGCAGCGCCGTGAAGAGAACTACGTAAATAATGAAATTTGTTGATATCATTGATGCCTTTCTCCTCATGAATCAAGGACACATACATGTCCTTAAACTCCAACCAATTCTGATAACCGCCGCTAAAATGAGGTAAATTAATTTTAGGTAATCTAACATTACCTTGCCTTTGTGTAACCACAGTGAGCTGATCACCAGAACCGACCTCAGATTTTCCAGTCTGCTGACTGCGGTGCGTAGCTACGATTGTGCGAGCAGCTGCTAGCTGCTTGTAGTACTGGGTCTCGAACTGGTCGCGATCAGAATATTGCTCGTCTGGTTTAGCCGCCAAGTACTCCAATTCACTCTGAAATCCATCATAAATCGGATATATAGAAACCAATTTATCAACTTTCAACTCTAATTCGGCTAACTGTTCATCGCTAAGCTGTTTGCATGTTTTTATAGGCGTCAAATAGCTAGTAAATTGAGTCAACTGAGATTTTAAAGCAGCACGCCTCTTTACCAGTTCTTTCACTTTTTCATCAGCCATGGTTGCGAGTTAAAAAGAATTGAAGAACGAAAATAAAAGTGAAGGGCCAAGTATGACTAGTAAAAAGAAATGTTACATACGTAACTGGCAAGCGAACAGCTGATTGCAATAGATAGGTAGGTATCAATCTATTGTGGGTTGAATGACCGTTTGAAAACGGAATAAAAAATATAAATTTAAAAGGAGGTAGGGGAAAGGTGTACAAGATAATCCCTCGAGGTAAGACGATCCTTTTCGATTGTGACGATACTGTGCATGCCATCTAGTTGTTTTTTCGAGAAAAGCGTAGGTTCCCGCTCCCACCGACTGCAGTCAAACCGCGATGGCTGCGTGAAGGACGATCACTGTGTTTTGTGATTTTTAAAAAATTGTACAGTGTTAATCTAATGCCGCCTCTACACATAGGCCAACGCGTTGGCAAGCGCGCTGGCCCTGCCACTGGCCCAATGTGTAGAACGGGCGTTGGCGCATTGGCGGTAGGTATTTGAACGTTGGCTGGCGCGCTTGCGAGCTTGCCGCGCGGTGTCGGCAACGTCAAAGGACACTTGTCGCAAGCTTGGCGCACCATCCACACATTGGCCGCGCGATGAGTTTGCCCGGAGCAGCGATCATAGTGCACGTTTTCTTTTTACGGCGAATTAACACCTAACTTGACGAAATGGCGAACATGAGTAACGAGTACACATTTACAAAGTAATTATAAGCTGTGAATAAATATACAGCTGCAGCTGTTAGCGACTCAACATCCATTTTGAATCCGTCCGCACATTGGCCCGAACCAAACCATACTGAACGACCTGGAACGACCTTCCAATGTGTGGATGAACTCACAAGCGCGTTGGCAAGCGCACCGCCAGCGCGTTGGCGATGCGCTGGCCTATGTGTAGAGGCGGCTTTAAAGTAAGCCTGAATTTGAAACTCCTTTACTTTTCGTGTAACCGATTTTATGTAATGATTATTATATTAGTAGCTTCTAAATATGTTCATTTGTTATAAAAACGTATTGCGGTGACTGTAGGATACTTATAGGTTAGGTTAGAGAATTTCAAATAAAAAGTAAGCTCTGGGGCAAGATGATTCGTCTGCTTCTGTACAAGATGATCCGTGGATCATCTCACCCCAATGTCTTTTTGCCCGGCTGCGCCAGCGAGGGTAATAAATTCGCGCGTATGTATGTATGTACTCGTATGTATGTTATATGTATATATACTATATGTACATGCCAGTACAAGATAATATAGCAATTCTACATTTTAAAATAAAATAAATGATTAAAAAAATAACAAACTCAAATGCTACTGAAAAGGTCGAAACAAGCTTGATAACCCATGATATTAGGCGGTACCCACACATTTTCTTTCGGTTTATGATTTTCAAATGGGTACCGCCTGATATCAAGCTTGTTTCGACCTTCTCAGTAGCATTCGAGTTTGTTATTTTTTTAATCATTTATGTTATTTTATTATGGATTTTTTTTAAAAGGAAATTGCCACGTGTCACGTATCGTGGAAGACCAGCCGTGGACAGTGGGATCTATGGATGATAAAGCACTAGGGGCTGTGGCAGTTGATTATGCCTAAGGGTTGATCTCATTGTTCAAAACACATATTTGATTAAAACATTTTAAAATAATTATTAGAGTAAAGTCATTTTAACGATACCTTAAGTCGAATTTTTAATTAAACGGAGTAAAGTGACAGCAACTAATGTCACTTCTTCATACAATGCTGCATAATTTCTATGAAGAAGTGACATTAGTTGCTGTCACTTTACTCCGTTTAATTAAAAATTCGACTATAGAGATTGGGTTGGATCTGAACGGGGCAAGATGATCCTCTGGGATCATCTTATACACCTGTGTGGACAAGATGATCCTTTAGCAGACATTTAGTATAATGAATGAAACTCTTATCAATACTGAATTTTAAGAACATAAGGTATGACAATACCTAGATAGATAAACTGACTATTCAAAACATCTTTAATATTAACATTAGATTGTACTTTCTCAGATTTACAGGCATTCTCCCTTAGAGGGATCATCTCATACCACCTTCCCCTACTTTTGGCTGTCGGCAAAAACTTTTAACTACGGTTTAACTCACTATTAATTTGAAAAAGACAAACCTAAATAATTTTTTTAAAAATTTCAAAGGGAATAAATTTTATTTTATTTTATTTTTTTATTTTATTTTTATTTTACAATAGTTTTACAATTTGGGAAAAAAAAATGTAGGTAGTTAAAAAAATAAATTTGCAAATTACTTGAACTAATTATTATTCTACACTGCACAATAAAATTAACGGAATCACTACTAACTTTCACTGATATTAATAGATCGGTATTCCACTGTTATGTACGGCACAATAATACATAAGTAGGCGTTTTTATAAAATGTTAAAGATGGAATAACTACAAGTAACCACTAGATAGTTTCACAGCACAGAACACTATTGATCTACGCTGATATCTACTGCGCCGAGGTATATAATTATGGTTATGTAGCTAGCACTACGAGATAGACAGCTACGGGACGATACTGTGGTTTGCGATATTAACTACTCGGACTAGGGATATGGTTAGTAATAAGCGACTAATGTTAGTAGGTAATGAAATTGGAATGATCTCACGTATGCTGCACGCTTCGCATCCAATCTGGCTATTCTGATTTCGCCGTATGTGTAATTTTTCTTTCGATGAAAACGATGTCGCCGGGCTTCACTTGGGCTGCTACTGGGCGGTGACCCGATGAAAATGACCCTTAAGACTGATCGGTTTTCTGAATGTCTTCTGGTTTTTTGTGAAATTTCCGCACCAATCCTATGCCTTTCCGACGATCGTTGACTGGAACTGGGCTCCGAATTTGATCGAGATGACCTGCTTGTCCAATTGCGACGATTGAAGGTGTCTGATAATTTTTTTTTTTTCAAAAAACCGTTACTCCACTTCGCTGCTGGAATTCTTTTTTCTTCTTCTCGAAGGACCATGTGGTGACGACGTGCTCTGGGTCTTGCAGGTGGTGGCAAGAGAAACAGCTGGTTTCTTGGTGAACTTATAATAACGGTTGATTGTACAAAATCACAGACGTATAGGTAGGTATATATAGGTGCGCGTGTTGAGGTGACGGTGTTTTTTGACGTAGTGACTGACGGCCGCACAGCTGTTGCTCGGTGAGCGGGGCGCGTGGACCCCCCGCGTCTTGGATGCCCCTGCGTCGTCCTGCTGGCGACGATATGTCTCCGACAAGTACATTTCATTGTAGTCGACTGTACCAACTTTTAGCATGATCCGCCCTGCCGTTAGAGCGTGATTGAGTGTCAGACATCCAAACATCTTCACAAACGTTTACATTTACAACATTCTCTGCCTAAAAAGTTGCTTAGGTGCCCAAATAACATTCAAGAACCTAACAGTAAAGGACGTAGTACTGTGGCAGGTGCCATAAATGGCTTGATGGCCTGCCTCCCTTTCTCCCTGAGGGTGTAATTAATTTGTTTGTGCATATCCCACATTTATGAAAACCACGTGGTATAATGGAAACAAACATTTCAAAGCTCAAGCTTTACGACAATGATTTTTATTCCAAGAAAAAAGCTTCAACTTTTTTCTAATGACACGTAACTTAATTTATACATGTCCTTTCTAAGTTGGTTCCGAATGACACCCTACAATTTGTGATTTTATAGAAAACTAGCTGACCCGCGCAACTTCGTTTGCGTCACATGAGAGTGAGAAAGAGAGAGGTATGGTATTAATATTTTGAGTATTATAATATTTCCCGTTGCATTTACCCCCGTTGCGTCGCGTCGCTGGTATTCATTAGAGCTGAATCGCATATCTTCGTTTGCGTCACGTGAGAGTGAGAAGGTAAGAGGTGTTAAAGTGATATAATGTTTCCCGCCGCTTTTACTTCCACCCATCCGTTTTTCGGTATGGAACTCATCGTGTGCGAGTCCGACTCACACTTGACCGGTTTTATTGTTCAGTTGACTGGCTGCCACTGCAGACCAAGTTTACTCCCGTCGCGGCGCTCATACTTTAAAACTTAATAAGAAGGTTATTGTAAGTGAACCTTAAAAGATAGACATATGCTGTTAAGGACTTATTTTTATAACTTTTTAAGAGAAACAATTTTGTAATACACAATTTTTACGTAGCTTTAACTATTTAGGCAGCGTCCGCAATGGGAGCTCTCAAAAGAAAGAAATAATCCCCGTTCTCGAAACATTATTCATGGCTGCTACGCTCCTATTCGTCTTAGCGTGATGTTATATCGCCATTAGCCAGCCTCAATAAATGGACTATTAAACTGTAAAATAATTTTTGAAATACAACCAGTAGTTTCTGAGATCCTAGCACAAACAAACTCTTCAGTTTCATTATATCGTGAGCGAACCTTAAGAGATAGGCAAATTAGGTTATTGTGAGCGAACCTTAAAAGACAGACATATGCTGTCGCGGACTTTTTTGTAGAACTTTTTAAGAGAAACAATTTTGTAATACACAATTTTTAACTTACTTTAACCATTTACGCAGCGTACGCCTCGGAAGCTCTCAGACTGTAAAAAATATTCCCCGTTTTCGAAACATTCTTGATTGCTGCTCCGCTCCTATTCGTCTTAGCGTGATGTTATATAGCCTATAGCCATCCTCGATAAATGGACTATCAAACTGTAAAAGAATTTTTGAAATCCAACCGGTAGTTCCTGAGATCCTAGCGTTCAAACAAACAAACAAACAAACAAACAAACAAACAAACAAACAAACTCTTCAGCTTTATAATATTAGTATGGATTAGTAGGTAAAGTCTTTTAGGTACAGTCAACTACAATGAAATGTACTCGTTTAATCTTACAAAATGATGTATCCCGGCGAGTGCCACATTGAACTAACCAACGATTGTGACAAACATGGAATCCACCGAACTTGACAGCAACACGTATTGATTGCTATGCATGTTATGCATTCTATTTGATTTTTTTTATTTTGAAGTTGACTTTCACAGTCATCTTTAAAATAAAAAATAAATGTATACATAATTATTGCTCTTTAAACGCATACATGTGACAGTCAAGTTCGGTGGTACCGCGTTTGGTTAGTTCATTATGTCACTTGCAGGGATACATCATTTTGTAAAATTAAACTAGTATCTACATTTCATTGTAGTTGACTGTACATAGTGTACAGTCACCTCCAATATTGCATGGGCCCCTTAAGATCTATAATCCCATACACATTTGAGTCCAAATTCACAAAAACTCCACTAGATGGCGCAACTTTACTCGAATATAATATTGCATAGACACCTCAGAATCACAAAAAATGTACTAGATGGCATATTTACATTACTCAAAAGATCAATTCTCAGTGCAAAGCAATTTCGTTTCGGATTGACCATGCATTCTTAAATTCGTCTGTACATGCCCTAATAGAAAAGAGAAAAGTAGTAGGTATACGTACTTACGTTAATACGTGAACCATGATAACACACTCTGTACGTAGGTACATGGTATTATTTATTTATTTTAAAAAATGTTCGTGAATAGTTACGTGTGAAATGTACCGTCTGGATCAGATCAGACACATCGGACAAAAATTAAAACTGTAGGTAGGTTTTGTGTCTTATACCAAAGACAATATTATAATAGTACTAGATGACGTGCGCGGCTTCGCCCGCGTGAAATTCGGTACCCGTTCCCGCTTCCCGTGGGAACATATTCCCGGGATGAAAAGTAGCCTATGTGTTATTCCAGACTATAAGCTATCTCTGAACCAAATTTTAGCCCAATCCGTTCAGCCGTTAGAGCGTGATTGAGTAACAAACATCCAAACATCTAACCATCCAAACATCTTCACAAACTTTCACATTTATGATATTAGTAGAATAACATACAGATCGGCAACTCCCTGTCGCGCCACAGCTGTCAGTACTGTCACAGTATAACTAGTTATACTGTGGTAGAGTTGACGTGCGCGTTGACGGACAATTTGCTTACATTTTATTGATCACACGCACACATTCAAGCTGGAGTTTCCGCCCTGTGCTAATACGAGAAGAGAGAGCTTTGTGCCTTAACTGACCTCGTGGTCCAATGGTTAGTGTGCCTGACTACGGTTACGGAGGTCGTGGGTTCGATTCCTACCCAGGACAAATCTCTTTGTGTGATGAGTACATTGATTTGGTCTGTGTCTGTTACTTTTTTTTCCCGTGTGTGTGTCCAACATGGATGCTTTGCCGGACTCCTACCGACTAAATCCACGCGATTTCTCACAACTGTCTAATGCCGGGGGTCACGGGTAAGCCTTCGGAAAGATGTCGCAGAGGTCCCGGCAGACGTTGGCTACCACCACAGCCTCTCCTCAACTTTGTAGCTCTACCTCCTTTCTTAGAATATTGAGCGAACGAATGAAATGTAAAAAGTAGTAAATATAGCTAATTACTGCTACGTTCCCAAAAGGCCCTGTATTATGGCGACGGGAAAGAGTACAAAATGTTGTCACCCCAATTTCATCCTGAGAGTTTCCTAAGAGGCGATTAAAGGAACACTTTCGCAAACTGATCCGTGGCGTGAAAAGCAAATCTCGAAATGAAACCCGGTTGTCAGTAGGTAAAATGACACGCTCGTCGTCGTCACGCCTGTCCAATTCAACACGGCAATAGGCTCACCAATTATTACGTGGGACATAAAACTATAAGATGAAATATGGGCGTATACTATGCCTCTGCCTACCCCTTTAGGGATAAAAGTGTGACTTTAAGTGTTCCCAAATGGTAAATAAATAAATTTAAATAAATAAAGACCTAATGCTTCAAGATCACGATGTTTGAACAAACTGGGACTTCTCGCAGTGATGAGGAATAGTTCAGAGTATTCAACCTAAAAGTAAAATAAAAATAGTGCCCAATTATTCCCTATTACGAGCATTTCAACACAAAATCAA
The DNA here is from genome assembly GCA_933228765.1 of Miltochrista miniata. Taxonomy (NCBI): domain Eukaryota; kingdom Metazoa; phylum Arthropoda; class Insecta; order Lepidoptera; family Erebidae; genus Miltochrista; species Miltochrista miniata. The sequence continues at coordinate 10,524,860 of OW121776.1, forward strand.
CGTCTTTTACCAGTAAAGACGTACCAAGTAGTTCTAAATACCTGCGCTGTGTATTAAATTGCAAATAACTGTATAATTAAGTCCTCTCTAACTAGATAACAAGTAAAATGGTCAATTATTGTAAATAACTGTCAGTTTAACAGTTAATAAAACTTAATAAGTTACCGTCCAATGCTGTAGACCTCTCTTTTTATAATAAAATGTATACCAGAATAGGTCTTAGAATACTAGTCTTCTAATAGGTATATAGAAAATTATCGGTCATTGTAAAAGAGACATGCCACGCGTCACCAATCAGGAGACACGGCGTGGAATTCTAAATTTAAATAAGCCAATTAGATTTCGTAATTGTTACTCGAGCGGGACGTTCTACAATGACGTAATTAGACTGTATAAAATTTGTGAAAATGTTATTTAATTGGGAAGATTGTATGTAATTGTTTTGTGACTACTGAATTATTTGTATGAAAGATTTGTGGTGTATTTAAATTAAAGGTACAGAGTATCATATTATAGACAATTTGTTCGAGTTCTGTTACATCTAATAACCCACTTTTGATTTTAAATTTTAAACAGTTTATTAAAATGACATATATTTTACCAAAAGAACGTTTATGGAATAAGCAAGCCTGTCCCAAATAAATCGGTACTTAGGTACCTATATAAAAAGAGTATATTGGTGTCACGGGACATCCTTCCTGAGGGCTTACCCGGGGCTCTCAACCATAGGCTGTTGGGCGTTACGTGAGGTTTTTTAGTCGGTAAGAGTCTGGCATAGCATCCTACGAGGATTTTCCCTCACGTTAAAAAAAAAAAAGGTACATACATACATTTGATCACGCCTTTTATCCCCGAAGGGTAGGAGTAGGCAAAAGAGTATATTACAGCAGATTAAGGCTACATCTTTAGGTAATGGAACTTGACAAAGTTCATACACACTAACACCAGTTTCTAAATTTAAAAAAAAAATCGGCTTAATTGTTGTGAATGATCGAGACGAACTCTTCAATAAACTCTAGGTAAGGCCGCATTTGTAGCTGTTGGGAGTCTTGGGACATCCTCCCGAGGGCTTACCCGGGGGCTACTAACCGTAGGCTGCTGGGTAGGATGCGTGAGGTTTTTTTAGTCGGTAGGAGACCGGCATCGGCACAGCATACATTACGATTTTCATACGTCAAAAAATACCCAGCGTGGGTATCAATCAGCTGAGAGAACAAAATGTGTCCCACGCAATGCTCTGATAGATATGTTTCAATAAACGTATAAGACAGAGATGCAAAATTATGGACATGGTATTATTTTCATTTGTCTTTAAAGGACTTTTAGGTTAACAGACGGTAAGCCACGATTCGAAAAGTTTATTTAAAGACTAGCTGACCCTCACAACTTCGTTTGTGTTACATTTTTTCATTACTGCTCAGCTCCTATTCATTGTATCGTGATGATTTATATCCTATGACACTCCACAATAACGTAGCTTTCTATTGGTGAAATAATTTTGAAAATCTTTTAAGTAGATCCAAAGATAATATAATAGTATTACATACAGATCGGCAACTCCCTGCCTCCCACCGAGTAAGCTTCCCCATCCCCCCACCAAAATTTAAGTGTCGTTTGCCATGTCAGTACTTGAGAGAGTGTCACTGCGTTGCATTACGTATTAACCTACGTACTTTGTGCTATTGCTTTGGTTTAATTTGTGCTTAGCCGAGGGTAGACTTGAAAAAAAGTACCTACATACATGAGATTGCGTTCTGTTCCTTATTATTTAATTTCCATAGCTAGTGTCCCTAGTATACTCACACACACACAAGCTTGATTCAAGCATTCACATTACGTGTATATAAGTGTGGGTGAAAACGAACATTTTTGTATGGAGTTTCCACCCTGTGGTAGATCCAGAGATTACCCCTTACAACGTCACAAACACACAACCTTTTAAACTCACAAACGTTACCTCTTTATATAAATTAGGTTACTTACTTTGGGTAAGTAGCCTCCTGAAAAATATGATGACATACATATAGTCACGCCTATATCCCCGAAGGGGTAGGCAGAGGCATAGTATATGCCCACATTTCACTTTATAGTTTTATGTACTACGTAAAAGGTGGTAAATGCGAAAATATGTTAGTTCTCGGACCAATTCTTAAATAACAGGTACTTCGGGTACCTATGACTTCTGAAACATGTTAATGCAAAAAATATTTTTTTTTTACACCGCAAATATTCGACCGATTTAGTTACAATTTTTTTGCACGCAGACAGCTTAGAGTCGTATATTAAAAAGGTATAATATTAAAGTAGATCTGAAATTGGGGAAATGTTCAGCTAACTTGTTTACAAGAAACTACGATTAGATAGTTCATCAAAACATTGATCAAAAATTGTTTAAGTGTGCTCAAATACCACATCCACATCCGTCATCTCTCACATCCCTTACCCTAAATAGGCACAATAGGACTTGATTCAATTAGGGTTGTCACAAAAGCCGGCTTACATTTTTAACATAATATTTTGACTAAGCCCCCCGCGGTTAACACGTGCCTTATTCAAAGCTCATTAGGTAATCACTGAATATCGTGGAATAAAATTGAACAACAGATCGCCAGAGCAATTCATTTAAAAAACATTAATATACGGTCGAATTGAGTAACCTCTTTTTTTGAAGTCGGTTAAAATAACTTAATACGTTTCTTTTTCATATTAACTTTAACTTTGTTAAATTCTCTTGTAATCTAGTTCATCCGTTAGCACAATTTTCTTAAAATTATCGCGAATTTTCGCGAAGGGGTTTAACTCTACCGCCAGCTCTACCACCTGTAAAAACAGGATCGTTAATAACTCTCATAGCTCGCTTTTCCACCGAGCTGAATGGATGAAGCTGATATTCAGTTGACCCAGCTTAAAGGCGACAGCAGTACCCATGTACGGAAGCAGCAAAAGAGAGGCAGTGTTTGCTTCACAGTAAAGTCAAGTTGCAAGTTTCTAAATTGCTGCAATCTGTTTTGTTCAGACCATGTTATTCTTATAACTTTCTTTGTCATACTTTTGAGCGGTTATATATATTACAATATAGCCATCCGCAATAAATGGACTATCTAACTGCAAAATCAATTAAAACTAATATCATCACACTATTAGGGTTATACAAAAAACATATAAAATTATAACTACTTAAAATAAAAACTAACTAACTATCTATCAATATACAAATTGGGTCCCTTCGGTAAGGTACCTATGACGCAGGCAGCATTCCCACGCTGAATAGCTATGGAAAGCCTTTGCGCTAAATAGCTACCTGCGTGGGGATCACGAGTTTCTTCCCTCAGACGCTTACTCAGTGCCGTGAAAAGACCCTGTGCACCGCGACCCCATGGACCCAGTGTCTCGACACCAAATGGAACGAATTCATATTGGGCACCGAGACAACTGTACTTGCCGATCTTTAACCGCTCACGCGCATTAGCCGCCGCACCAGCTCTTTTGCTAGTAGCCGGGAGGTAGGACGCCGCAAGAGTGTCGGTGCAAGTGGCATCCCACACTAACGCACGTCCCATTCTCCAGGGTACTAAAGTCATCCCGTCGGGTCGCTTACCATCATCGCGTATAATTTGGGGTTCTAAAACCGCGGGAATATGAACGGTGATAAGTGCCCGTCTCAGGATGTCATTAAGAGCGGCGTGACGGGAAAAACGGCCAGCGGAAAATGAACAAACAAGTCCATGGAGTCCTAGGCAGCACACATGAGCTCCACACGATACACACGAGTGTTCAACACACAGCTCTGCACCCAACCGGAGACCGACCGCTATGCGGAGTGTAGTGGGGTCAATAAAAGTACCGGTATTGGGAGAGGGATATGCATGCAGCCAGTATCCAGACTCGGGTCGAGAAACTGCCAAAAGTCTGGCTCGATTGATGCCTGATGAGTTTTCAATGATTTCATTGAGAAGAAAAGAAGAAGCCATAGAGTCCCAGGCCCTTTGTTTTTTGGGTGTGGAGGGTAAATTTAGACTTGGTCCAGCTAGCCAAGCGTTCAAGGCTTCGTCCAGACTCGAAACCTCACAGTTTGAGACTATAGAAGCCTTTAAGACTTTACCTGTGAGGTCACGAGTACTGAATATTGAAGACAAGAAAGCCGGTAAAGCTACACTAGAAAGTTTTCGGGTACCCAATCCACCGAACCTAATAGGTAAGGAAGCTTGAGTCCACGCTTGCTCGTTCAGCTGAATGTTCAAAATATTTTCAACTTGTGATTTTAAAACATTTTCAATTGGTAACATAAGATTAGGAAATTCCAAATGGGGCAGCAACGGAGTAGGTAAGTAAATTTAGGTAAAAATAAACAAAATTTTAGCATAAACAAAGCAGAGTGACTGCTAATTTTGAGAATACGGTCTGAATATTTATTAAATTTTGATACCGACTCCCTTAAGAGAGGTGGAATGGCATCGTCGAAAATTGGGGATCCCAGGAGATACAGACTGTCCTTGGTTAACATTTTAATATTAGGGCAAACCAAGTTAAAATTTTGATAAATTTGAGAAGCCAAAGAAGTGTCGGTTTTATTTGAAATGTATAATTCACATTTCTCAAAATTTAAATTTAAACCAATGGTATTAAATTTCACATTTCTCAAAATTTAAATTTAAACCAATGGTATTAAATTTGTCTATGATTACAGTTAAATCTGTGAGAACTGTCTGTGAATCACCACCTAAGGTCCCATCATCTAGGTACCAAACGTTTAATTTTGAATTTAGATTATGGATAATAGAATTTATTACCAAACTAAACATAGCTGGACCAAGAAGATCACCTTGCTGACAACCTACAGTTGAAAGAATTTCATTATTTTTGTGAATTAATTTAGAAGGGCAGTGATAACACTGAAGTAAGAAATTGTATATTTCAGGAACATGCACATTGATTTTGTTAAGCAAAGTGTCCCGATTAACCGTATTGAAGGCATTTTTGACATCTAACTTTAAAAGAACCTCACACTGTTCAGTCTGTGCAAAGGTGCGAACAGCATGAACCGCCGCTTCACAACCTCCACGGGTACCAAAGCCAAGCTGAACAGGTTCGAAAATGGTCTGTAACTTGGGGCGTGATAATTGGACACAAACTTTAGCAGCTAGTCGGCGAAAGGTAGAACCCACCGCTATGGGACGTACACCACCTCCTTTCTTTGTGATGGCTATCAGGTTGGCTCCATATAAAATGGGAGTTATATCTTGACAGACATCACCCAGCAGCATAAGGTTGACCAATCTCGTGAGGGCAGCAACCAGACGTTCGCCAGTAATTCCAGTGCCATGGCACGTAAGGTCTACAAGGTGCTGAGGGGAAATGCCATCTAAACCTGAAGCAGAACCTTTAGGAAAAGAGGCGAGAGCACTAACAATATCTCTTTGACTTGCTTGAATGCAAATCAGAGGATCGGTAGGCGGATCGACGAATAGTGGAGTGGAAGGGCCTGGCGGGTGCTTGGACCGCAGAGCAGCTATGGTCTCCGGTGTATCAGGTGCCAATGAGTCATCGCAAAATAAAAGGCGCGTGGCACCTTTGAGATCGCCGTCGTTGATTTTTTGCTCTACTTTTTTAATTATATTAAATGGGCGACTATTCGTTTTGCGGGATGAAACGAAATTTGTAATGGGATAATTATTGGCCACATTATTTTTAATTTTTTGCGTTAATGAGATGTGGTTTGTTCTATCATTTTCTACGTGCAGATGTGAATATGAAAAAGTAAGCAAATTATTCCAGGAAGTCTTATCATTATTTTGAACACATTTAGTTATACTGTGAGTTAAAGCCTCGGCCACTGAACATCTAGCCCCACGCGGTATCCTTTTTATTAAAGGGGTAGACTGTTTCAGCTGGCCGAGAAGAGTATGTAAGGGAATGGAAACGTTTGATGTGGATGAATTTTGTGATTGAATGCCAGAATTTGTGGTAAAAGAAATGGACTCTAAAATACGTACCTGATGTGTGCGAGACTGGTGTATATGCAAGCCTCGGAGGGAAGAAAAATTTCTATTGCACACTGTGCAGTTCATCGCTATTTACACTGGTTATAAATTAATAAAAAATACAAATTACATAAAAATAAATCACAAAACTGAAACTAGGAAGACACATAAATGTCACTTGAATTTTCATTTTAATGTGTCGACAGGCTGTCGTCAGGACAGCTGCGAAGACTTCATCCATTTGTGGCGTAAATCATGGATTTGCTATATTGGTTTATTAGGCGCTATTAAGCGTAGGTATAATGGTTGTACTTAGGTCGGTATAAGGGGTGTGTCCTTAATAGTATCAAAGTAGGGGTGTTGATGGAAGGAGATATGGTGGGATGTAAGCTATATATAGGCGTGCGCAATGGTAAAAAGGAAATCAGGAACTAACTAAATTTTTATTTTACTTCATACTGTCGAAGAAAATTTACATCAAAGTAAATTATTCTGTAAAATATATTCCACTGAAATAATCAGTGAGTGGCTTAATAGCCCAAGTATTTAACTAAATTTTTATATGTGAAAACGGAAGCTCTGGTAAGCATCAACGTCATAAAATTTATTAAGTAAATTAATTGTGGGTAATTTTTATGTAAAAAAGTATATTTTAAGTAAATTTATTTTATCAGGCAGGCGTTTGTGAAATTTAGAAAAGGGGGTAATGTTCTTTGTATATTAAATGTTTTAAAATGGGGTTAAAAATAATAGTAAGGGAAAGTTTAGGGAAATCTATGGTTGAAGAGGGTGTATATAAAATATATTGTTTGTTCCTTTCAGAATGAGCTTCCAAGTTTAAGGTTAAAAACCCCTGCCTATACCCGTAAGCAATTTTATTAATATATAGGCGTAGAGCCATATTGCTTACTGTGATATCCCGGAGATAAAGGAAGTCCCATCCCTGAATCCGGATGAGTACCTAGTTTTAAGTTAGATTAAGTTTATTTTGTGAACCAACAAATAAATGTCAATTATTCTTCAATCGTTGCGTTATTGACTTCAGGACAAATTATCCTACCTACCTAAACTACTGAACCGCCTGGGAACTCCTGGGAACACTACGGACTTCCCAGAAGCGTGTCACATTGTAACTATGGCGATAAAATGTCATGCATTGGCGTCCTTTCAAATATCTCTCCAATAACAAAACTGATTGAGAATGGGCTAGTCTCCCAAAATTTCAAAGCCAAAACGGCAGACAACGACGGAGAACAGTTTTACAAAAATCTCATATGGAAACATGCAATATTGCTCGTGATAAAATATATTTAAATAATTATTTTCTTTAGAGCATTATAAGAACGCGTACTTGTCACGCTCGTTTTTCGTTTTTTTTTTTATTCAAAAGAATTTCAGAAATTCAACCAGTAGGTAGTTCCTGAGATCCTAGCGCTCAAACAAACTCTTTAATATTAGTATGGATACCTGAAATCAGAATGCAAATTTGAAATCTGACATAATAATTATATGTATTTTAAATTTAGGCATTGTACGGTAAGATGTATTGGATTAAGGTATTTTGAATATTAAGTTATTTCGATTTCAGATATTTTGAGCATATATTTTAAGTAAAGGCATTATGATTTCTGGTATTGTGATGGTAAACCACTTTGAGCACCTAGTTTAACTAATCCCTGTATCACCCAAAGGTGCCTTTGTAGGTGTAGAAAATGCCTTTGGCATTAAGTCCGCCTTTGTACAAATAGATTTTGTGCAGAAAGTTCAAATAAATAAAAAAATAAATCTGCCTGTACACTTCAACAAGATATTGGGCCAGTGCTTCTGATGTGTCCGTTGTTTCGAGTTTTTCTTCTCTTCGCCAAGATCTCTAAAGAAAGAAAGAAATAATTTACTCAAGCACATTACTTAAATCACAAATTACCTATATTTGTGCAAAAATACAAATAACTCCTCCATATTCCAGACCTCGTCCAATAATCACCAGGTGCACTACTCACAAGTGAAACTGACTTCAAAACCTACACGTATCTACAATCAACCAATACCAGTCCACTGCTGGACGTAGGCTTCTCCCAAATTACGCCACAACACACGGTCCTGCACCTTCCGCATCCAGTCAGTCCCTGCCACCTTCTCCAGGTCGTAGCTCCATCTGACGTCGTCATCTCATGGTCGGAATCTACAATATTAACTCTTACTTACATACATATGGTCACGCCTTTATCTTTTCACCTTTTTTGGAATTGGTCCCACGTAATAGGTGGTGAGCCGTATTGCCGTGTTGCTGGACAGGTGCAGGTTGTGACTGCCTGCTGTTGAAAATTTTTCAAGACGCCTATGAACGCCTTCAACTTGACTTAACGACTGCCATGTTTACTGGCAACCGGGACCAACGGCTTCCGAAGCACGGAAACGCACGTAAAGAAATATCACAAAGTGGTCACATGGATGGTCACCCATCCAAGGACTGACCATAGTGAAAGTTGCTGACTGCAGTGATCGTTTACAGAACACTGAGTCCGCGGGGCCACGAGTGCTTCTTTAACTCTTGATGAAACAATTATTGTAACCCCAACAATGTTATCCCCTAATTATTGCATCATCCCCTTTTAATTCCGTCAATAGTAATCCAATCCACCCTATCCTATAGGATTATTCCATGTCACTTGATGAGAAACGTATGTTGAATCAAAATTGGGAATAGATTCGATTGTGAGGGTGTGAATTTTATACGATGACATTGTTAACTACCACTTTCTAACTTAGCAACTTTCATAACTGTTCGACTGCCTCTGTGGCGTAGTCGGTAGTGATACTGCCTGCGGCGCTGGAGGTCCTGGGTTCGATTCCTGGGTCGGTCAAAATATTTGTGTGATTCACAAATGTTTGTTTCGGAGTTCGGTGTTTTCTATGTATAATATGCATGTATTTAGAAATATATGGCTATCAGTCGTCTAGATCCCATAGCACAAGCTTATATTAGCTTAATTTGGGCTAGATGATGTTGTGTGTAAATGTCCACAAATATTATTTTTATTATAACACTAGCTGACCCGCGCAACTTCGTTTGCGTCACATGAGAGTGAGGTATGGTATTAATATTTCGAGTAGGTATTATAATGTTTCCCGTTGCATTTACCCCCGTCGCGCTTATTATAGTCGCGTCGCGTCGCTTGTATTCATTATGGCGCATCACATGAGAGTGAGAAGGATGTGACTTTAACACCTCTCGTTAAAGTGATATAATGTTTCCCGTCGCTTTTACTTCCACCCATCCGTTTTCCGGTATGGAACTCAACGCGTGCGAGTCCGACTCGCACTTGGCCGGTTTTGATCGTTCAGTTGACTGGCGGCCACTGCAGACCAGATTTACTCCCGTCACGTCGCTCATACTTTAAAACTTAATAAGAGGGTTATTGTAAGTGAACCTTAAAAGATAGGCATATGCTGCCAAGGACTTTTTTTTATAACTTTTTAAGAGAAACAATTTTGTAGTATACAATTTTTACGTAACTTTAACTATTTATGCAGCGTCAGCAATGGAAGCTCTCAAAAGAAAGAAATAATCCCCGTTCTCGAAACATTATTCATGGCTGCTCCGCTCCTATTCCTCTTAGCGTGATGTTATATTGCCATTAGCCAGCCTAAATAAATGGACTATTAAACTGTAAAATAATTTTTGAAATGCAACCAGTAGTTTCTGAGATCCTAGTACAAACAAACTTTTCAGTTTCATTATATCGTGAGCAAACCTTAAGAGATAGAGAAATTAGGTTATTGTGAGCGAACCTTAAAAGATAGACATATGCTGTCGCGGACTTTTTTTTAGAACTTTTTAAGAGAAACAATTTCGTAATATACAATTTTTACCTAACTGTAACCATTTACGCAGCGTACGCCTCGGAAGCTCTCAGACGGTAAAAAATATTCCCCGTTTTCAAAACATTCTACAAAAAAAAAATACAAAATACAAATAATTTTATTTCGTAAAACATAGGTTTTATACAGGTGTCAAAGTTATGCATAACTTCTGCCATGTTTCGCCCACCTTGAGGCATACGAAAAATATGAAGCATTTTTTTGTACATTAATCTACTACCTGGTAAGTATGTCAAGATAGATCACAACAAATACTCAATTAAAAAGTTGATTTAAATTTGTCTATCGAGCTCATGATAATAATTATATTACATTATTACTTAATAAAAAATTAAATAAATTCAATTATAACTACAAAATACATAATTTAAGAAATGTCAGAATATAAGTCAAAGAAATGTCAATAGTGAAATTAGTAAGCAAGATGTCACTATAAATTAATAATTCAAATACACACAAAGATCAAATACATATATTATAATTATGTCCAGCCTATGATACCGATAGATACATTTACAGAACACAACAGGACTGAGGGATGTGTCTTAATACAAAAGCGACCTATCTGACAGGAAGTCCTGCAGAGAGTAATAGCATTTACTCACTAGCAAATCGTGCAATTTTCTCTTGAACGTTTGTAGCTCCGAAACAGTTCGAATACATTCAGGAATGTTATTGAAAATGCGCGGGGCCATGCAGAAGATGCTTTCATGTTTTATTTTTGTTTTACTGGGAACCATATGCAATTTTTTATTGTGTCTTACACGTGTCCTATAACTAAATAAATTAGGGTGTCTCTTAACGAACATCGCCGCCTCAAAAATATAGATACACGGAAATGTCAAGAGTTTCATTTCTTTAAAGTAAGGTACACACGAGTCTGGTTCGTAAAAGTTAAACATGGCCCGTATACTGCGTTTCTGGGCAACGAAGACACGGTCATGTCTGTGCTATTGCCCCAAAAAATTACCCCATACCTAAGTGTTGAACAGACATATCCGTGGTACGCTGTCAGTAGAGTGGCTGTATTTGCTACCTTACTTAATTTCCGCAGCTTGATTGCTGCTCCGCTCCTATTCGTTTTAGCGTGATGAAAAGTATACTATAACCTGCCCAGGAGCATGAAGAATAATTGTATCAATTTTCGTTAAAATCCGTCGAGTAGTTTTTGTTTCTATAAGGAACATACAGACAGACAGACAGACAGACAAAAATTTTACTGATTGCATTTTTGGCATCAGTATCGATCACTAATCACCCCCTGATAGTTATTTTGAAAATATATTTCATGTACAGAATTGACCTCTCTACAGATTTATTATAAGTATCTATAGATAAAATAAAAACTGTTTATTGTACCTACACCAGGAAATACATTTGAATTGACTTAATATTAAAATTATTGGTATGACAATTGATGGCTTTATCGCACAAGGCAATCTCTTACAGGCACAGGCAACCTGGGATGAATTCTGTAATGGGAATATTGTAGGGCAGTATAGTGTACATTTAGTACTTTCGTTTATTTGCTACTCGCGTAGCTCTGAAACGGTTTGAACAATACGAAAACATGACCTTGATATTGTCCAGGTCAGTTAGAAGAGGAGCTACGACACTTCCGGATTGCAGTTCAACCGAATTCACATGATGTCAGCTAGTTTTAGACTTTTTTTAACGTCAGGAAATTCCTGCATGGATGTTATGCCGGACTCTTACAGACTTAAAACCACACGTAGCCCACCTAACAGCCTACGGTTGGGAGGTCCGGGTATGCCCCCGGAAGGAAACTCCCAACCGTACCTACCTACTAATGTCTCGGGGAACAAATATTTGTCTGATCCACAAATGTTTGCTGAGGTGTTTTATTAGAATGTATTTAAAAATATAGGTTTTTTTTTCTTTTTTTTTTAACGCGAGGGAAAATACTCATGGATGCTATGGCCGGACTCCTACCGACTAAAAAACATCCTCTCGTTACGCCCAACAGCCTATGGTTGGGAGCCCCGGGTAAGCCCTCAAAAGGATGTCCGAGGACAACTTTTAAAAAAATATAGGTATAAGCGTGTTTATCAGTTGACTATATAGTTGTGCAGGAATGTCCTTTTCTTATTAATAAATCTAATGAAAAGAATTGAACAAAAGTTTGTACTTACTGCTCGTTCGCTCTAACTTTGCCGCTCGGCTCCATACTAAAGTCGAATTTTTAATTAGACGAAGTAAATTGACAACAACTAATGTCACTTCTTCATACAATGTTGCGTATTTTCTATAACGAAGTGACATTAGCTACTGTCAATTTACTTCGTATAATTAACAATTCCGGTATACGCCTCTACGCCAGCGGCAAAGTTAGAGCGAACGGGTAGTACGTCATAGACTTATGCGTATTATTTCTATGTGATAAGTTAGTAGACACTAGGTACTACAATTTCAAAGACAGTTAGATTTTGTTGAATTGCGTTACGTAGGTATCAGTGAATTACTCAAAACCGTGTAAGATGAGAAAGCAAGAGATGTTAGAATAACATTTTATCCAAACAGTATCCTACTCAAAGGTTACGTAGCTCTATCTATGATACAATGGCCTTTAATCAGCAGTAGGGGCCCGACCGTGTGACGTCACGTGCCATGACGTCATTACGTGCGGGGTTAATTAACTGGAAACTAAGTAGCCCCAGTGGGTCTATCTATTTTAGGTATAGGGACGTTTCAGTTTTGCTAAAACGGACATTTCACAATTTCAATATTCTACGGTACAGAGTTCTTCAAGACTATAGGTCTCCATGACTGGGGGCCTGAGGACGGTGAGAGGGCTGCACACCGTCTCGTCCTTACAGAAGCAGGCCCATGACGGCAGCGTGACGTGAGGGATTCACGCACCTTAAGAAGCGGGATATCACCCGAAAACCCCCGAAGACGCGGTACAGCACCCGAAGCACCCCCTAGGCGAGGCCGCAGTGGTAGGTCTGTTGGGAGTCCTGGAACATCCTTCCGAGGGCTTACCCGGGGCTCCCAACCGTAGGCTGTTGGGCGTTACGTGAAGTTTTTTTAGTCGGTAGGAAGGATTTTCCCTCACGTTAAATAAAAAACAAGGGTTCTTCAGGAGTGAAAAAGGTAAAATTGAAAAATAAAGTCCTTTTTGAATATAGATCTCAATGTAACGCTTGTGAACGTACAAATGCTCCGGTTGTTGTACATTCGTCACAAAGTAAATTCGTCACGAAAAAAAGAATGTGTTAATTTGTCACAATGCTCATTTATTTAATAAATTTCCATTTTGATTATTGTAAATTCGACACATAGCTTTTATCCACACCGATAGCAAACACTTGGCCAATTTAACCAACTTTATCAGTTGGTCTCAACACGATTTTTGACTACCCCACATAGGGATTTTACTATAATACGCTTAGTAACATTTAATATAACTCAAAGCAAAAAAAAAAATTTATAAACTATGCAGAAGTAGGAGCCCCGCTAAGCGGGGTTCCGTCGAACTTTAGCTAAAAATCAAAACATTCGGTTGCTATTGCTACTAAAAACGTGAAATGAGGATTTGTGACAATTATACAATAACCCTCATGTACATGTGACGAATTTACACATATTTTTTATACATGTGAAGAATTTACCTTCCATGTATGGATTTTTCAAAATATGACGAATTTACTTTGTGACGAATGTACAATAACCCAAATGCTCGCTTATTACATTTACATTTACTGCCAGATTCGCAACGCATCGGTAGAGAAGGAGAAAAAAGAACCTGGCAATAAAACTTCGGCAACTCTTAGTCTTAAAAGGTTTTTGCAGAGTTGGCAGCGCGAGTGTAGCGCCTCTGGTGTTGCAAACGTTCATAGGCTACGGTGACCCCAGTCCATTAAGTGGGGCTGTAAGCTTTTCTACCACCTTAGTAGCTTAAAAAATTAAAATATCAAAAGAAAGCCGCAGTGGAACTAACCGCTTAACCGATTGCAGTGCGGTTTTTTATTGTGTTGAGGTTCGCTCCACTTAACATTTAGCGTTTATTTCATGTCAATCGGTTTATAAATAAAAAAAGTTATAACACTTTTAAGAATCATATATTTTGAAAATTTTAACTGTAGGGATTTCTTTCAATTTGAGGTTGAATGTAAACTGGCGTGTTGGCTTAATCATAAAAGAGCTAAATGATTACCTATATACACGGTGTTTCTTTTAGGGTGTCAAGCCGCCACTAGCTGGTAGCAGGGTTCCATACCTACCGATTTAACCCATGGGGGTTAAATCGGTAGGTATGGAACCCTAACCCAAAATGGAACCCAAATATGGAACCCAAAAAATCGTATATCTCGGAAACTACAAAAAATCGTAGAACATACATGGGGGTTAAATCGATAGGTATGGAACCCTGCTACCAGCTAGTGGCGGCTTGACACCCTAAAAGAAACACCCAGTATATGCATGCATCCATGCATACGACGACGACATAGCATCCATGAGGGAAAATCCTCATGGATGCTATGCCGGCTCCTACCGACCAAAAAACCTCACGTAACGCCCAACAGCCTATGGTTGGGAGCCCCGGGTAAGCCCTCGGAAGCATGTCCGCTTCATTGTAATTTTTAAATATTTTATTGAATAAATTCAATTTCAACAAAAATATATAGTTGGAAGTGAATAGAATAAGTGTTAAGGAGACTCTACCAGCCAAATAACTGCGTGTGCACTATCGCAGATGAAGCCGCTGGTAGGGCTTCTTCGATAGGTGAGGCCGCAGTAGGTCTGTTGGGAATCCTGGGGACATTCTTCCGAGGGCTTACCCGGGACGCCCAGTCGTAGGCTGTTAGGTAGGATAGATACGAGTGGCTTTTAGTCGGTAGGAGTATGATTTTCCTCACGTTGAAAATAAAGGGGCTCTATACCTATTTAATTCGATCATACCGTTGTCTGATCATCTATCCCTAACCTATCCACAAACCTTGCACTGGAACCTAGTCCGTTAAGGCAGAAACACAGCTTGCAAGGAACGTTGACTTGTGCCTATCCCATCAGAATTCTTAATAAGCATGTACGTACATAATAACCTCGGAAAATCTTATTATAAAGTTTTGTAATAACCGTTGTAAAGGTACATTTTTAAAAGTACAAAATAATAATGTAACAAATCAAATTTTCAATCGTCCGCCATTTTTTATTTTGATTTTAAAACTTCGAAAGGAGAACGTGAAAAACTGCGCGCGCAGCTCCGGGCAAAAACCTCCGACCGCGGCACGTTTGGTTAGAGCGAGACGGCAACACGAGTAAAAGGGATAGAGGAGAAAAACTTGCGTCGGCGCAACCACGCTCGCATATCTGGGAAGTGCGGGGCAAAGAGTAGCAATGTACAGATATGTTAGGAACTCATTTCTGTAGGTATATTACTTGCACTTTTTTTTTATTGGAAACGCTCGTAGCCCTATTCGCTTAGTTCTGTAACATTAACGTAATCGGCCGATGGATTGAAAGAGAGATATATGTGTCATAAGCCGAACGCTTAGGATGATCGTACCTCTCAATCACTTGTTCCACGCTGTCGCTTGCAAACTCAGTTCAGGAAGAACGTGACACATTTTCACATCCCACTTTTGTCGATTAATAAGACGTTATTACGTCAAAATTAGGTATCTGTCACTAGGCAAAGGTTGTATTCATGAACGTGTAACATCTGTCCTGCCTGTTGATATTTAAGATTGAATTACAGAATGCAGTATGCAGTAGGTTTATTCTCTTTTATTCGACGTAGGGCTAACAAAACTAAGGCAGTGTTGAATTTCACCTTTTGCCTACCTCTAGGGAATATAGGCGTGATTGTACATTCTTATTTAGGGTTCTCCCAAAGGGTAAAAACGGGAGCCTATTAAAATCAATTTACAAAACGCAGAAACCAAATATTAATAGGAGTACATACCCTTAAAAAAAAAAAATTGCTGTTTTTTGGAATACTCCGAATGCGAATCCGACTCGCATTGACCGGTTTTTTAGTATTTTACCTACCACACCATCTGCAAGCAACTTAATCTCGAACAAGAAACGCGTCCGTCGACCGCCGTCAGTTCCTTTTGATGTTCTACAGCAAAAAGCCTGCCCGAGCTAGTCCATTCAAGCCTAGATTTGCTTATAATTAATTGGTATTTTTACTTTTTCCGTTGCCCATAGACCACATTATGTCGCCATTTATACTTGCTTCTATGGGAAAGTAGTTTTTAAGACGTCGAATAGCTTGTAGCAAGACGAGGTAGCAATCTTTACACATTGGTAATGGATTGAAATCTTAGTAGCGATGTCTTTTGTATCGGCGACTTCTTGGTGACATTCAACGCCTTTTTAGGAGCTTTTATAGTTTAGTAGGTACCTAGTTGTTCCTCACTGCTTTCCTAACTTGTTTTTTTTATATCTAGCTCGCCAAAATGATGTCGCTGCCTGATGGAAAGCCACAGCTACATCTAGCGATTGAGGGCCACTGTCACAGTCTGTGAGACTATAGAAAGTGACCCTCAATTTGGTGGCCCTATGATGTGCCACTTCACGCTCCGTTTGAAGAACCAAGTATTGTAATAGGAGGGGAAACACGTGCGCTGGCAGGCCGTTCCAGGTTTTTATGGTTCGACAGAAAAACGATCTTTTGAATCGTTCAGTTCTAGCGAAGATTCTCTCCACTGTGTGAGAGTGGCACCTCTGTCCAGCACGCGTTGTTCGGGATCGGAAAGGAGAGGGCGGGGTTATGTTAAAGAGTAATTCAGAACACTCACCGTGATAGATACGGTAGAATGCAGCCAAACACGCAATAGTTCTTCGCTGCGCCAACGACTTTAGACGCCTCCTGGCAGTTGATAACGCGAATAGTACGCCACTGCATATTAGAGTCCAGCGCCACGAATGGAGATTGGTAATTATTGTAATTATTTTTTTCTTTTGTCTAGGTTTATAGGTGTTACGATTGAGATCTCTTTACATTCATAGGTACATTATGGCGTCTATAGTTAAGTACCTACCAAAAGGAATGAAATAGTCCTGTGGACATCCTTCCGAGGGCATATCCGGGGCTCACAACCGTAGGCTGTCAAGTATACGTGTGGTTTTTAGTCGGTAGGAGTCCCTCAAAGCACCTTTGTAGGATTTTCCTCACGTGGCTAATGCCCGCCTCTTTGGGGGGGGGGGGGGGGCAAATAACCACGAAGGCTTATCCTTAGTGGTTATTTTTTTATAATCATTCAACACCAACTTCTATTTTAATAGTGTGACTCCGAAAATTAATAATTTTGTCAATGACTACCTAAACAATTGACTGAATAGAAATGGTAAATTGAGAATTTGATGATATGAAATAGTTGACGTAGGTATTTTATTTTGCGTAAAATATATTTTTCCAAACATTTGATTAAATGAAAAATGGTTAAAATACTTTTTGGTAAATAAGTTATTGTTTACACAGTCACTACCCAAACATAACGGTTTGCGTTATGTTTGGGTTGCGTTTGTAAAAAAAGGCTGTTCGAAGAAAGTGCCTCAAAAGCCATATTCAGTTTTGATGGCTGCCGCCGATTGGACCATACTCGCAGACACGTATGAAAAACACTACAAAATCCCGGAGGATGTAGGTATGTGCCTTGCCATCAAGACCCGACATATTCCTGTTTTCGAGGATACACAGGCGTGCGGTGCTCGTGGAGCTGACGGTGCCGTGGGAGACCAACATACCGAAGAACCACGCCATGAAGACAAATAAATACTTTGACTTGACCAATGAGTTAACCAAAAATGGCTATATGGTTAAACTCTATGCCGTAGAAGTAGGAGCAAGGGGAATTCCAGCTAAATCCCTGTATAATTTATTTAAAGACCTTGTACTGCCAAGAGCTTCAGTAAGCTCTTTACTAAAACGAATATTCAAAGTGGCATTGATAGGATCTTACCAAATCTGGTTGGGCAGGGGACGGAAAAGTAAAGGGGCCACCCTAAACCTACTTAAATGGGTCGCAAGTCCCAGACGCCGTCGGGGTGTTCCCCCCTGTGCCACGCTATGGACCCGGCACCCGCTCGGAGAATACTTCGAATGCTGAGAATAAGGTCTCCCTCTGTAAATTCCCTTAAATATTATTATTTTAGTACGTGTTTTCATAGCGGCCACAGGAATACATCATCTGTGGAAGTTTCATTTCTCTAGCTATTACGGTTTCTTAGATACAGCCTCGTGACGGGCAGACAGACATACGGACAGTGAATTCTAATGAATAAGGTACCATTTTTCCCCTCAAGAAGCGGGAAAACCGAACAACCCCTCAAAGAGGCGGATAGCACCCGAAATGGGCGAGGCCGCAGTGGTATCCATAGGCCTGTTGGGAGACCTGCGGACATCCTTCCGAGGGCATACCCGGGGCTCTCAACCGTAGGCTGTTAGGTAGGATACGTGCGGTTATTAGTCGGTAGGAGTCGGTCATAGAATCCCTGTAGGTCTTCCCCGCGTAAAAAAAAAAAAAAAAAAAGATAGACTGTTTTTACTCTTTTGGTACGGATTTACTCGCTGCTCGTTGTGCATTTATTTATTATTTATTTATTTATTAAATGAACAATTACATAACTTATGAAATAAATATTGTCCCACAAAACTGTACTGAACACTTTGACTGTGGGATCGGAAGGATAATAACTATATCTAAACATATTAATGTATGAAGTTTAATATCTAAGTATATCTAATAATTTAACAATTCAAAATGTTTATTTTGAATTAAAAAATAAATTGAATTTTTTTTAATTTTGAAACGTGCTTGAAATTTCAATGCCGCAACCACCGCAGACGAACCGCCAAGGAGTCTGTTCGATACGCAAAAGGATCACCAATGCAAGTTGACAAACTGTTAGCTAGCAGGCTCACCACTTTTATGAAACCATCGACAATCAGTTCTAAGCAGCTGACGCCACTGCCATGTACTACCCGTTCGCTCCAAGTTTGCTGATCATCTCCCATACGCCTACCAAGCCTCTACGCCAGCCGCAAACTTACCGCTGAAGGAATCTGGCTGAAATTTGGTACAGGGATAGCTTATAATCTGGCATAACCACTTCAGCTACTTTTTATTCCTGGAATATGTTCATGCTATGCGGGAATGTGAACAATTTCAAGTGGGTGAAGCAACAGGCATCAGCTAGTCTATACTAATATTATAAAGAGGAAAGATTTGATTGTTTGTTTCTTTGCATCGAATAGGCTCCGAAACTACTGGACCGATTTGAAAAATTCATTAACTGTTGGGTAGCTACACTCTTCCCGGTGAACATAGGCTATATTTCTTTCCGTATTCGCACGGGAACGGGAACTATACGGGTGAAACCGCGTGACGACCACTAGTAAATCAATAAAAGCAATAAACAAAAGACTTCAGAAATGAACTCTGTGTTCTAGAAAATACGATGAAAGCTCGTTACAATTCTAATTAATAAGTTAATAAACCACATGAAACTTATCACGACATTTTGAACCTTCTAATAATGATTTCGAAGTAAACCCTGGCATATAAACACATCAACTATTCCGTCTAATAGGCCAATTTCTTGTAATAACTCAATACAGTATCGAGCGATTTGGATGATGAGCGACAAAAACATGCAGACAGAAAATGGCGGCGATGTAATTTCGTATGCAGCTTTGGTGCAATTAAAATCGTTTGTGTCAAGTTGAGCGTAATGAGTTGAGTGGTTGATAGCGCCATCTGTTGACGAGTAGCGGTACTAAAGTTTGATGAATGAAATAAACAATTTTGTAAATTGATTTGTATTGGTTTTTATAATGTATTTACGCAGATTAATTTATTCAATTTTAACAAATTCTAAGTATGGTTTAATATAGCGGCGCTGGAGGTCGTGGGTTCGATTCCCACCGGAGACAAATATTTGTGTGACCCATAAATGTTTGTCTCAAGAGTCTGGGTGTTTCTTTGTATAACATGTATGTATTTAAAAGTATATAAGTATTAATATTCGTGGTCTGATACCCATAACACAAGCAGGTTATTCCTAGCTTACTTTGGAATCAGATAGCGTTGTGTGAGATGTCCGTGAATATTTATTTATTTATTTATTTTAATATATTCTATGGTACTTACCTACCAGCTAATAGGTGCCCGTGTTCCGCCGGCATAGATTTATCTATTAACAATAATACATTAACCTACCCGTTTTGCACAGGAACTTTTTCTTTTCCTGTTCTGTTCTATTTGTGCTCCAGATTCCTTCAGAATATAAGTAGGTATAATATATAATAATAAAGTTCTGTATAGAGCATGAAAGCGTACAAACACAGATAGACACGCATTTGTCTATAAGGATTTTTTAGGCATTGTTTGAAACTACCGACGGCGCGGGCGGTCAAAAGAAAATTAAATTAACGCTGCTGCCAGCTGCCACTGAATGATATCAATATATATATATATATATATATATATATATATATATATATATATATATATATATATATATATATATATATATATATATATATATATATATATATAGGTATACAATTAATATCATTCAGTGGCATGGCATACATATAATAAAATCGTAACAGGTCACTGTCTGTAAATTGAAGATATATAAAAAAAATAGGGGAGCTTCATGAACGCAATAGAACCCAAAACAATGAGTTTTAGAATTTTGTGTGTTTGTGTGAACGTTTGTGCACGCTAATCTCAGCAACCGCTTAACCGATTGCAATGCGGTTTTCTTTATTACGTTGCAGTTTGTTCCACTTAACATTTAGTCTTTGTTTTATGTCAATCGGTTCATAAATAAAAAAGTTTTATCCAACTAAAGAATCACATATAAAATGTAGCGTATAAAGTCGTGGGCAACAGCTAGTTTATAATAAAAATTATTGATAAAGCGTAATTAAAGCTTGCCAGGCTATTAAATTGGAATAATAAACAAGATCGAGAAATTTTGACGAATTGACGACGAATGACAGTTCCTTTTATCAGCTGCGGACGTATGATAGTGTTAGGTCATTTCCGGCAAGAGACGTCATATTTTACTTTCATAAAATACGGGTAGCTAAAAGAATAGACTAATTGAATATTTTGTTACTTAGGATTTACCGAATTTATAATTACGATTAAATTAATAACTAGATTTTAAAATGTTGTCTCTGTGTAGTAAATTTGATTTACTTACTTTAAGATTATATAGATTTCTTATCTACCCTACATTAAGAATTGCCCCACCACCGTTGCAACGGTGGGAGGAAGATGTACTTTGTTCCGGGCGATATAAAATGTTTCGCTCGCGAGTTATTGGATTATTGTTGGCGATATTATTGACGAATTAATAACAAGTGTTGATGTGTACAAGTGTTATCATGGAATATAAGTGCAGTTGTGACAAGAAGTGGTTTTATTACTGCCCAACTAGGCCACGTCCTTAACAGTTCAGAAGTGGGATCGGCAAGAAAATATATATTTTTCTTGTAACACCCTATAGCCTGGAACATTTACGTAAGTTTTGAACTATTATTTTTCATTACGAAGTGCAATTATCTAAATCTTTGTTTATTCACCACGTGTTATTTTTTCTTTTATTGGTAATATTTCTGGAAGAACAAGATGGATTACTAAACTACTATAAAAAAAAATGAGAAGGAGTGGTATATTATTAAGTATCCTTGTGTATAACCCATAGAATTATGGACAGAAACACGTGGTGACCTTCAAGAATTATTTTTTTCACATTTACGGAATTTCATAATAATAATCGTACCTCCCTAATATAATAGAAACTACTGAATAGTTATGGTGTTAGCAACATGGTGAGGTAGTTACATGGATAATGCAGGGTAATACTAAGCCCCTATAGTTTTAAACAGGTAAAGTGACTTGTCCGTTACCTCACTTGAACTCAGATAGTGATATGTGCTGGTAAGTTTATATTTAAAGGGCTTGGTTTAGAAAATGAAGGAAAAAGAGGTGCCTATGAAATCGATTTTTTTTGTCGCTTAAGTAGGCGAATAATGATAACCAAAACATTTTTAAAATGATGAGGTGTACCTATGTCAAAGTATGCTTTTGTTATATTTTAATTATACATACATAATATGGGAAATTATCATACAACAATCAGTTCTACATTTTTACATGAATAGCGATTCATTATGACCTCAATTTTTATCGAATTGAAAAAAAAATGCCAATAGACAGAGGAAACATACACCTATAATTTGTTCTACATTTCGTATCTTGAATGACGCGTGTTCGATATACTTAGTCAAAGTCGTTAGCCTTAACGTGCTTAGTATTTACTTTTCTGCGTATCGTGCGTACCTATATTATGTACGCTTTCTTACCTATAGCTTGAAGACCTGACAGTGATCTTGGAGACTTATATTTGAAATATTATGAGATACTTATTTGTGATACGAAGTAAATTTTGAGATCCGAACCTATATTTTTGTGTTACATACTTGAAAAAAGAAAAAGTCTATTAGTATACTATATATTATGGAAGCTGAGTTGGCTGACGCTTACCACCGCACTTACCACTTTCGTAATATTATTTCTTATCAGAATCAATTACTAATACTATAACTTCTGCTCCTTATAGTGAATAATTAAGTTTGGATATTAAGCTTAAACGAGAAGTTTCAGATAATTGTAGAAATGAGTAGCCATGATGAAAATCAGTTAAGGAATACTGAATATGCAACCAGTCTATGAGGAGGACTGGCCCATATTCCAGGAGGAATGCCCGAGGTAACGGGTCAAGGTAGGTACTAGATATGCAACCAGTATATGAGAAGGACTGGCCCATATTCTAGAAGGAGTACCCGAGGTAACGGGTCAAGGTAGGGACTAGATATGCAACCAGTATATGAGAAGGACTGGCCCATATTCTAGAAGGAGTACCCGAGGTAACGGGTCAAGGTAGGGACTAGATATGCAACCAGTATATGAGAAGGACTGGCCCATATTCTAGAAGGAGTACCCGAGGTAACGGGTCAAGGTAGGTACTAGATATGCAACCAGTATATGAGAAGGACTGGCCCATATTCTAGAAGGAGTACCCGAGGTAACGGGTCAAGGTAGGGACTAGATATGCAACCAGTATATGAGAAGGACTGGCCCATATTCTAGAAGGAGTACCCGAGGTAACGGGTCAAGCTACTAGATATGCAACCAGTACATGAGAAGGACTGGCCCATATTCTAGTCATCGGAGTGACGGAGTCGGATGACGACTCATCACCACCATGAGAGAGGGCACATTCTGTGGCGGAAGGATCGGACACAGGTATGATAGATATATTTTAAAGTTTTTAGAAGATGTTAAATCCTATGATAAGTCAGAGATTATTTTTTATACGAATGTAATACCGAAGTTCGACCCTGTGGTTATGCCGCAGAATATCTTAATGTGGATGGGGAAGAAAAGGACTGACAGGCGTTTTGCTAAGACGTGGTATCAGGGTCTAGATTCGATATTACATACCTGGTCAGAATGGAATAGGCAATTGATGGAATCATTTCCATGTAGAGAGGACTACAACGAGCTTTCGATCGAAATGCTAGAAAAACTGGCTAAATATGGAGAGTTCTTAGAGCTTTACTATTATTCGAAGACAAATTTAATAAACAGGTGCAAAATACAGTACGTGGTGGCAGGCGTGCTGTAATACCAGGAGCTCGGGCAGCCTGGTTTAGTGAGCCAGAACAGGTACCTACTCAAATATTTTAGGAAAGTCAAAAGAGGGACGAGAATCGACGCGAAGGCCGTACGACGAAAAGGTTTGTCACGTTGTGGGTGGGTCAGCCACCTCATCAAGTGCAAATATAGGTATATTTACCAAGGAGACAAATATGAACGATGTGGTAATAGTAGAACTGCAGTTATCTGCGTTTATTCTTCAGAGAATCGATATATTACAATAATAACATTTGGACTTTCGTCCCTTTAATCAATTAACGAGAGAGGTTTCTTAGTACTAGACCACCAGTCCCAGCGATGTGCACAGATGGAGAGTGGCACATCACCTGAACAGCCGCAGGCCGGAACAGAGACCCGTCGCAGTCGCGCGGCTGTTTATATAGGCACCGGTAGTGGAGGCTGCGGCGGGGATGAGAGTGCGGGGACGCGCGCCTGGCACGAGGCTCGCGCGTGGTGGTGGCGTGACATGACGTCACACACGTCACACACCCCCCTTTTAGGGCGAGAATTTTTCTTAAAAAAATTCCGCTTCTCCTGTCTTCAAGGTCCGCTCCCCTTAACGCTCCAGGAACTTGGCTTCCACCCTGGAACAATTCAAAGATAGTGGGGTACATAAGGGGTACAAGGGTGCTTATGGTAGTAGGGGTAGAAGGTCAATAGCTAGGTAAGCTCAGATATAGGACGTGGCTAGACCGCGTAGCATAATTTTAGTAAGATTACAAGAAAAATATAAGTACAATTTAGATAACATAGATAGGTAGTAGACGGCATACGGCGCGTTGTTAGCTAGCTATAGGCTTGTGTGAGCGCAGCTGATCACCAGTACCTACACACGTAAGCTGTGAGCGAGAGAAATCGAAGTATGATTTGACTTCTCAGAAAAGATAAGATTGCAAAACGTAGATAACAAAGTATATATCTTCATAGCAAAACAATAATACACCTGACTATCCTGCGACGTAGTCTAGGAATCGGAATGTTAGCCCATAGTCAGGTGGAATGCAGTATTATACCGTAGCATACTTATAGATACAAGTACATACATAACATTATAGTTAACAGCGAATACTAAGTAAGTATGTATAATGATTGCGCCGCTCGCACAATGCACTGTAGTAAACATGATGATAGGCGTCACAGTCATGTCGGTCTGTTTGTCACGGTTCAACGCTATAACTAGAGAATGGCTGAACCGATTTTGACAAGTTTTAGTTTAAAAATAGATATTTATTTTAAGATATTAGTAATTTTTTTAGAAATATGTTATAGTTACCACAGAATAATATTTTTAGTTTAAGATTGTAGGAACAACTATTGCAATGATGTGGCGCTATTAGGGCTGATTTTACCCTCTAGTGTAGAAGGTAAATAGCTTAGCGATTTGTCGTAGCTGTACGTGCTCATCACCGCTCATCAACCATATGAGAGTAGGATATATGGTGTGAACTGTACCTTTTAGTTTTATGAATAGAAACAACGATGAATGAATCAATTGACTGATTTGCGATCTAGTCTCCGCTTGTTAGAAGATGTTTCATTAAATTAGGAAAGAATGTGAGCGGTCGCCCTCAGATCGACTGTTAGAAACACAAAAGATTTTTTTTCATTATCGACGTAGGAACTTAGGTTTACAACGCCGAAACATGTTATAATTAGGAACCAAGATTGATTCTAAAGTTTTAGGAAAGAGATTATATTTTCTCCAAAAGTCCATTCCTAAAATAAGATTATTTTTTATATTAGGTACAATGTGAGCAACGAGAGATACAGTTTTATTTAGAAATTTGAAAGAAATATTGGCCGAGCCAAGTGAAGAAAAATTATCACCACTAGCTGTGAAAAAATTTAAGGGTTTAGAATTATTTATTTTTAGATTTTTTAAGATTTTGTGGGAACCATTACCCAGAATAGTAACAGCTGAACCAGAGTCAAGTAAACCAACAGTATCAATCCCGTTCAGAGTAACAGGGATATAGGGGATACGAGGAATATGATTTATTGTAGTATTTTTAGTTTTAGAATTTCGCAGTGAATTTGAAAATTTTGAAACAAAATTTAGCCAACTTTGCCAATCAGCCGGGTCAAATTTATTATTTACTTTAGTCGTAATATAAACGGGACTTACAATATTAATTGGTATTTTCTTCGAGGCTTGATTGCAGTTAGGGCAGTCAGTAGTGCGAAAATCCTTTAAACCGCACTTAAAACATACTAGATAACGAGGTTCAGTGCATGTTTTTAATGAATGCGAGTCGGTACGACATCTCGGGCAGTATTGTTTAGCGGTCGCAGCCGCGTTGACCTTGAACGCTGTGGGGCTAGCGATAGAGGGAGATGGCATGTCAGATGCGATAACATTATTATAAGTTGAGTTAGATAACTTGTAATTTTTGTTAGTGGAATAAGTATGCACGTTAGAATTATTTTTAGAGCATTTATATGCGAATTCAGGGGCTATCGTATCTGAAGTTATTGTTGGAGGTTCAACAAAGTACTTAGTGCGACTGTGGTATTGTTCAAATCTTCTACAGACGCTCAATAAAGAAGGAACATCTACTACATTTGATGTTAGAAGCGAATTTACATAACAAGGCCTGATATTATTTAGTAAAATTTCAAGCTTATCAGACTCGCTGATTGGAGTATCGAGACGAGAAAATAACCCTTGCATTTTAGAGATGTAAATGGTTATATTTTCTACTTCGCCTTGAGAACGGCGTCTAATTTCCGACATTAGTTTATAGTCGTAATTATGGGGACTGAAGTCTCGTTTTAGTAGTATACATAACTCGTCCCAAGATTTCACACTGTCCTTTACAGCGCGATACCAGTGGAGGGAGTCGTCAGAAAAGATTTCGAAAGCAAAGGATAGTACCTTTTCCGAAGGAATATTCCTACAGGCAATGAATTCATTAAGATTTTGTATGAAAGCACGCACACAAGTCTTTCCGTTATATTTAAATTTAGCTAATTCAGAAAAAAGTTTACGTTCATAATAAAGATCAGAGGAAATCGGAACGCGCGAGTCAAGAGTAGGTTTGGCCACGTCCGTAACCTTGGCATCCGTAGGGGACAAACGGGTCAATCTAGTATAGTAATCATGGAACTGATCCCATAGGGGCTTGATTACTTCTACATCAGACAATGAGGTTAAGTCAATTCGAGATAATCTAAAGTAAACGTGGTGTAAGACCGATTCAGTTCTAGCAAAAATGTTACTATCAAATTTACATTGTAGCGAGTTGATGTTATTAGATACTTTAAACAAAGAAACTTTACAGGCAGATATATCGTGATCCGCTTTATAGGGAGATGTAGCAATGTCCTCCGAGGACACGGTTAGGGAAAGTTTAGTAATTTGCTTCCGGAGCTCATCGACCGTATTCGACTTAGTTCCCCCGCGAATTAAAACTTCGTATTCTAATTCATTTTTACCTAAATGTGTATACTTAATGGGGTAAGACATTTTTGCGGTGGATGGTATCCGTAGCGAAAATAGACACAAAAATAATGAGTTAGGTTCAAGAAATTAATTTCAGTGCAGAATGAATAGGAGCGCGTTAGGCCGGCCGACGCAGCGACTCGCTCAAGGTCATGCGGCGAGCCAATTTGAAGGACACGCACGACTCGAGTGCGTGCTGTATTTAGTACGCGTTTGGAAGGTTAACCTCGCTTATGTTATTACTTGAATAAATAAAGCGAAGTTAAGATCGAATTTACCTTCTGCACTGAAAAAAAATATGTATTAGTAACAAAAAAATACACGTCCTGGTAGTGGTGGTCTAGGGGTTTTCTATTCCCGTGGGCGCCATTGTCACGTTGTGGGTGGGTCAGCCACCTCATCAAGTGCAAATATAGGTATATTTACCAAGGAGACAAATATGAACGATGTGGTAATAGTAGAACTGCAGTTATCTGCGTTTATTCTTCAGAGAATCGATATATTACAATAATAACATTTGGACTTTCGTCCCTTTAATCAATTAACGAGAGAGGTTTCTTAGTACTAGACCACCAGTCCCAGCGATGTGCACAGATGGAGAGTGGCACATCACCTGAACAGCCGCAGGCCGGAACAGAGACCCGTCGCAGTCGCGCGGCTGTTTATATAGGCACCGGTAGTGGAGGCTGCGGCGGGGATGAGAGTGCGGGGACGCGCGCCTGGCACGAGGCTCGCGCGTGGTGGTGGCGTGACATGACGTCACACACGTCACAGGTTAGGTGTAAGTTCTAATCGCCCGGTAGCATCTGGTACAGGTACTAGTAGTAACTCCAGTTTGTGATGCTTTAACTGTAATGTAGTTGGTCCCCAAGTTTCAGATGTAAGTAAACATTTAAAATTAATAATACCCAAATTGTTACAAAATTGATCCTTTGAGCCAACATTGCAGATCCAGACCTAGGGATACTTTGTAAACTAATGATCCAGATGAAACTAAACCTTTGGGTGATGATATCCAGAAACAGAAACAGGTATTTGAGGTCATCACTGAAGTACGTACATATTAGACATCAAGGTAAATGTGCAGGTTACTTCGTGCCATGTTTACCAAGGAAGTCAATGTTCTCTGGAGTCTCAGATTTACAGAATTTAAATAACTACTCGTCCGAACTTGCCTTCGTTCAGGGGCATAGGTGATGATCTATTAAGTTCAATAGGTATTGCAATAGATCATGTGGAAGTCCAGAGCTTGAAAGATACTGTTGGTTTATACGTCGATTATACCGGGTACTACAAGGCCACTCCTTAACCGAATGGCCACAATTATTTTGATCGCAAAAACTTCATGTAAAATACGTTTTAAAATAATGCCCCCAGGTACAGTAAGCCTGGTGAGCATCCCTAACGGACTGCAACCGATACGCTTTTGTATTGATTCAGAAATAGATTGCTACATTTATGAAACTTGCGTCCTGCAAGGTCCCCAGGGTAAAGAATATGAGAAGAATACCAGGTCAGTATGAGGTCAGAAACTGATGCGGAGCAGTAATGATTTTTAATGTAGCTTCAAACTCCTGGAACATCTCCAGATACAATTTTAACTAGTTCCCAACAGGTAAGACCAATCGATATATTTTGAATTCGTTCAGTATAACCTTGTTTACCTACCCTATCGTATGCCATAGTCGGAAAGGACCGTAGTACAACATGGTTCAGAAGATTGGTTCAAAAGAAAACTGATGGTATACAATCATGCGTAGATTACAGAGCTTTCAAACAAGAATATCAATAAAGATCACTACCCAATACCGCTAGTTGGAGATCAGTTTAATCCACTTGAAGGCAATGCTTTATTTTACCAAGTAGATGTTACCATATCCTCACATCTGAGAAATCTCGTCAAAAGACCGCTTTTTAGACCTCTGATAGACAGTATGAGTAGAATCGCGTTCCCTTTAGGTTGGTCAACGCGCCGTCAGTTTTTACAGAACAATCAACAAAATTCTTATGGAGGCAAATATATTTATGGACTAGCTGTTGCCCGCGACTTCGTACGCGTGAAAATTATGTTATAATGCCAATTTGGTTGCTCTCTGCTTAGCCCCTAGGATATGTGTCGTGATAATATATAGCCTATTTTAAGACCCTACCCCTAGTGAATATTTGTGCAAAATTTGAATCAAATCTATTTTCGAGATCCTTCCGGACAAAGCAAATCAAACAGACAAAAAGACAAAAAAATTTCTAACTATATTTTCGGCTTTGGTATATTATGTTTTAAATATTTCCAATGTACAGTTTTGACTCTTCTATCATTTTATTATATGTATAGAAGATATAGATGAAGCAGTTGTCCTGTCCCCACGATCTGCTAATCAACATGAGGTAAGAGAATTTCTCAGATTGGCAGGGTCCTTCAAGCGGTTTATGAAGGGTATGCTGTCATAACCTCTCCACTGCCGGAATTATTGAGAAAGAACTCTGCATGGATTTGAGGTCACAACCAAGAACGGGCCGTTTGTTAAGGTAAAAGGTTTACTTACCAGTAGAGCATTACTTACCCTCTATGATTCCAAAGTTGTAATCGAGTTGCATACGGATGCTTGCAAAGAAAGTGTGACTGGAATCCTATTGCAATGAGATGGAAAGGGTACTTAAAAGCCTATACCTATCCTACTTAGTAGTTTAGTCTCCTACGAGCTCGAGACGTTGGCAGTTCGAGAGTATGGTGACCTCTGAAAATGAACCACGACGATGTTGGTTATTGTGGCTTTAAGAAAACCTTACACCGTACAAAGGTCGCTACTGGTGACCAGAAGATGCGCCGCCCCGGTTCAAAAAAAAAATGTTGCGTCATGCCTAGAATGAAGGTGAGTTGAATCCCATAAAAAAAGGGTTAGTATCCCCTTTCATGCTATACAGATCATATTGGGCCGTTTAATAAGAATATATACCCATTAGACGCATTTTTAGATTTCTAGTCATGGCGAGGACGATAAATCTTGGGATGATCACATTTCTGATTTGCAGGTTAGTATCAATACGACGAAACATACTACACAGATGAACCCGTCACTCCCGTCAGATCAACTATTTTGATTCATTATAACCATTTGAACCGAAATTAATGAAACACTAAATTTGACTGCCTCGTTAGTTGAGTGGTCGAAATGTGCGATTGCCGATCACGGCCTTGGGTTCGATTCCCACCGGAGACAAGGGTTTGTGTGATCCGTAGGGGTTTGCTTCGGGAGTCTGGGTGTTTTAGTGTATGTTAAGTGTGTGTTTAAAAGTATACCCGTGGTCAGATACTCATAACACAGGCGGGTTATTCCTAGCTTACTTTGGATCAGATGGCGTTGTGCGAGTGTCCATGAATATTTATTTATTGACTTGAAATCGTACCCAGTGGAAAACTAGAGGAGCTTAGACATAACGCTAGCGAGAAGGTACGAGAACGGCAGGTAAAAAAAAAAACGTAGGTAATTCTTTTTAATAGACACAGAAAACCTTCAACACAATACAAAGAAGGACGACCTAGTATGAGTTGAAAGGCAAACCCCACATGTTGGTCAGTCACAGAAAACACTTCCAAAAGATAGATTCTTAACCGAAGATAGAACTAAGAAGCAAGACTAGAAGTACGACAATATTGTTACCATTAACATAATTCAAGCCTGGTTAGTTTTTTATAGAGATTTAGATCGCCTGATGCTAGTGACATTGTCAAAAATAATAAATTATGCTAGACTAGGTATTATAATATCAGCTCCTTGCCATTTCGAACTAGGCATGTCCATAATTTAGTTTAAAGTTTTTTTTTTTATTTGTGTACCAACGACCTCGGAAGCCAATAGGCATTATCTTATACATTATGTGAATGAAAACACTTTTCCACCAAATTGTACTACTATAATTCCTTTGCACTGTGGATTAATCAAACTTTCTAATCTTATTCTAAGCATGCTATGGGTGTAAATTATACCACAAGTTAAACTAAGAGGCTATGTTTTATTATTATGTTTAATTTGAAAATGTATTAAGCGATGGGACTCGCTTAGAGCAGGACGGCCGAGCTGTTAGGTCATTTCCGGCAAGAGACGTCATATTTTACTTTCATAAAATACGGGTAGCTAAAAGAATAGACTAATTGAATATTTTGTTACTTAGGATTTACCGAATTTATAATTACGATTAAATTAATAACTAGATTTTAAAATGTTGTCTCTGTGTAGTAAATTTGATTTACTTACTTTAAGATTATATAGATTTCTTATCTACCCTACATTAAGAATTGCCCCACCACCGTTGCAACGGTGGGAGGAAGATGTACTTTGTTCCGGGCGATATAAAATGTTTCGCTCGCGAGTTATTGGATTATTGTTGGCGATATTATTGACGAATTAATAACAAGTGTTGATGTGTACAAGTGTTATCATGGAATATAAGTGCAGTTGTGACAAGAAGTGGTTTTATTACTGCCCAACTAGGCCACGTCCTTAACAGTAGTATGCCTTAACAGTGTTATAAAAAATATTTTGTTTTTGGATAAATCTCTAATTGTAAACTAAGATCAAGAAGATTATTCTTATCAAAAATATCTTGAATTGAACTTTTTAAATTATAATTATGTGCAATTTCGTGCTTGAAATGCAGTCGTTTATAATGCAGGTGTATCAAAAATAACTCGCTGTACAAGTGATGCAGCTGGTCTTTACTTAATACTAATATTCTTGAGACTCGAGAAATCGAGGCCCAGCGGTCCCTGCTCCATCAGAAAACCGTGGAGACATGAAAGGTGCGACTTGAGCAACCAAAGGGGGGATTCGCCACAATCGCGGCCGTCACACCGGTCATGGACGAGTGGCTGGAGAGGAGACACGGTGCTCTGTCCTACCGGTTGACACAGATACTTACCAGGCAAATTTAAAATTCTCTTTATGGCAGACTAACGGACGTCACGCTGTTTCACTCGCATAGCACCCATTCCCATGAGAATAACTTACTTACTTACTCAGAGCGATTGTAGCTTTCTAGTTGTGTAAGAATTTTTGAAATCGGCACAGTAGTAGTTACAAACATACCTACACACACAAAAATACAATATTTTCTTTCTAATATAAGTGTAGACATAGGTAGTGATTTTAACTAATGATGGTGCAACTGGCACTCTCGTAAGAGTCCGGCATAACATCCCTGTAGGAGTTCCTTCACGTTAAAAAAAATGACCAACGAAGCTGTCAGTTTATCAAACACCTCTTGTCCTCGCTTCGGTGCGAACCGGCTGCGAGGACGTTTTCGTGTTAAAACATACGAGCACAGGCTGTACGGGCTTTCCTGATACTCCCGGCCGTTGGTAGTTTCTGGGGCACCTTGTGGAGTCCGGCATAGCAAACGTACATATATGATCACGCCTTTTATTCCCGAAGGAGTAGGCAGAGCCATATTATATGCCCCAATTTCAACTTTTTTAGATTTTTGTCCCACCTAATGTCTAGGTGGTGAGACGTGAGGTGAGTATTGGCGTGTTGATATGGACAGACGCAGGTTGTGACTGCACGCTGTTGAAATTTTTCAAGCCGCCACAAAGGCATCAACTTGGCTTAACGACTGCCATTTTACTGGCAACCGGGACTGTGCTTTCCGAAGCAAGGAGACGCTTGCAAATAAATGTCACGAAGTGGTCATGAGGTGGTCACCCATCCATGACCGGCCATAGTAAATGTTGCTTACTACAGTCATCACCACGAGAGTTTCATAGCATTTGTGAGAGTTTTCATACGTAAAAAGAAAACACGCAAGCATAGGCTGTGTCCCGGCACTTACTGTTCAACTTTAAATAGGTACCTTTTTTTTTTTTTTTTTTTTTTAACGTGAGGGAAAATCCTCGTAGGATGCTATGCCGGACTCTTACCGACTAAAAAACCTCACGCCACGCCTAACAGTCTATGGTTGAGAGCCCCGGGTAAGCCCTCAGGAAGGATGTCCCGTGACTCCCAACAGACCTACGGCCGCCAATGCGGCCTCGCCCAGGGGGTGGTTCGGGTGCAATCCCGCGTCTATGGGGGGTTTCGGGTGTGACCCCGCTTCTAAGGGGGGGGGGGGGGGCGTGCGTGAGTTGCTCACGTCACGCTGCCGTCATGGGCCTGCTTCTGTAAGGACGGTGAGCGGCCCTCTCACCGTCCTCAGACCCCCGGTCATGGAGGCCGATAGTCCTCGGCGAAGACACGTCGGCGGCGCCCAGGGCGCCGACTGCGGAACTCGGGTGGGAGAGTTCTCTCCCGCACCCGGCCCGCCGCCTCCTTCGCGAGCATGACCTGCTCGCAGAAAGAGGCGGCGCAGTCCCATTAAATAGGTACCTACGTTTCTCTTAAAGGGGCTAGTCCGCAAAAAATGCACTTAGGATTTTGGAAATATTCAAGAACTCACTTCATTAATAAATAATAAATATTCACGGACATGTCACACAACGCTATCTGATGCCAAAGTAAGCTAGGAATAACCTGCTTGTGTTATGGGTATCAGACCACGGATATTAATAGATACTTATATACTTTTAAATACATACATATTATACATAGAAACACCCAGACTCTTGAGACAAACATTTATGGGTCACACAAATATTTGTCTCCGGTGGGAATCGAACCCACGACCTCCAGCGCCGCAGGCGGTATCACTACCGACTGCGCCGCAGAGGCAGTCAAAACTTCATTAAAAGACACTAAAATGGAACCTTACATTCTTAATAGATGAAACTACAATAACACCGTGCGCTATTTACAAAAAAAATATTTACATTAGAAAAGAACACCTCTCAAAGTCATCATTAAAAATCATCGGAAAAGAAATAATCAAATTGACAAGGGTAAATTTCGATGATTTTCAAAGGTTTTTCGCAAGTAAATAATTATTTTGTTAAAAGCGCACGGTGTTATTGTAGTCTCATCTATTAAGAATTTAAGGTTCCATTTTAGTGTCATTTCATGAAGTAAGATCTTGAATATTTCCAAAATCCTAAATGTCTTTTTGTGTATTTTGCGGACGCGCCCCTTAATGGAAACATCTCATAGAATATAACTGACGACTCTGATGCAGAAAAATTCTAATGATTTTTTGTTGCATTTTTATGTATATCCCATAGATTTGGAATATTTCGCTACTCTCAATCTAAATCTATGGTATATCCTATGTATGTCTTTTTATACGAATAAATAAATAAATAAATCTCTAAAACTATGTTTCCACTTCCAAAAATAAATAAAGAAAAATCGCACTGCACTTCAAAAAACTCAACTCAATTTACTTTTATTTATAAAATTTTATAATTTCGAAAGAAGGTTCAAATATTGTCACCCCATATTTAACATTAAATATACCCTTTGCAGGTATATATAGGTATCATATCTACTACACCCTATATAATTTATCACCCCAAAAACATCCCCTTTTAGTCATGAAATTTTAGGTGTGTGGCATCACAAATATGGATGGGTATGAGGAAGTACAGTATAAAAATAGGTATAAACAGTACGTTTATTAGGTGTGCTGGGCCTGTGATATACCTATCGCAATCATTACCTACTAGTTTTTACCTACATTTGCACAAGCATACGGCCCATCAGCAAAGACTTCGAGAGTAGGTACTTGGCTTGCAATCGGAGTCCATACGCCTTCTCTTTTGTCCTTACTCTTGTTCTATTCGTATATTGCTATTGTGGTGACAATTACGTAAATATTATTTATAAGTAAGTGTAGTCTTAGCGATGTGTGTGTTTGAGGATTGCTTTTGAAATCTCGTTTGTTAGAGTACGGCGTGTCTACCTCAGTTTAAATAGAAGTCTTTGCTCTTCAGATGGACTGATGATCACCACTGCATATGGACGCTTGCAACATCAGGGCGACCCTGTAAAAACCTTGTAAGACCCCTTTTGAAAAGCCCCATACTGTAGGCGTTTGGGAAAACTGAGGCAGGGAGACCATTTCACAATCTAAGCGTGCGCGGAAGAAAGCCCCTCCATAGGTACTGATAAATGCGAAAGTTTCTTAGTGTAATGGTGATTCCCAAGATTTGGTGATAGGTATGTTATTTCTAGGATGATGTGAGCACTAGAAATATAAAAATGACATTTATTGTTATAAATTACAGTGAAACATAATTATATATATATAGGTATATTTATTTAAACTATCTAAACTACACCTAAGTAAGACTCCCGTGGCATTGTCCCAAAAGACTATCAGTAATCAGTAATCATTTATTTATTTCCTAGAATATGGTTAGTTACAGTTCTTATTTACATAAAGGGTACAGCATATTCTGCCACTTAGGGCGTGCAAATAGGTAATTATTCATAAATTCTAATAAAATATTCTGGGATCAAATAACTAATACTACAGTATATGCGTTTGAACACAATCAATACAGTAATTAATATGAAATATAATATAAAATTTAATCAATATGTATATGTCGCTTTCATTTTAATTTATTTCTAGTAATATGAAATATAATAATATAAAATTCAATTAATATGTCTCTTTCATTATATTTTTTTTCTAATTTGTCAACAGAAAGAAAGATGTCAGGGAACTGTTATAAAATTCTATGTCAAGATTTTCATTATTAATAAAATGTCAAAAGGGTACAATTTAATTAAAATGTCAAAAGGGTACAATTTAATTATTATTTGTGGTTATTGATTTGTCATCATTTTTTTCATTAAGAATTCTATGCAATTCCCTGCTGAACTTTGTCATAGGCAAGTCTTTAAGACCGTCAGGTAAGTGATTGTAGATTCTAATACACATGCAGAATACATTTTTGCGGAAACATTCCAAATTTATTTTGGGTAGTTTTAGTCGATTTTTGTGTCTAGTTCGGCTATTCTCGAAATCTCCCAACTTTCTAAATAATGTAGGATGCTTCTTGACAAAAACACATATCTCGAATAGATATAAGCAAGGCAAGGGGAGAATCTTATGTCGCTGAAATAGAGGTTTACAGCTATCAATCTGCCTGATTCCACATATTGCTCGGATGCATTTCTTTTGAGCCTTGAAAACCTTTTCTACTTCAGTTGAGTTACCCCATACAATAATACCGTAGCGAAGCACTGAGGCCACGTACGCATGATATGCAACCAAAGCTGCCTCGATATTCACGGTTTGTGATAATCTTTTTAGAACAAATATGTACCGGTCAATTTTTCCAAGAACTTTCTCAATTTGGAGCTTCCAATTACAAAACTGGTCAACTACTATACCTAAGAATGTACAACTATTACTAATGTTTTGAGTTTTATTTTTGTATACTATTTCAAGATTTGATATTTTGGAATTATATGTCCGGAATTGTACGATATTAGTTTTGTCAATGTTAAGCTTTAGGTTATTCTGTTCTAGCCATTGTGTAACTGTTTCCAATGTTCGATTTATTTCCACTTCCAATGCTACCTTATCGTAACCCTTGACAATTAACGTTGTGTCGTCCGCAAATAGGATAGTTTCATGTTTTCATGAGACTAGCAGCATTCCCTCTTCAATACCTATTCCCTGAGAGAGAAAACTGCCAGCCCTTGGGTCACCAGTCGACTCTACTAAGCGCTTTCACAAATTCTTAAAAAATCTATGCGCATTGGGACCCCACGGACTCGGTCTCGACACCAACTGGAATAAAACGATACGATGAGTACTTAGACCATATAACACGGGACTAGCCTTTGCGAACCACCGCATACAAAAATATTCTGCCAGTTTTCATACAAATGAAGGGGGAAACACAAAGACATATAAAATTTCATTGCATTTAAAAATGTATTTATCGACAAACGCGTAATGGCTGTTGTGTGTTAATTGTTATTGTACAGTCAACTACAATGTAATGTACTAGTTTAATCATATAAAATGATGTACTGATATACAGGCTTTTCATAAAGCCAAAAGACCAAATGGTCATGTGCAATGGCAGAAAACAATGCTTAAGTAAGGCGCATCCTGTGGTTAGATGATCTAAGGATGAGTACACCCTTATGTTTATTAATTTTAATTTTTCAGCTGCTGCGCTGGCCTTTAATTTGTTTTAGGAAGATGGGACGGGGCCAGAGTGTGGGTAGGTACCTACTTGATGAATGATACCGTCAACTGGCTTTGTTGTATAGGTACTTTTACATACATACGGTCACGCCTTTTATCCCCGAAGGGGTAGGCAGAGGCATATTATATACCCACATTTCACCTTTTTTGTATAATTTGTCCCACGTAATAGGTGGTGAGCCGAATTGCCGTGTTTAAATGGACAGGCGCAGGTTGCGACTTCCTGCTGTTGAATTAAAGCCTTCAACTTAGCTAAACGACTGCCATTTTACTGGCAACCGGGACCAACGGCTTAACGTGCCTTCCGAAGCACGAAAACGCTCAAATAAATGTCACAAAGTAATCACATGGATGTTCACCCATCCATGGACCGGCCATAGTGAAAGTTGCTTACTGCAGTGATCGTTTACAGAACACTGAGTCCGCGGGGCCACGCGGAGCGGTTGTATATCTACTTTTACTGTACTGAATTCATGATTGTGTTGAACATTAAAATGACACCTATGTGCATTATGCATATTAGCATAACTTATTTCTTATTACGGCTAAATACATAGATACTGTGCAACTTGCTTGTACAGTTAGGATGAATTTATGGATATGGATAGGTGTTTGTTACTCTTTCATACTCTTTTTTTTTAACGTGAGGGAAAATCTTTCATGGATGCTATGCCGGACTCCTACCAACTAAAAAATCTCACGTAACGCCCAACCGCCTACGGTCGGGAGCCCCGGGTAAGCCCTCGGAAGGATGTTCCAGGAGCTCTTTCATACTTTAACAGCTAAACTGTTCTTGTGACGCTTTTTATCCTTCGAAACTTTAGTATATTCCCACGGGAAACGATAACATGAGTATAATTACAGGCCGGCGAAGCCACGAATAAAATCTTTGACTTTCTTAGTTCCATAAATAGTTAAAATATATTTATTTTCAAATACCAATATAATAAAAATTTTGTACGACGTATTTAGCTTCTAATACCTAATTATCTACTCAGGAGTTAATGCATTATCACTTTCATAATTCGACGTAGAACTCATTAAATTTGCAGAATACAATAATAATTATATGTAGGTATACCGATTACAAGAACAGATAGATAAATCGCTATCTTTATTTTTTTTTAGTTAGCACAGGTCACCGCGGTGTCATGCAGCCTACACAAACCAGCCAGTAATTCATACACTTTTGTGTTTGATTTCTATGAATGTTTTAAGTTCCAAATTCAAATCACTTTGCCGCCCGCTAAAAAGCTCTTAACAGAAAAGAGCTATTTTGCGCCCCATTATCGAGGTACAAAGCGATATTTTTCGAATAGAAGGGATGAAAAATACATCTATTAAATTAGCCTATTAGTCAATTAATCCACTCCTAACTGTTCCTAGTGCATGCTGCCCATTACGCTAGTCAACTTTTACCAACCTACGCATCAGGAACGACTTAGAGCGGGTGCCATCAGTTGTTACCCCGATATCTTACCCCAAATCGTAAACCAACTTTTGGACCTCGAAACCCCAACACCCATGGATAACTGCCTCTGTGGCGCAGTCGGTAGTGATACCGCCTGCGGCGCTGGAGGTCGTGGGTTCGATTCCCACCGGAGACAAATGTTTGTGTGACCCATAAATGTTTGTCTCAAGAGTGGGTGTTTCTATGTAAAATATGTATGTATTTAAAAAGTATATAAGTATAAATATCCGTTATCTGATACCCATAACACAAGCAGGTTTTTCCTAGCTTACTTTGGGATCAGATAGTGTTGTGTGAAATGTCCGTGAATATTTATTATTTATTTATTAACCATGGATTAGGGTTAAACCGTCCGAATTCGAATCCACGACCTCTCGATCATAACTGACACTACCATTGATCAAGATTGATCTCAATCCACTATCAACACCGCCATATTATTTGCACAAATAAAATCGTTCATAAAAATGAATCGCCTAGCAGTCCAATGGTTTCTAAAACATGAATAATTATTATAAACAGAAATATAACCATTATATTATATTTAACGTGCAGGCTAGGGGCGTGGGTGTTTTCTTCCATGTAACTCCAGAAGTTTTGAGATTTTGCGGTTTTCCATTGTGTACGACACTCACGTTGTCGACTGAGAGGCATCGACGCAACTCTCAGAGATTTTTCAAGTAGTGGAGTGTTTTTTGTTCATAAAATTAAGTGCGTAAATGCTAAGTAAGTAGGTCGTAAGTAACAAATAACAATAAAAATACATAAACCAATGTACCTAACTATTTACAGATGGGTAAAGAGAAAAAAATGTGCATGACTGTCGTAACATTATCTAGGTGTCATAGAATTCCTCCCCATCGCATTCAATACGAGTAAGTACATAACTAATCAGTAGTTACTGATTAGTTAGTCTTATATAGAGCAGCATGGATTTCCACTCGTTAAAATAAAATGAAATAAAGTGTACTTAACGAAGTACACTATATTTCATTTTATTTTTAATATTATTAATAACGAGTGGAAATCCATGCTCCTCTGCCGCACTTCTTACGGCTCAAACGACACAGTGTTCTACAAGTGCTTACAACTAACTAGAAGAATATTAATCCATGCTTACATTAGAAGCAGTGGGTCGGGAAGCATCTACGTTTGTATCTGTTTCTTCGGATATACAACGTGCTCGATTCTTGATAGTGATTCAACTACAATAATGAAATAGGTGAATTTATTTTCTATATCTATATGTAATTTATTTTATTTATTTATTTTTCATACTTAAAACTACCATTACAGGTTGCCCCAATGCGATAGCTAGTAATAACTTATAGTAAATAATGTCACCCTTGTGAATTCACTCAAAGAACACCAAAACAAGTCTATTTTGACCGCCACCCTGTTGAGGGTCCGTAAAGACCGTGTAAGATGAGACTCGCCCAGAAGGTTTGATCTCTAGCAGGATGATAGCTTGTTTTTTTTTTTATCAAGCGAATTGTCCGAACGGAATAGTCTCGAATCTTTATGGTGTTCAAATTTCACTGAGGTATTTTACATTTTTTTTTGCAAAATATCATCATCTTAATCGATTTGGCAAATATATTTATCCTTGCAAAATATATATTTACTCCAAGATACTCTCTACGCTCTTTTGAGATAATAAAAGTGGAGGTACAAAAACAAAATTCATTAAAAAAAAAATATTAAAACTAATTCGGCGTGTCGACACGAAAATCGGCTATACTTTTATATTTTTTGTGTCGACAAAGCAATGGAAAACGGCGCACATTGCCTGCGGCCTGCTTCAGTATAATTACGCGCCGATTCGGGGAACCCCACCGGTTTATTACTGGCTACCGTGATTAGATGGTACACAGATATCTTTGGGAACGCAACGAATTCTTTGTTTTTAAATTTGGTTGTGGAATACATGGTTAGGGTTAACGTTTTTCTTTTTAAAGGTAACTTAGTTATTGTTGTTTACAATGACCTCGTTTCTTAATTAAGTTAAAATGTATTAGCGGACGTCACGCGGTTTCACCCGCGTAGTTCCCGTTCCCATGGGAATACGGGAATAAAATATAGTCCATGTTTACCGCAAAGAGTGTAGCTTTCCAACAGTGAAAGAATTTTTCAAATCGGTCCAGTAGTTCCGGAGCCTATTCGTTGCAAACAAACAAACGAAGAAAAAAACAAATCTTTCCTCTTTATTCATGTCGGTACATACTCGGGTATAAATACCCGGAGGAGTAGGCAGAGGCATATTATATGCCCACTTTTCACCTTTTAGAATTTTGTCCACGTATTATGTGGTGATCGGTATTACCGTGTTAATATGGACAGGCGCAGGTTGTGACTGCCCGCTGTTGAAAATTTTCAAGCTGCCTATAGAGGCCCTCAATTTGCCTATGTCCGTAGTCTGTATGTTTTTTTTTATACCACTAAGGTGATAGACAAGCATACGGCACACCAGGTGTACTGGTGGTCACCGCAGCCTATGGACATTTGCAACACCGGAGGCGCTTCACTCACGCTGCCGACTCTGTAAAAACCATATCAGACCCTCTTTTAAAGAACTCCATTTTTCATCAAATCCTACTTTAAATATTTCATAATGCTGGCATGTTTCATGAAAATTCAAATACTTTTGGTTTTAGTTATTTCTTTACAAACACATAAGACGCCATGCCAGCTCCGCATTATGTAAACTATCCCCAAGCTTTAAGAACCCACTAAGCAGACCCACCGGTGGATGAACTATCACAGGGCGGAAACTCCATACAAATGATTCGTTTTCAATTCCGTCACCTACACTAAAACCACAGATTACTAAATAGCTAAAACACGTTATGTTTATACAGAGCTTTAATGTGTGTGTGACCAATAAGGCTAAGCAAACGTTCCCTCAATATACCCTATAACGATTTGACAGCTGTTTCGGGGGTGGGGAAGCATGCTCAGTGGGGGGCAGGGAGTTGCCTTTCTGTATGTTATACTTTTATATTATCTTTGACATTCGCTAGTCAAGCTAAGCTAAGATGGGTGTCTCATCTAAACTAATTTTATAAAGAGGAAAGATTTTCGCCGAGGACTATCGGCCTCCATGACCGGGGGTCTCGCTCACCGTCCTTACAGAAGCAGGCCCATGACGGCAGCGTGACGTGAACTCACGCACGCCCCCCCTTAGAAGCGGGATCACACCCGAAACCCCCCAAAGACGCGGGATAGCACGCGAACCACCCCCTAGCTAGGCGAGTCCTTCCGAGGACTTGCCCGGGGCTCGCAACCACAGGCAGTTGGGCGTTATGTCATGTTTTTTAGTCGGTAGGAGTCCGGCATAACATCCATGAGGATTTTCCCTCACGTAAAAAAAAAGCGAAAAGATTTGATCGTTTGTTGGTTTGCATCGAATAGGCTCCGAAACTACTGGACCGATTTGTAAAATTCTTTCACTGTTCGGAAGCAACACTCTTCGCGGTGAACATAGGCTATATTTTATTCCCGTATTGTCCGCGTGACGTCTGCTAGTACCTATATTATAT
Source organism: Miltochrista miniata (assembly GCA_933228765.1). Taxonomy (NCBI): domain Eukaryota; kingdom Metazoa; phylum Arthropoda; class Insecta; order Lepidoptera; family Erebidae; genus Miltochrista; species Miltochrista miniata. The sequence goes on from OW121776.1 coordinate 10,566,982, forward strand.
ATGGCAAAGTTTGTGAGTGCGTTTAGATCCTATAGATTTTTAGAAAGAAAGAAAGAAAAGAAAGAAAATACATTTTTTTTGTCACTCTCACGCCTGTAACGTTTTTATCCCGGGCATGAGTTCTCATGGGATGCGTGAATGATGGATGAGGGATGCGTCATTGTTATTTAGTTTTAGTGACTATTTGTCAATGGGTTGTAGCTGAAAATCAGCGTCGTTTGCCATTTAGGTAAGCGACATTTTGCTGAGCTGTGGTCCCTTTTGGAACAATGTCAGTGTTATCTATCAAACTTGTGAACTTGTAAAACTGTAGTATTGTGGCATTTTACCAAATAAAAGATTTTTCTATTTCTATTTCTAATTTCACGAACAGGGTATCTAAGTAGGTATTTAAGATTTTTCAATACCGCAGTAGTTGTGGAACTTTTATAACATGTTATTCTTATTGCTACCTCACAGAGGCGTAAGTTCGATTCTCGCTCGAGGCTTTTTAAGTATCGATTCGCCACTTAATATTTATTTATGCATGATTAATATTCTTTAAGATTAGTATGGAATGTCATCGACGTTTAGGTGTTTCAAGACTAATAGCTTACCTATCTATACTAATATTATAAAGAGGAAAGATTTACTTGTTTGTTTGTTTGTTTGAATCGAATAGGCTCCGGAACTACTGGACCGATTTGAAAAATTCTTTCAATGTTGGGAAGCTATACTCTTTGCGGTGAACATAGGCTATATTTATTCCCATATTCCCACGGGAACGGGAACTACGCGGGTGAAAACGCGTAACGTCCTCTAGTTCGCTCATAAGTCCATAACATGCCTACCTACTTCTTGACTGCCTCGTTGATCTAGAGGTCGAAAAGTGCGACTTCGAATCCAAGGTCGTCGGTTCGATTCCCACCAAGTCACCTAAATTTAAAAAAAAAATACAGGCCTTCGTCCAGCAGAGTTGAGTTGATTGATTGAGTGAACCAAAATTTGGGAGATCCATAAAATATTTGTCTCGAGAGTCTGGATGTTTCTATGTTATGTATTAACAAAAATAGTAATTGTATTAATTTTGATATCCGTTGTCTGATACCAATAACACAAGCGGATTAATCCTAGTTAACTTTGAGATCAAATGGCACCTTTTGAAAAATGACTCCGAGTCTTTAGAAATCTTCCGTTCGCGCAGCAAGCAACTATAGCGTCTTTGGCTGCATCCCACCGAATGTATTACAACGAGTGTTCTGAAGAACTCTTCAACTTAAACACCACCCTCTCCTTTCCGATCCCAAACAACGCGCACCGGGCAGAGATGCCACTCACACACAGTGGAGAGAATCTTCGCCACAGCAGAGTGTTTCAAAAGATCGTTCCTCTGTAGAACTATAAAAACCTGGAACGACCTGCCCGGACACGTGTTTCCCTCATCTTACAATTCCGGGTTCTTCAAGTGGAGCGTGAAGAGGCACATCACAGGGCCGCCAACTTGAGGACCACTGTCAGAAGTGTTACGGACTGTGAGAGTGGCCCCCAATCGCTAGATGCGCCACGGCTTTCTATCAGGCTGGCGACGTCAATACGGGAGCTTAAAATTATATCATTCAGCCTATGCATTCCACTGGTGGACGTAGGCCTCTCAAATTCATGCCACAGTACACGGTCCTGCGCATTCCACATGCAGTCCCAGCCTGCGACCTCTTCCAGGTCGTCGGTCCATCTGGCGGGTGGACGTCCTATCCCAATGTACCGAACACTTTGCTGAACAAAAGTGCCTATATCTATACTAATACATATTATAAAGAGGAAAGATTTCATTTTGTTTGATTGTTTGTTTGTAGCGAATAGGCTCCGGAACTACTGAACCGATCTGAAAAATTCTTTCACTGTTGGAAAGCTACACTCTTTGCGGTGAACATAGGCTATATTTTATTCCCGTATTCCCACGGGAACGGGAACTACGCGGGTGAAACCGCGTGACATCCGCTAGTTACAGTATAAAGAGAAAAAATCCACAGTATAGGTAAATAATCTGTCGGCTGTGGTTATACAGAGGAGAGTACCCAACGAGCAAAAAACGGTTTTATAATTATCCTAAGATCAATTTTCAATAGACTTATAACGAACTCATAAGAGCTTACAAGCCCGGAAAAGGGCCCACTTTATTAGTGTATTCAGTTTTTTAACAGTCTAATAGTACCCTCATGGAATTCAACTAACGACTGTAACAGCCGTGTAGCGGCATTTTGTAAAACCATACAATCCTACCAAATCTATTAATAGTCTCTTAGAAAACTAAACTAGATTGTTATGCACTTTACAACTGTTCTACAAATTCTCATTTCGTTCATTTCGTTCAGTCAATCATTCAGTTATCAATATTGGGAGTTTTACACACTCCGTGTACATAATACTAAAAACTTTATTAAAATACTTACTAATAATATTTTGGTCAATAATAAGACAAGTTATATGATAATTTTTCAGAGTCCTCGTATTTCATGATGTTAATCAGAAACGTACTGGGAACTCGTATTTCTCGTGCAACATACCAAGTTTCTGGTGAAAATTTTAAAGCCCCTCTTAAAATAAGTAATTATACGTTCGTATTCATTATTTTAAAATAACAAAATGTTCCCCATTTGTCATTTTCGGCAGCCATTTTTAGTTTAGCATTTGGAAGTGTTCTACTATAACTCTATAGACAAACTCGGTTCTATAATGTCTCATAGTCGCTGCATTCACTCGCCATGTTTTTGTCTTTTGGGGATCCGTGGTGAAATAAGAAAATCGCTAAATATACAACCTCATATTGAAATAACACCTGTAGGTGGTATTTGTGTTCATGAATCTATGCAGGTATGTATTTATTGATGATTTGTGTACTTAAGTAATTAATATTTTTTTGAGTTAATGCGCTTTTGCTCTAATACTAACAGTACAAGTTTTTCATATTTATTCATGAGCATAATCACCACCTAAGTGGTTTGGTGTTACTTATTCTGTATTTGAGTCATAGTCCAATATACGGAACCCTTGCCAGGTTTTGTGACTTGAACTTCACAAGGTCGTACTGCGAATCAAAAGAACTATTTTGGCCCAAACCACCTATTGCAAGGGTAAATAATCTTATAATGACTTTACCAACGAATCACAAGTGTTTCTTTGACAATAACAGTATTAAGCTTAGCTCGTATAAAATCATTACACTTATAATAGCATGTGGCAAGTATGTTATTAGTAAAAGTAGTATCATTATTTGCTCGCATTAAACTAGATTTAATTACGACTTACAAATGGTTTTATAAAACTACTTTATTTGTAACGGATTCAACTATTGTACTTATTAGCGCTTATAAAACTAAGTAACAAGTGTAAATGGAATCAAGTGTATTTACACTTAGGGGTAGCTTTAATAGGAGATTCCGGTCTATAGTAGCCTAATAAGCAATCTTAAAAGCGCTTACAAGTGCTGGTTATAAGAACCTTCATTCTTAAGTCTGATTGCTCTTACTAAAAGCTTTTACAAGAGGGTGCGGCTTATAGTGATCTGTATACATAGTATTATAAGCCCTTAAAAGGCTAATTATCAGAATAATCGTGATCAAATACCAAATAGCATTTTCTGAGACGCATGTAAGAGTAATTGCGAACGCCAAAATCAATATAAGAATCTTATAAGTGTCTTATTCCTATAACATATGTGTTCTGAGACTATTTTGCTTGTTGGGTAGGTACTTTACCTTCGTCAGAACTGACCGATTAAAAAACCGGCCAACTGCGAGTCGGACTCGCGCGCGGATGTTTCCGTAGCTACCAAAAAATCGGCAATAAATGACGTTTGTTGAATACTTAGTTTAATTTTAATATTATTTGATGCAAGCAGCAACAGAAATACATATTCTGTTCTCTCTACCTATCACAAGACATTATTGACAAATTCTAAGACAATTCGAACGATTGCAGCGTACGCTTTTGCCGGATTTCATTCGATTCTAATTACATTATCTTACTGTTATAAAATCTGAGGGGTTTTAGGAAAAAATCTATACGTAAAATATTGTTCTAAAGACCTAAGTAGCTAATTTATGACAAGTTTTTATGAGAATTAAACTCATTTATTTAGATAAAAAATACATTACTTGTTAAGATTTTTGCAATATTTTTCATTTTTCGAGAGCGATTTCGATCGAACAAAGTATTCGTAATCGTGTTTTGATACGTTAAAAACAGCAAGAGTATCTAATAAATTACAATATAATATAGTTTTATCAGATCAAATCAAAGAATATTTCCTAGTATAAAGTTCACCCCAAGATGAGTCTCTTTCGAGCATACAAGCCTTAATACAGCCGTGTGACTGACAGGCAGACAGACAGACAAACGGACGGCAACGGTGACGTCTCATGAATAGGGTCCTAGGGAACCCTAAAAAGAGGCCTTTTCTTTGTTTTTCTCTGGATTTAGTACCTACCTGTCTTCAACTTTAAATTGTTACCTACTGTTTCAATTGGTACTTACTGATGGTCAGTCCTACGGTAGCAATCAATGTAGACACTTAGGTAGGTACTTAACCAAAAATTCGGTTCATAAGTTGTTGTATAAAATATTCAAACATAAATTAAGTAGGTACCGCCGTCTATTTCTAGCCAAGATGCTTCAGGCAAGATTACTTCCCGCCGAAACATGCCTACAATAAAGTATTCATTCAGGCCGCAAGAACACGATATCAAGCTTCAAAAATCTCCACATAAAAAAAGAAAAAGTTTGATAAAGCCGCCGTCGGAAGCTATGAGAGACCCCAATTTAATACCTTTCGTACATAACCGATAGATTAATTCGATAAATGTACGTTATAACGTATAATTATGAATTTTATTCACCATACCTACCATGTTTTATTTGAGCCAACTTATTAGAAATTTTGTTGTAAAAGAATTTATTGGCGGTAAAAAATGTGTGACGCATCGCCGCTATCAAAACTGTATTCTTATTTTGAAAACAAAGGCACAGGCGATATGAATGTTATGCCAAACGATTATTATTTATCTGTTAATTGAATTAAGTGGGTAATAACAAAGATAATATAAAAGTATTTTACGCAATCACCTACTGATAATAATTATAGTTCATTACCTACGTATTTCTGTATGATTTAGATGAGAGAAGTCTCATTTCGGGTGATACTTGTTAGAATACGGAAAGACAAAAATTCTTTAAAATAAATTTTCAGCTTCAGCATCGATTGACGAATATGCCCTACAATTAAAATTTTCACATTGTCCTTTATGTGCAGATGTTTTCTATGTAAGATAAATTACTTATTAATTCGAGTCACTTATCAAAAAAATGCAAATCCATCAATCTATCATCAATTCCCGTGATTTTTCAAGCATAATTAATTTTAACTACAGTTATTTAACAATAATTGTAGCACTAGTACCTACGGAAACTGTCTGAAGTCGCTAAAAAACGTTATTTATATGTACAGTAGCAAGGTAATTACAAATTTAGTAAATTATTATAATTTTGTCTTGAAGAAAATATCGTACCGAACAGTGAGAAGCACTGGGCTGGTACTGACAGCAAAAAAATGTATAAGCCCCGCACGTTGATATTGCGCTTGGCGGCCATCTTGGTGACCACTTGGTGACGTATATCCGTCGAGCAGTCAGTACTAAAAAAATACCGTACGCAGCTTCGCGAGGCCAGCGCGCGCTCGCGCTACGTCACTATGACGTCACATAGCTGTCATTATGACAAGGTTCCAGCGCATTACCAACTTGCGGGGCTTATACCTATGAGTAGAATGTCCCACAATCTTAGTAATTAATCCCTACTAATATCATAAATGGGACAGTAACTGTGTCTGTCTGTCTGTTACGTTTTCACGCCTAAACCGCTGAACCGATTTTGATGAAATTTGAATCCCAATATACTTTTGAAACGATTACGTAAAAAGAGGCTACCTAATTATTTTACTCCAGTAAGACTTTTACAACAGCTAGTTTCCTATAATAATGGAACAGAAATATTTTTAAACCTTTCTATAATTCTTAAAATTTACGATAAAAGAAATTCAACAGCGGGGAGTCGCAGCCTGCGCCTGGCCATATCAACACGGCAATACGGCTCACCACCTATTACGTTAGACAAATTCCAAGAGGGTGAAATGTGGGCATATAATATGCATCTGCCTGCCCCTTCGGGGCTAAAAGCTATATGCTAGCATAATTTTTAAATAGGGAAAATGGAGAGAGAAGACAAAGCTTCGAAAGCAAATCCGTAGGTGAAATCCACTTTTCTATAATTATTTATCAATTTTAATTAATTATAAATTAAGTACGAGCTTTTACAAATATTTATTTTGCCTGGCCTCGTGGTCCAGTGGTTAGTGCGCCTGACTACGGATTCGGAGGTTGTGGATTCCATTCCCACCCAGGAAAAATCTCTTTGTTTTATGAGCACATTGATTTGATCTGTGTCTGGCTTAGACCATATATCACGGGACTAGCCTTTGCGAACCACCCCATACAAAAATATTCTGCTAGTTTTCATAGCGGGTGAAGGGGGAAACACAAAGACATATAAAATTTCATTATATTTAAAAATGTATTAATCGACAAACGCGTAATAGCTGTTGTGTGTTAATTTTTATTGTACAGTCAACTACAATGAAATGTACTAGTTTAATCATAATAATGATGATGTACTGATGTACAGTGCTTTTTATAAAGCCAAAAGACCAAATGGTCTATTGGCTTGGCAGAAAACAATGCTTAAGTAAGGCGCATCCTGTGGTTAGATGATCTAAGGTGTCTGGGTGTAATTTATCTATACATATAATAAAACTGTAGAGGGTCGAGAATCTGTACATGGAAGATATTTTGAAAATTTTAATTGTAGGGCGTTCTCTAATCGATACTGAAGCCGAAAATGTAATTTAAATTTTTCATGTCTGTCTGCCTGTCTGTCTGTCTGTCTGTATCCCGAATAAGTATCACGCCGAAACTGCTGAATAGATTTAAATGAAACTTGGTACAGTCTGAGCTTATGGTCCGAGGAAGGTTCTAGGATACTTTTGATCCCGATATTTTGCGCGGTTCCTTTGGGAGAGGCGATGAAAGACAAAATGTTTTTTTGGTTGCAACTTCTAAATGCGTGTTCCGATTTCAAAATTGTTTTCAGTGTCATAAAGGGACTTTAAGGATTCTTTCACATAAGTTTCAGTGTTGAGGGTTTTGTTTTAGAATAGAATAAGCAAACAGGGCAGTTTCATACGCTGCTTGATGAGTCTGATGAAAAAATACACCTCCTTCCATACACCATGTGTGACGTAAACGAAGTTGCGAGGGTCAGCTAGTCTATAATATGCATTTATTTAGAAATATATATATGAGTGCGTTTATCAGTCGTCTAGATCCCATAGCATAAGTTTGTATTAGCTTAATTTGGGTTACATGACGTTACGTGAGAATGTCCAAAAATATTTATTTATGTAACTTATAATTGTTAAATAATAAAAAAAAATATTCATAGCACATTGTACAGTCCTTTTTTGATCAAAAGAAATAATATTATTATTAACGTATGTTATACCTCAACTACTGCTACCAACCAGAAAAGAAGGTTAAAAGGTTGTTTGGTCCGGAATGCCAGAAGACGCAGGTTTGAGTCCTGGTCGAGACTGATATGTTCTGATATGATCCATACTAATTACCATCATGGTTTTCAAAATGATATTTAATTGCTATCTGTTTTACAAACGATATTTTTAAAAGAAAAGATTTTCTTTCTGACCGTACCTTCACGTACGCCGACAGCCCGCGGACATTTTGTGAACGTTATTTTTTTTAATAAAAAATATACAGACAACGACTCGATCTGCTTAGAGCCTGGTCTTTTTTTCTATTTTTTTCCAGCAATATTTCGAAGTAGCCCGGCTCACTCAATGTTTAGTAAACGATCACTGTAGTAAGTAACGGTTGTTATGTCTGGTCCTCAGATGGGTGACCAATTAATATTGACATAGGTATATTAACCATTTTTGAGAGTTTTCGGAAGTTAAACAAAAATGGAACAGAGGTTAGCCACAATCTGCGTCGGTCCAACTCCCAGTCAACACGCCAATAAGCTTATGGCAATCAAAATAAATGCCCTAATTTATAGGTTCTAAGAGTAAGGGTTTAGACCTCTGATTTAAATCTCGGGTTGGACCAAATATTTCTGTTATCTCTTTGGTTAAAGTTCAACTATACTGCCTGTTATCTTATAATACTATCACTTCGCTACATTTCGCCGATAACAGAGTACCAGAGTGTATCTTAATTGTTGGCCAAGCTACATATAAATAAGAAATTCTCGCAGACAAATTATACAGTTCAACTTCTCCAGTACACAGCATCAACACGATGTTCCGAGTTTATACGTTGGGTGCGCTAGTGTGTGTCATCGTGCTATCGACCACTGAAGTTCTGGGCAGGTATAGATATGTACCTGAGATCAACGGATGGATAATGGTACACAAAGTAGCCGAGACCTGGGAGGAAGCTTTTCAACAATGTCGAAACGAAACTGCAGTATTGATGTCTCCTACTCAGATGGACCTGTATAGTGCCATGATGGCACTTGTCGACGACCACACTACATATTTTATAGGAACACAGGCAGCATTTCATAGAAAAATATTTGTGTCTGTTGACGGTGTTTTGTTATATGACATGCCAGTGGCGCATATGTTCTCACACTTAAATCTAGAAGACGGTGCCTGTTTAAGCATGAACCGTGACACCATTCGGGTAGTTTCATGCGCATTACGTTTACCCTACATGTGTTACAAAGAAAAGAAAGATGATCTGGTTCTGACGGAATGTGGCACCTTTGATAAAGGATATGTATTCAACAACTCTACTGGAAGCTGTTATAAGTTCCACGAGATTAAACAGAATTGGCCGGAAGCGTACTCCACGTGTATAGACGAGAATGGATACTTGGTCATCGTTAATGATCATACTGAAGCAGTAGAATTAAATAAAATAAATAAGCATAAACGTGAGTACATTTTAATCGGATCAAGATGTTTCGAAACGACAGGTAACTGGAGAAGTGTTCACGGTCACAGTCTAGAACAGATGTATAATACATGGAGGTATCCATCATCATCCATATATTGTGGCGCTGGTCTAATTGACACAAATACTAATAAACTGAATTCAGATTACTTGCATAATAAGTATTCTTTTATATGTGAAAAGAACCCAAACTATACCATGTTTTCTGAACTTGGTCAAGTGTAAAGTAACTTTTGTTTTAGTGATATTGATTATGAGTTTATGACTATGCGTCAGACTAGACATTTTTCATGTTTTCTGAATGGAGCGTTCTACCAGTTATGACATACTGTGCCGAGACGTGGACACTTGCAGTGGGGTTAGTCAATGTTCTAAAGGTTGCACAGCGGGCTATGGAACGGGCTAATCTTGGGGTATCTCTGAGGGATAGACTCCAAAATGAGACTATTCGGCAGAGAACTAAAGTGGTCGACATAGCTCGCAGAATAAGCACATTGAAGTGGCAATGGGCTGGCCACATCTGCAGAAGAACCGACGGCCGATGGAGCAAACGGATTCTAGTGTGGAGACCGCGACTCGGCAAACGTGAGGTAGGACGTCCACCGGCCAAATGGACTGACGACCTGGTAAAGGTCGCAGGCTGGGACTGGATGCGGAAGGCACAGGACCGTGTATTGTGACGTAAATTGGGAGAGGCCTACGTCCAGCAGTGGACTGACTTAAGGAACCCCAATCCACCTCAATTAGCTTTGTCAGCAAGCCATGTCAGCACTTTAACCAGAACCCGCGTCATAACTAAAATGCATTGTTAGCATTTAATTTAGTATATAAGATCGATATTTTGTAAGAATAATCAATTACAGTTTTGTATTTTACCTGTGGTCGTTACTCTGTTCGAAGAAATAAATATTTTTTTTATTTAAATTCGGCTTTGAAATCTTAAATGGCGCAGCCGGTAGGATCTCCGTAGTCAGTTGTAAAAGTATCGAAATTTACGGGAACAACCGACGTCCGTCTCTACGGTTCAACGGAGAGCAGAACCAGAACAAAGAATTTTTTTAAGAAACCTCAAGCTGAAGAAACGTTGTTGCGGGACCCACAGAGCAGTAATTCAGGGATATGGGATACGCTGCGGAATTGTGAGTAAATCTTTTCACCTTCCTTTCAGCTCTCCAATTTTTATCCTTTACCTTATAATAAGTCTGTGTTTCGTGTATTATCAGGGATTGGAAAACGCCGCGATAGTATTCACATAGATTTTTATACAATCATTCTTAGGTAGATTATCTTTTAATTTTATTTCGTGTATTTTCTTTTTGTTGTGTGTATTCATATTTTCACCATGGAAAACATTAACAGAGTCCCACAAGAATTGGTGAAAATAATTCCAGTTTTCAATGGGTAGGCCAGGTCCTTACCATTATTCGTTAAGAAATACGAATACATTATAGCTAGATTTAAGGGCGATTTTGTGCAAAACGAGTATCTATTTCACGTGTTAACGAGTAGGCTAGGTGGCGAGGCAGCCAAGTTAGTAGGAGAAAGGGACTACATAGATACTTGGGATCAATTAAAAGGCTTGTTGAGTGAACATTTTGGAGATCCACGGACCGAGGAGTGTCTAGCATTAGAACTAGAAAGTTGTAGGATTAACAGGAACGAAAGTTACACGGATTTCTGTCATAGGCTACAGCATTTGAGAAGTGTTTTATTCGCTAAAATTGCAGAAGTAGATAGTGATGGCATTTCGCGTAAGGCAAAACAAACTATTTACTGGAATAGATCCTTGCATATCTTCCTGTAAAGCTGTACAGGAAGATATACCATCATTTTTAGTTAGGAAAGTCCGTATGCGCGATGTTTCCACATTAGAAGATGCGTTGAAAATAGTTCTAGAGGAACAGAACTTCCAAACGGTATACGATTCAAAGTTACAGGACTATCGTTCGTCCAGCAGAATCCCTAGACATAATCCTAATCAAAATAATAATCGCCAATTTCCTCGTAATGTACCCAGTGCACCTGCACCGAATAGCAGTTCGAATACTCCACAGAATTATAACGGGAATAGTATGCCGCCGTCCCAAAATAACTCATACCAGTACAGGAATTTTAAACATATTGAAAACGACACTTGTACTATTCCACAATATTTATTATTATAAACCTGAAACCGGTCAGGTTTATAATAATAAATATTGTGGAATAGTACAAGTGTCGTTTTCAATATGTGCAGCAAGTTCCACCAAGTGCCGTCAATCAACAGTATAAATAATTTTAAACATAATTTTATGAATCATAATAATTACGTCGAATCATAATAAAAAAAAATAAAAAAAATTACTCGAACAATAACTTTGGGCAGCCACGGTTAATTAGATCACCATTTCCGACAAGACAAAATGAACATTACGCAAACAATACCCACCGCGCGTCGCGATTTGCACCGCAAGCATCGACTCCGGTGACGAGCACCGATGTCACAATGCGAACGGCCAGTTCACGACGACGACGACAGTACCGAGAATAACTTCGATGAAAATAATGCGAATACTTCTAGTTGCGATTACCAGGATTATATTCCCAACGAACAGGTCGTTGAAAATTTTCACATAAAAGTCTCGACCCTTGGGAAAAGATAGAAATAAATTTAGATAAGCGTTTGAATTTACCGTATATTGTAGCTCCAGAACTTGATGCCGTTTTTATGTCAGATACAGGTAGCGAGAGGTCCTTTATAAGCTCTCACATTGCAAATAAATATTTTAAGAGCTGTTTACGATACGAACCCTTTGAAGTAGTTAGCACTCACGCTTCGAGCGTTCATAGCCAAACAGTAGTCATCCCATTGCCGAAAATATTTAGATGTAACCATAAGTTTTATGTGTACGATGTAGATGAAAGGTACGACGGACTTATAGGTAGCAATTTGTTACAGCAATTACAGGCAAAAATTGATATGAAAAATAAAATTTTGCAATTAAGAAATACCAACATACCTATTATTTATAATTCTCCGTTCTTTAGGGAAGTGTTTAATTTACCTCCACGGACTGAAATGAGAGTAAAACTCCCGGTTAACCTACTAGAAGGGGTAGAAATATTAGAGTTTAAACAATTCAAGGAAGGGATTCGAATGCCCTGCGCTTTAGTTAATTGTATTAACGGTTATGCATCGACTGTTATTCAGAATTGTACTGACGAACCTGCAGAGTTAGTTGTAACAGGTTCTTTTAATGTAGAATCTTACTCTAACCCGTTAAATACCGTTAACTTCACGGAAACTAATAGGGACTTAGACGGTTTATTATTAGAAAATTTGAATAAAATTAGAATAGATCATATGAACTCGAGGAACGAAAGACTATCGCCGATGTTTGTACAGAATACAGGGACGTATTCTATTGTGAGGGTATCCCATTATCCTTTACGAATCAAGTGAAACACAGGATTCGTACAAAGAATGAGGACCCTATCAACATAAAGGCTTATAGGCTACCCACGACACAAAGTGCCGAAATTAGGGACCAGGTAGAGAAAATGCTACGGGACAACATCATCCAGGAATCCCACTCTCCCTGGAGTGCCCCTGTACATGCAGTACCGAAAAAGGTTGATGCATCGGGAAAGCAAAAATGGAGGATAGTCGTAGACTATAGGCGTCTAAACGAAATAACCGTAGACGATAAGTATCCTCTACCTAATATAAACGACCTATTCGATATGCTAGGAAAAAGCACATATTTCACCACTCTGGACCTAGCCAGTGGGTACCATTAAATAGAAGTAGCTGAGGAGGATAGGGACAAGACAGCTTTTAGCACCCCTTCAGGCCACTATAGCTTTAATCGCTTTCCTTTTGGTTTGAAGACGGCTCCCGCGACCTTCCAAAGGGCCATGGACAACGTCCTGCGAGGGCTACAGGGGCTACATTGCCTTGTGTACCTTGACGACGTAATTATATTCTCTAAAAGTTTGCAGGAGCACGTTGAAAAACTCAAAATGGTTTTCAATCGCTTCCGACAGACAAACTTAAAGGTCCAACTCGATAAGTCCCATTTCCTTAGAAAAGAAGTTCTTTATTTAGGGCATACAATAACTAGTGAGGGTCTCAAACCAAACAATGATAAAATAGACGCTATTTTGAAGTATCCTATTCCTGAGACAGTCACCCAAATAAAAAGCTTTTTAGGGCTTATAGATTATTATAAAAAAATCATACAAGACTTTGCTAAAATAACCCGACCCTTAACACAGTGCTTGAAAAAGGGTCGAAAGATTGTCCTTAATGAAGAGTATAGAAACTGTTTCGAGACGTAAAAAATTACTTACAAATGCACCTCTCTTGCAGTACCCGGACTTTAGTAAAAGTTTTATTCTTACCACTGATGCATCCAACTTTGCAATCGGAGCCGTATTATCACAGGGATCGGTAGGCGCCGATAAACCTATCGCGTATGCCAGTAGAACCCTTAGTGACACAGAAAGCAAATATAGCACCATCGAGAAGGAACTTCTGGCTATAATTTGGGCTGTTAAGCACTTTAGGCCCTACCTTTATGGCAATAAGTTCACAATCTTTACTGACCATAGGCCGTTAGCTTGGCTATACTCTCTGAAAGAACCAAATAGCAAACTAACGCGCTGGCGGTTAAGGTTAGAGGAATATGATTTTGAGGTCCGTTACAAGAAGGGACCCCAAAATACGAATGCTGATGCATTATCAAGGGTTAAAATCAACGCAATTGACGACGACTTAGACTCGATATTCGTAAATGTAGGAGATAGGAAAGAGCGAGTTCAAAGGATAGTACAGGAGTTAGAACATGACCTTTCGTTTGAAGAAATCCCTCTTGAAACCATTGAACTCTCGGACTCCGATGATGGGGTTACCGCGAATTCAGTTTCTAATAGGGAACACGATGGAATACCCATCTTAAACGAGGCTATTGATTCCAAACCCAAACAAATTTTAGTATATTCCTGGTTCAAAGACAAATTAGCTGTTAAGGACATTTCTAATAGGAAACAGAAAATTTTAGAAGTACATTTACTTTTAAATAATGAAAGTTTGGTTAAGGACTTTTTAAAAGAGTACATAAACCCTAAAATCAAATGTTATCTTTATTTTGAAAACCCATCGTTTAGGAATACCTTCTCTAGAGTAGTTATTAAGTTATTCAAAAAGGGAACTGTTAAACTAATTGAGTGTACAGAACGTATAGTAAATTTAACGGAGTCGGAGGAAGATCAAAAGGAAATGGTTTTAAAATATCATGAAGGTAAAACATGCCACAGAGGGATTAGGGAAACTCTTACAAAACTTAAAAGGTACTATTGGTGGCCTTACATGAGCGAGACTATTACAGCAATCATAAACAGCTGTGAACCTTGTCGAAAGATGAAATACGATAGGAAGCCTATTAAACCACAAATACAACTTACTCAAAATCAGGAAACCCTTTTTCAGGAAGCTTTTATGGACGTATTGTACATAGAAGGAGAATATTAATTAACTTTGGTAGATGCGATCAGTAAATTAGGGCAAGCAATTAATATTCCAAATAGAAGCACCCCAGAGATAGTTAGAGCCTTGATCAAATACTTTAGCATGTACGGTTTACCTAAGAAGATTAATTGTGACTCAGGCACAGAGTTCAATAATGCACAAACTTATTAAAGAGTTGTTAGATTTATATAAAATGGAATTGCATTTAGGGACTCCGAATAACCCCAACTCCATGGCGATAGTTGAGAGGTTTCATTCCACTATTATAGAGATATAGGCTAGCTAAATACGATAAGAGCGATTTAGATGCAGCATCCGTAATGACTTACGCCATAATGGCCTACAATAACTCTATACACTCTGCTACTGATTTTACCCCTTTCGAAATAGTATTCGGTCAAACAGAGGCAGGAAACGTTTTTGATACTAATAGAGAGAAAAACTTATTACAAAAACTGGTATTCGATCATAGGAAACGTTTAAAGGTACTTTATGAATACATTTCGGAAAAATTAGTATCAGATAAAGTAAAGGTAAGAGAAAAGAAGGGTGGAGAAGAACCACCCACAGTTAAAGACGGGGATGCAGTATTCATGAAAAATACTAGGATTAGAAAGGCTAAAGAACTCCCACGCCATGAAAAAGCTGAAGTTACAGGTGATCCCCAACGAAATATAGTTCCCGTTAAACTTAAAAATAGGCCGACTAAAGTCGCTATTAAAAACGTTAAACGTCCCCCACAGGTCGTACCTAGTACTTCTGCTACCGGCATCATCAGTGATCAGCCTGGACCTTCAGGAACTCAACCAGAATCCAGGCATAGCCCCACTGAAATTGGGAGTAGCAGTGAAGAAGACTAGTGTCTGGACGATATTTAGGTCCGTAGATTTAGGATCAATAGAATTACAAATAGATCATAATATTCGGGATTTTGATAGCATAAAAGATATCGACCCCTCCGTGCAATAACTCGGTAAAATACTGTTATGCGGTTTATGCTGTTATGTCAGATTCGGAATCGACACACTATAATACACCTTGTCAATTTTTTGTAGATTTTTCCTATTGATATTTAAAAAGATATAACTAAAAACAATTTTATTGGTGTAAATTCAGAAACAAAAAATATGTAGGCAATAAACTTGCAATAGGTGTATACAAAAAATATAAAAAAAACGTTTTTCAGTAAGTCGCACTTACTGAGTTATTGGCGTAAATAAATTTCATTGAGTATTTTGTATAAGTAAGTGCTGAGTTTTTGCTGGGCTAGCTTAAATATTCTTATTCCGTAATATACTCTAACAAAGTTGTTGATGTATAGAATTTTTTCATTTAGTACGCAACAGTTTAATCGATCAAAATGTTCTAAATAACGATACACCTAGCTCTGTACTGGATATTACCGATCTTTGTCTTGCCGTGCAAAGTTTGCAGTGCGCACTTGTCTCTTTCTTTTATTTATTTATTATTTATTGTATATTATTGTATACTATTGTATGTTATTGTATACTTTATTGTATGCCGCAGTAGTATAACAAATAAAAAACTTATACGAAAGGAAGCAATACAATGGGCGGCCGTAGTGCTTAAAGCAATTTTCTGCCAGGCAACCATTAAACCTTTTCCTTGTTGTTAGACAGTAATAAACATATATGCTGGCTATATAAACTGGGCTGATGGACAAATACATGTGCTTGGGAAGCGTCCCAAGCACATGTATTTGTCCATCAGCCCAGTTTACATTTTTTTAAATATTTAGCTCGCCAAATTGGCATCGCCACCAGCCTGATGGAAAGCCGTGGCGCATCTAGCGGTTGGGGGCCACTCTCATAGTCCGTAAGACTTCTGACAATGGTCCTCAAGTTGGCGGCACTGTAATGTGCCTCTTCACAATCCTCTTGAAGAACCCGGGATTGTAAGATGAGGGCAACACGTGTGCGGGCAGGTTGCAGGGCGTTCCATATTTTTATAGTTCGACAGAGGAACGATCTTTTAAAACGCTCAGTTCTGGCGATGATTCATATATGGCAAATACCACCCTTTCTGAAACCAAGACCCATTCTGAAACCATGAATGAAAACATTTCTGAAGATTAATAAATAAAATTAAACTGAACTAAATAATAACTCAAGATTTGATTCTATTAGATTATTTGGAAAACAACACAATGTCATGTAAGTTTTAAATTTAAACGTCAAATTTGATTCTGTTTTCAATATAAAATATTACATACATATTTTTTTTATACCAATAAGGTGGCAGACCAGCATACGGCGCACCAGAAGGACCGGTGGTCACCGCAGCCTATGAACGTTTGCAACACCAGAGGCGCCACTCTCGCGACGCTGACTCTGTAAAAACCTTCTAAGACCCCTTTTGAAGCACCCCATACTGTAGTCGTTTGGGAAAACCGAGGCATGGAGATCATTCCTCCTACCTAAGCGTGCACGGAAGAAAACCCCTATCGGATCTAACCGTGCTGGAACGCTCTGGACGTAGAGTGTGAGGATGAACTCCCTGTCTGTGGCGAGCGGTGCGATGATATAACGTAGCCGTGGGCATCAAATCAAATTCTTCAGAGCATACCATTGTACAGGCGGTAGAATACACATAAGGAGGCAAAGTCTCGCAAGAGGTTCCTGTCGCGAAGAGGTTCCACATCACCTGTAAGTATAGAATCGTTGACAACTCTCACAGGTCGGATTTGCACCGAGTCAAATGGACGAAGCTGATATTCTGGTGTCTTCGCCCAGAGGTGACAGCAGTACTCCATGTGCGGCCGCACTTGCGACTTATAAAGAAGCAGTGTTTGCGCTGCAGTAAAGTACCGCCTGAGCACACCGAGCTTCTTGGACGCCAGCTTAGCCTTGTCCTCCAAAAAACTCCGGAATTGAACTCTCTGGAGATGTCAACGCCAAGGATCCCAATGCTTTCAGAGATAGTGAGAGATGTATCCTGGAATTGTGGCGCTACAGCAAATGGGGTTTTCTTAGCAGTGAATATACACGCTTGTGAAGGGTTAAACTGGACAAGATTTTGTCCACCCCAATCTGACACTAGTAAGAGTAGCCTCGATTTCAGACACAAGCTGTTCACGACTTTCTTCCATTGTGGCCTGAGATATAGCGGGGCGGCCCGTGTAACAAGTGTCCCCCGTACTATTGCCTGCATAACAATGAATGCAGTCAGTAGACAACATGTCATTGATATGCAGCAGAAACCGAGTAGGGGACAACACTGAGCCTTGCGGTACTCCGCGTTGATGGCCATGCAGTCAGAACAGCTGCCCTCGGTGACGACCCTGATGCTTCTACCGGCCAGAAAGCTGGACACCCATCGGCATAACCTCTCGGGTAGTCCATAGGATGGCAATTTCGTAAGAAGACCACGGTGCCAGACCCGGTCAATGGCTTTAGAGATGTCGAGGCTTACTGCTAGAGCCTCGCCCTTATTCTCGATAGCCGCCGCCCATAAAATAATAGATTGTTTCTCTTTTTCTGCATTCCTTCTGTTACAGTTACAGTTAGTGTAATTCAAAACTTCCTTGTTGTTAATGCACACGCCTGTGTCTCTCTGGCACTAAAATTGACCAAGATTTCTGCTCGACGGATGTAAATACAACTCAGGTCTTATTCGAGAGGACTTGAGTCGTATTTTCCGGTGGGTTAGCTTCTTTTCCTCCACATCGGTCCTCTCGGCTGCTGTACGGGTAGAGTAACTGACGTGCAGAGTGCTTTTATTTGAATAAAACTGAATTCTTTCACGGGATAGCATTTTATTTGTAAGCAGAAAAAAGAGAGTTGGTTACTGCAGTACCCCGGCAATATTCTGCAATATACCGGGTGTCCGACCATCACAGAGAACCCGTATACATCGTCTGTGCAGGAAATTGAATATCCAGTTGTACATTTGAGGCGGTAGACCATATGCCAAGGCACGGAAGCTATTTCTGAAGAAAAATTGTTAAATTTAAGTTTATAAGGCTCAAAGTTGATTTCAGCATTTGATTTATTACTTTATTGTTATTAATACAATGATATTCTCAATATATTTAAGCATCAAATTTCAATCTATGCCTCATAAAATACTTTAAAACAAAAAAGATATTACAACTTTTTTGCGTTTCTACCTTCGAATACGCAACTTAAATGCTTAATAAAAAAGCGGCACTGAGCGGTAACAACCATATTGTTTTAAAACTTTTAAGTGCAATAACAATGTTACTTATCAATACCATTTATAAAAACATATTGATAGTACCACAATAAGTCCGTAAAGATATGTTACGTATCATTCCTGCGATAGAAAATTGCGCTATAAAGGTCCATTACAATATGTTACGAAAAGTTTAATTTGATAAATTTACTGCAATAACCCCGTAAGTAATGTAGTGTAATATTTGATTTTGAAAATTTTTGGTATAATTTGTTTTAGTAAATTACTAGGTTTTGAACACAAGAAAGTTCTCATTAAGTGTACAGCTACAATAAACAAAAAATTAGCTTGCATTTGATACCTCAATGACTTGAATAGTCCCTCTCACTAAAAAGTTATTTGATAAAATCAGTAAATCTTTTCTCCTGAACAATTTTGATTTTACGATTACCGAGTTATTGCACGGAGGGGTCGATATTGTAAGGGAAAATAAATTAGATAAGGAATTGTTAGGGATAGAAAGACAGATAGAAAGTTTAATTATAATTAGTAGGGATAGATTAAGTCAGATATTTCCGATCAATTATAGAACTAAACGAGCTTTATTTAGCCCTTTAGGAACTTTAGTTAAAGCTATTTCTGGTAACTTGGATAAAGAGGATGCGATAAGGTACAACAGGGAGATATCAATTTTGAAAAATAGGGAACATATAGTAGAACGTAAAGTGTCATCATTCCAGAAAGCTTTTGATAAATTAGTTAACAATTCAGAGATAATTAATTTGAATATTAAAGATTTGGGGTTGAAAACGGAAGAGATTAAAACACTTTCGCAGAATGAATCCAAACTTAATATCTTATTTAACTTGATGAATTCTATGTTACAAATTTTAAGTAACTTTCGCACTTGTTATGAAAACATCCAGGAAATCGAAACTTCTATAGCATTTAGTAAATTGCATGTCTTACATCAGTCGATTATAAATAATACAGAGTTGTACAACATTTTATTAGTAGTAAATAGACATGCGAAAACTATATATCCTGTAAGTCATAATAATCTGATAAAAAAAAAATCAATAAAAAATAAAACCTACTTCAACCAATTCCTGAATATTTATTGTTTTCTTTATTGCTGTACAGTACTATCATAAATAATAATTAAACCTATCTAACCATAAATAAATAATAAAAGGAGAAAGCGAATCATAATATACATACATGCGTCGTAGAATTCCTCCGCATCATCGCCAACTGGAAACGTTCCCAGAAGACTGGCAGCATTGCCACGTTGAATGGCAATGCTAATCCTTTGTGCAAAGAAAAAGCCAGCCTTCTGGTCCCGCGAAGTGTCGACTAACCGCTTGGACAACTCTTTAAAAAAGAAGCGGGCACTCGGACCCCAAGGCCCCAATGTCTCAACCCCAAACGGCTCAAACATATAATCACCAATTAGATTACTATATTTTCGCCGTTTGAGGTTTTCTGCAGAAGCGGCAGCACAACCCGCTGTGCTTGGAAGATGTGACGGCGCAAGGGTGTCGACGCATGTGGCGTCCCACACCAAAGGCCGACCCATCTTCCAAGGTAGCAACGACATACCGTCAGGTCTCTTGCCATCGTCACGCACCAGCCCGTTTGGTTCTCGTACGGCTGGTATGCCAGTGGTGACAAGAGCGCGACGGATTATGTCGTTAAGGTTGGCGTGTCGAGATATACGGCCTGCGCTTCTGCTACACGAGAGGCCATGGCGTCCAAGGCTGTCGACTACTTCTCCACAGTGGCAATGATGCGGAGAAACACACGGCGCACCCAAACGGAGACAAGTGGCAAGGCGAAAAGTAGTATCATCCAACATAGTACCTATGTTGGACGATGGAAGCGCTTGAATCCATAAGCCCGACTCCCACTCTCCCACAGCCAACAAACGCGCACGCTCTGCAAAATTGGAAGAGTATTAATTAGATTATGTCTTACCAAGTTACAGAGCGGCACATCCCATAGTCTCTGAGAGGATAGGATAACGGGCAAAACAGTATTGGGGCAGGCCATCTTCCAGGCATTTATGGCATCAGTTTTACACGACACATCAGAACTAACCAGTGTGTTTTTTAATATTTTCCTGGTTAACTCTTCAGTGCCGTGAACTGACGACAAAAACGCCGGTAGGCTGATGTCAGAAATTTTGCGAATACCGAGCCCCCCCAAGCGAACTGGAAGAGACGCTTGGAGCCAGGCCCGGTCGTTCAAGGCCACATTAAAAAATTTGCATAAAATGAACTGAATAGTCTTATCTACGTTTTCCAAAAGTGGCAAATGTTTCCAAAAAGGTGATGACCGAAGTGCATGAGTAAATTTTGGGGCAAAAAGACAAAACCGTAGAATTGTGAAAGCCGAATGAACACTAATTTTGAGGAAACGATCAGAAATATTATCGAAATTTTGAAGCTTTTCTTCTAAAAAAGATTGAAAACCGTCTACTAAAACCGGGGAACCCAAGAGGCGAAATGATGTACTATCTAAAATGTTAATGTTTGGTGCCAATTGAATTTGTCTATTGTCGAAAGTCTGTCTGTCTTTTCAGTAACAAAAAGTTCACATTTATTGGGATTTAGTTGAAGACCAATGGAATTAAATTTATTAATTAGAAAATCTAAGTCTTTTAAAACTGTTTGTACATCGCCTCCAAGAGTCCCGTCGTCTAAGTACCATATGTTAAATTTAGAATTTCATTCTTGAATAATGGGATGAATAGCGAGTGAAAAGATGACAGGCCCCAGTGGATCACCTTGCTGACATCCAACAGCTGATTCCAAAAGGTGGTCTTTATACACTAATTTTGAAGGGAATCTGTAACATTGCCAAAGGAACTTGAAAATTTTTGGGGTTTCTAATTTTGCTTGAGTCAACAAGGTATCCCTGTTTAATGAATTGAAGTAAACGGCGCCAAGTAAACTCATAGTTTTATGTAGGTATTATTCATGGCACCAACTTCAATATTATGTTGAATAGAGTCTGATAAACCAAAATACATATTACTTTGTGCTAAGTAAATTTAATTTTTCAGGAATTGGTTGAAGTCGGTTTTATTTTTTATTGAAAAAAATTTTTTTTTTCATTATTTTAAGTGACGGGTGAACCGAAAAATATATCTATCTAGGTGAAAGTTCTCATCAATACAAATCAATCAAGCCCAAACACAAGGTAGCTGCTGTAAATCGTTAAGGAATTCCCTCGACTGTCTTTCGGTTCCATCATCAGATCGACTCCAGACATTCATTAAATTGTAGTACCTACATTAAGGCACTGAATTAAAAAGTTAACAAACGCACTAGTTGTCCCTACAATTTTCGGTGGTTGCCCTCGATTTCTCCTGAATCCCATCATCAGATCCTGACCTGGTGAAATTGGGACCACCTCAGAAGTGAACTCTATCCAACAAAAAGCAGATTTACAATTCGTCTATAATTGACGAAATATCGGTGAACATACATAAAACATTGAGAACTTCCTTTTTTTTAAGTCGGATCTATCAATCTAGGTGTAAAGTTCTCATCAATACAAATCAATCAAGCCCAAACACAAGGCAACTGCTGTTAATTGTTAAGGAATGCCCTCCACTGTCTTTCGAGTCTATCATCAGATCGACTCCAAAACTTCATTAAAATGTAGAACATTAAAGCACTTAACTAAAAAGTTAACAAGCGCACTAGTTGTCCCTACAATTTTCGGTGGTTGCCCTCGTTTTCTCCTGGATCCCATCATCAGATCCTGACCTGGTGAAAATGGGACCACCTCAGAAGTAAACCCTATTTAACAAAAAAATAAATTTTGAAATTCGTCTATAATTGACGTAAATATCGCTTGACATACATAAAAAAAAAAAAATACAGACGAATTGAGAACCTCCTCCTTTTTTTGAAGTCGGTTAATTAGAACGTAATATTATAGTAAAAGCTTATCTAGATAGTAGTCAAAGGTTAGTTTTTGTCTTAGAAGTTCCTTTAATTAGTACCGAAACATATAACTATTATAAGGTAATTCCCATTCCTATCCACCATACCTCATACACCTTTATCATTATTCCAAAGTATCCTTACCTATTGGTGAATCGATTGAAGTACATTCCAGTAGCAACACCCTGCGAAGAGATCGAGAACAACAGGTTCCTTTGTACTGAAAGCAACCTGGTACAATACCCGACTTGCATTGAAGAAATTATGATGCTGAAAAACAACTACAGTCAATGTCTGCAAAATCACATTAAGATAGAAGCCACGAAAGTCCAGAAAATAACTGACCATGATTGGATAATTTATTCAGAGAATAACACCATCGTTAGTGAAAATTGCAATAACGAAATGCGAAAACACAGCATCCGTGGGACATACATTGTAACTCCCATAAGTTATTGTGAAACCTTCATTGGAGATGTCCTAATCAATGCGGGTACAAACACCACCGTTACGAGACTGCAATTGCCTCTCATACAGATGCCAGGATTGAGCAGCAGCATTGAAGTTAAAACAAAGAAGTTGGACTTGCGGAACGTAGACTTCAGTGACGTGAAAGAAGTTCTTCAAAGTGCTAAAACTAGTGACAGTGACTATCCTATTGTGGACCAATTAGTGACGTACCAAGCCAGCATATGGACTGTTTGTCTTTATATTATAATAATCGTAGTTATTACTGTTTTTGTGTTTAAAAAGTTTCAGGATTATTTTCTTTGCCGAAATTTTCTGAAGCCTGAAAAAGGTTAACCTTCAGATAATTTCTCTCTTGGGGAAGGAGGACTTAAGGAACCCCAATACACCTCAATTAGCTTTGTCAGCAAGCCATGTCAGCACTTTAACCAGAACCCGCGTCATAACTAAAATGCATTGTTAGCATTTAATTTAGTATATAAGATCGATATTTTGTAAAAATAATCAATTACTGTTTTGTATTTTACTGTGGTCGTTACTCTGTTCAAATAAATAAATATTTTTTTATTTAAATTCGGCTTTGAAATCTTAAATACTGCCATAGGCTGATTTGATTGAACGAAGCCAAATGAATCCCTACTTTTAAATGCAATTGAATGAGATCATGTCTGTGGCAAGCTAGTCTTTTCCCATGTTATCTGAAAGCAGCCAAAGTAATTTTTGTTTGAGTGATATTTAACATGACTATGCGATAGGCTAGCCTTTATTCATGTCCTGGGGTATCCTTCCGAAGACTTACCCGGGGCTCCCAACCGTAGGCTGTTGGGCAGGATACGTGAGGTTTTTTACTCGGTAGGAGTCGGTAGGATGAAGGATTTTCCCTCACGTTAAAAAATATGGGACTCCCAACAGACATACGGCTACCAGTGCGGCCTCGCCTAGGGGGTGGTTCGATCTGGGCGAGGCCGCATTGGCGGCCGTAGGTCTGTTGGGAGTCACGGGACATCCTTCCTGAGGGCTTACCCGGGGCTCTCAACCATAGGCTGTTGGGCGTTACGTGAGGTTTTTTAGTCGGTAAGAGTCCGGCATAGCATCCTACGAGGATTTTCCCTCACGTTAAAAAAAAAAAAAAAAGGGCGTGGTTCGGGTGCGATCCCGCGTCTTTGGAGGGTTTCGGGTGTGATCCCGCTTCTTAGTGGGGGCGTGCGTGAATCCCTCTCGTCACGCTGCCGTCTAGGTGTTATCAAAGCCTACAGATCATTAGTAGGTTTTCTCTAACACTGTGGTACCTATTATACAATATTTATTTATTTGGTATACCGTCACAATACCAGAAATTATAATGCCTTAACTCAAAATATCGTAGCCCAAAATACCCGAAATTGAAATATCAATATTCAAAAGGCAAATATTTATAATATAAATAATTTAAAATGCCTTACGGTCGAATAACCGAAACCCAAAATATAAATTTATCAAATACCTTATCCTAAAATGTTCAAACACAAAATACCTTTTTTTTAACATGATTTAAATCCTACATGGATGCTATATATCTGTGAATTGTTAACACCCCGACTCAGAGTATCCCGACTCGGATAGGTTAGGTTAGAAGACTAAGGCGGGAGCGAAGCGAAGCGGAGCTCCCGCCTTAGCCTTCGTGGTTTTTTTTTTTTGATTTTTCGTTAGCCCACTGTAGTACTTTTGTAACTCTGAATGAAAGTGTTTTAACATGAGGTAAATCCTACATGGATACTATGCGGGACTCCTACCGACTAACAACCACACGTATCCTACATAACAGCCTACAGTTGGGACCACGGGTAAGCCCTCAGAAGGATACCCAAGGACCAACAGACCTAGGGCTACAACTGCGACTTCACTTAGGTGGGGGGAGGGGGGAGGGGTGTAAATAAGTTAAAGTCAAATAACAAAACGTGTGAGTGACAGTGACACATTGTATTCTATTTTCGGTATTTTAAATTAAGGATATTTGAAAATTTGTATTTTGAATTCTGATATAATAATTATTTGTATTTTAAATTTAGACATTTTACGGTAAGGTGTACTGAAATAAGGTATTTTGAATGTTAAGGTATTTCGAATTCGGGTATTTTGGTCTAATGCATTTTAAGTAAAGGCATTTTGATTTCTGGTATTTTAATATATAACCATTTATTTATTTACGTGTATAATCTCCGAACTGAAGCTCAGAGTGAATTAAGATACAGCTAGTTTAAATTATTATTTCCTTTATTTAGAACTTAATACTTTTTTTTTTTTAAATACATTATATAAGATAAACAATATATTAAAAAATGAAAAAAAAAATATTATTATTAGAATAAGTAGGTACCTACCTATATGATAAAAGTACAACACGTCGGAAATATAGATCTGCGAACCTGGCTTGTGACGTCATGTAAACTGTACGGGATAATTCGTGCGTAACGAGAATGTGCGGAATCTTGTCAAATACCATACCATTCAATCGCGTGCTGGTTATACTAAATAGGCGAAAACGGGTTCAGGTGCGGGGAAGCGCGAGGGGAAGCCAGGTTCGCAGATATTTCCTCCGTGTTGTACATATTTGTAACTTTTGCATTGCTAGATGAGGCAAGCTGTCAGTGTACAGTTTGGTATTTTTTTTTTTTTTTTTTTTTAACGTGAGGGAAAATCCTCGTAGGATGCTATGCCGGACTCTTACCGACTAAAAAACCTCACGTAACGCCCAACAGCCTATGGTTGAGAGCCCCGGGTAAGCCCTCAGGAAGGATGTCCCGTGACTCCCAACAGACCTACGGCCGCCAATGCGGCCTCGCCCAGGGGGTGGTTCGGGTGCAATCCCGCGTCTATGGGGGGTTTCGGGTGTGACCCCGCTTCTAAGGGGGGGCGTGCGTGAGTGCTCACGTCACGCTGCCGTCATGGGCCTGCTTCTGTAAAGACGGTGAGCGGCCCTCTCACCGTCCTCAGACCCCCGGTCATGGAGGCCGATAGTCCTCGGCGAAGACACGTCGGCGGCGCCCGGGGCGCCGACTGCGGAACTCGGGTGGGAGAGTTCTCTCCCGCACCCGGCCCGCCGCCTCCTTCGCGAGCATGACCTGCTCGCAGAAAGAGGCGGCGCAGTCCCACTTACTCCCGCTGGAGAGCATGGCTCGCACCATGGCCTCAAGCGAGAGAGTGTCCACGCCCAGACCCACTACGAGGACCTGTCGCTGTTGTGCCCACGCCGTGCACTCCACCAGCGTGTGGAGCGCCGTGTCATCGCTGCGGTCCTCGCAGTGCTGACACTCGGCCGTGGTTTCCCGGTGTTTTCGCCACAGATACCTACCGAAGCTACCGTGCCCGGCAAGCATCTGTGTCAACCGGTAGGAGAGAGCACCGTGTCTTCTCTCCAGCCACTCGTCCATGACCGGTCTGACGGCCGCGATTGTAGCGAATCCCCCCTTTGGTTGCTCAAGTCGCACCTTCCATGTCTCCACGGTTTCCTGGTGGAGCAGGGTCCGCTGGGCCTCGATTTCTCGAGACGCAGGCCTTTGGCCCCGCTCCAGCGCCTCCTTGCGCCATCTGAACAGTGACGCAAGGGCTCTCGCTTCCAGGTCCCATGGAGGGGTCCCGGCTAGGAGACATGCCGCCTCACCGGAGATCGTGCGGTATCCTCTTATCACCCTGACGGCCATCACTCTCTGCGGGCTCAGCAGTCTAGCCTCATTGCTGGCCGTCAGGGTCTCCGCCCATACGGGAGCCCCGTACAGGGCCATGCTTCGCACGATCCCCAGGTACAGCCTCCTGTAGGGAGCGTTGGGTCCCCTGATGTTGGGCATCAGCCGCGCGAGTGCGGCCGATGCTCCCCTCAGTTTTGGGACCAAACTTCGGAAGTGATGTCCGAAGTTCCACCGGCCATCGAGTACGAGCCCCAGATACTTCATCGAGGGCTCGATGCCGATGCTGACGCCCCCTACCTGTAGGCTGGATCCCGCAGGTGGCCCCATCCGAGGTCCGTGGAAGCACAGAGCCTCGGATTTGTGAAGGGCGACCTCGAGACCCAGCCGCCGAATCCGACCCACGACCTGAGCAACCCCTGCCGTGGCCTTAAGTGCTGCGGCACGGTGCGTTGCTCCCCGCGCCGTAACGAGGGTGTCGTCGGCGTAACACGTTACGCCGACCCCTCTGAGCAACGGACCACGCAGCACCCAGTCGTAACCGATGTTCCACAGGAGCGGCCCTAAAACCGATCCCTGTGGAACACCGCACGACACATCTCGCCGACCCGGCCCTAGCCAGCTCGGGTAAGTTATGGCTCTCTCGGAGAGATAAGCCCCGACAATTCGACGGAGGTAGGGAGGCACTCCATGATAGATAAGCGCCTCCCTGACGCAGCTCCAGGGCAAGGTGTTGAATGCGTTGGCGATGTCGAGAGACACCGCCACCACCACCTCACCCTGTGAGACTGCTTCCTCCGTCAGGC
This sequence comes from Miltochrista miniata, assembly GCA_933228765.1. Taxonomy (NCBI): domain Eukaryota; kingdom Metazoa; phylum Arthropoda; class Insecta; order Lepidoptera; family Erebidae; genus Miltochrista; species Miltochrista miniata. The sequence continues at coordinate 10,594,600 of OW121776.1, forward strand.
CTCTAATGCGCATGATCGCGTCCACGGTGGAGCGTCCCTGACGGAAGCCAAACTGGCTATCCGCCAGATCAGGCCCCACGCGTGTGAGGTGCCCGACGAGGCGTTGTGCAATAATGCGCTCAAAGAGCTTGCACACCTCGTCGAGCAACACGATCGGCCGGTACCCTGATGGGGAATTTGCCGGCCGCCCCGCCTTTCGAATCAAGACCAGTTTCCCTGTCTTCCAGACCTTGGGAAACTGGCCTTTCTCGAGGCATGCGCTAAAGAGCCCAATTAGTCGAGGCCCAAGCTCTTCGAGAGCCAGGACCCACGCTCGGCCTGGAATGCCGTCGGGTCCAGGGGCGGTGTTTCTGCGGGATTTAAGCCGCAGCACAGCCGCCCCTAACTCACCCTCGGTGACTACGGGCACGTCGTTCTCGCTGCCTTCCGCGTTGGGCGCCTGAGACGGAGCCATGCGCGGAGAAATATGTTCCTCCGCTCTCGACGGGAACAAGGAGTCCAGGACCTCCTCCAGCCGCTCCGGCTGGAGACTCTGAGTCAGTGGGGGCGCCTTAGGGCGTAATTTGCCCCTTACCATAAGGTACAGTTTGGTATAGTCCAATCCTGCCCGATCTGGCAATAATGTAAACATGTCATGTTTTGACAATCGTTGTCTAAGACAGATCAGTAGAAAAATATAGTATGACGAATCATTGAAATTTTTACTATCCTGAGTAGGTATTTTAAATGAAAATAAACTATCATAATGAAGATATTTTTGGTGTCAAAATGATTGTAAGAACACTGTATGACTCCTGGATACTGGAATATAATCAGGGTGAATACTCAATTGCAAGTAACAATGGATGTATAGGATCAAACGTGTTTGTTTACATTTTTGCGCAAAGCTATTGAAATACAGTATAAGCGTCTATATTTACACAGTTTTTGCAATAAATTTTTGTATGTCCCATGGAACTCTTCAACCTAATCCCTACTCCTATTCAATCCCAAAAAAGACTGACTGAGAAGCAGTGGCAAAGAGCTCTAATAGTGGACCTCTCGAATCGAATGAATCAAAGGATCTTGCTTTTAGGGTTCCTTACCTAATGGATAAAAACGGGACCCCATTACTGAGAATTCGCTGTAAGTCTGTCTGTTTGTCAGTCTTGTCTATCCGTCACGAGACTGTATCTCAGGAACCGTGATAGCTAGAGGGCTGAGTGAGACTTTCACAGATAATGCGTTTCTATTTATCACTGTATCAATGAATAGGTGCTAAAATCTATTAGAAAATATTTTAAGGGGGGAGGGGGTATCTTTTAATGAAAATATTCAAGCGAAGCGCTCGTGGCCCCGCGGACTCAGTGTTCTGTAAAACGATCACTGCAGTAAGCAACTTTCACTATGGCCGGTCCATGGATGGGTGACCAATGTGACCATCCATGTGATCACTTTGTGACATTTATTTGAGCGTTTCCGTGCTTCGGAAGGCACGTTAAGCCGTTGGTCCCGGTTGCCAGTAAAATGGCAGTCGTTAAGCCAAGTTGAAGGCTTTATTTCAACAGCAGGCAGTCACAACCTGCGCCTGTCCATTTAAACACGGCAATACGGCTCACAACGTGTTACGTGGGACAAATTATAAAAAGGTGAAATGTGGGTATATAATATGCCTCTGCCTACCCCTTCGGGGATAAAGGCGTGATGATGAACCTAAGATATTCAAGCCGGCCATACCCGAACTTGGCATTAATATCATCACAAATCCTAAATGACCTCTACTAGTTCAAATATACCATCTTTAAGATACAATAAGTATGCAGTATGACACGGTAACCTACTTATAATAAAACAAAAACCTTGTTTCATACAAAAAATGGCTACACTATCAGGAATGAAGGATCAATAGTTTAATTACCAAGTACTGCCCATTATTGTGTATAATAACATGGTGTGCGGCAGATTCGGTAGATTTATTGGTGATTCTGATTGATCGGTGATCGATTAGAAGAGTGCGGTGGAGTCGAATTGTTTTTACAAATAATCTATACTTATAATAAATCTGTAGAAGTGAAAATTCTGTACATTCAAAATATAAAAAAAATAAATAGCAGGGGGTGTTACTGGACAGACACAGAACCCAAAAATGAGATTAAAATTTTTTTATCAGTCTGTCTGTCTGTCTGTTTGTTCAGGCATCACGCAAAAACTACCGGTTTGATTCCGATGAAACTTGGTATAATTATTCTTTAATAGCCTGGGCACCACACTGGGTACTTTATATCCCGGAAAAGTATATAGAATTCAAACCAAACTTAATTTTGCGGTTCGATCCCTGGACCCAAAGTTATTATCAATTATTGCATAAACGGTTAATGGTACGAGGATGAAACTAAGCATGAGCGTTGTTTGTCACAATTTGAAAAAAGCAATTTTAACATTTTTGCTAATTTCACCTCCAAAGGTATAAAAAAGGAGGGTAAAGTTTGTATGGGACAACGTGATTCCTTGGTCCGATCTACTCAAAATTTGGCATACAGCATTTTTAACATAATTGATGGAAGACGTGTTTCGTATTTTATTCAAATTTATACTATAACGAGCTATAAAGGGAAGGTAAATTATTTTAGGGCTGATTTTCTCCGGAGTTGATATCAATACTCCTTAAATACTCTTATTTTATACTTAAATTACTTTTTATTTTGACACATAATTTGTACAAGTTCAATGCAATTGACGTTTTCATTTATGTTTTATTTTGCAAACTTCAAACAGATGATTTTACTACATAGCCACAAAGTTAAATAAAAAGCGCTATTTTGGTATAATATTAACCAAATATGCTTTATGGAAGTATTATTGCTAATTTATTCAAATTTTGTGTGACAAAAATACATTTGTGGAAACAAGAAGAATTCCAGAAAAAATGAAAGACCACGCTTCAGGTAGTATTCACTGGTCAATAAAATAACACCGCATGTTACCATCTACGCTTAATCCTTACGACAAAGATTTTCAGCAGCCCTAAACGACTGGTCATGGAAGTCATGAACTTTATTCTACATACAGTGCCGACTGCATTTTGTCAGGAAACAGACTCACTAAGTCTTTGTAAAATACGGGAATGGCCTCTACGTAGACTACATTCGACAGGACTGAAAAGAGCCATTACAATGAACATGAACGCTCAGCTGATGAAATTTACAGTGTTATTACGTTACCAGGTCTTGGTTGGACCGTCTGTATTAGGAGGACAAAGCCTACAGTAGTTCGGTTTGTCCAAACGTCGTAGCCTGGGACTACCTGAAGAAGGATCTAAGTTACGATGTCAATTGCTTAGAATAGAAGTTGTGCCAAGTAGTAGTTTAGCCATTGAATTATGAAATGTACCTATTTAATAAATAAATTTACTTAGCTCATATTATTATGCATTATGAATTTGTTAATCAGAAATCTATCTAACTAGGTGTTATTATAAATATGAATGTTTGTGAGTGTGGATGTTTGTTACTCTTTCACGCTGTAACGACTGAACGAATCTGGCTGAAATTTGGTGCCTACAGAGATATTGTTATAGTCTACGAACAAAAGTACACGCAGGCGAGACTGCGGGCATCAGCTAGTCTATAATATAAAAATGGATCTGCGAAATGTATATAAGTTTTTTTTTTACCACTAAGGTGGCAGACAAGCATACGGCCCACCAGAAGGACTGGTGGTCACCGCAGCCTATGAACGTTTGCAACACCAGAGGCGCCACACTCGCGCTGCCGACCCTGTAAAAACCTTCTTAGACCCCTTTTGAAGAAGTAAGTACGCGCATAACTTTAGAACTGCTGCACCGATTTCGCTAATTCTTTTTTTTTTTTGTATTAGTTGTAGCCAGGGCAAGGTCCATGAAAATTTTAAGAAAATAAAAAAAAGTTACCGCGGGTCAGCTTGATATGGCGGAACAAAGTTTGCCAGGTCAGCTAGTAAACCATATTTTTTGACTTTCTTACCCTAAATTAATATATGTAAACTTGTGTTATGAGATTTCTAAGTACATACCTACTACATTATTGTCTATTGTAAAATTGTTAAGAGGAAATATTTGATATCATGTTTGTTAGCATTGAATAGACTCTCAAGGCCCTAAACCTCCATGATCGGGGCCTGAAGACGGCGTTGGGGCTGCTCACTGTCCTTACAGAAGCAGGCCCAAGACGACAGCGTAGCGTGAGAACTTCACACACGCCTCACGCCCCCAACAAGCGTGATAACACCCGAACCAATAATCAAAGGCGCGGTATAGCACCCGAACCCCTTGGAAAGGCCGCAGTGGTAGCCAAAGTCTGTCGGGAACCCTGGGACATCCTTCCGAGGACTTAACTGGAGCACCCTGTAGCTTTCGGTAAGAGTAGCATACATGGGGGATTTCTAGTCCTAGGGTATTCTTCCGTCCTTCCGTGGGCTTACCCGGGACACCTAACCCAATGGTTTTTTTTTATAGATTTTTTTTATAGATTTATAGATTTATTTCCAACTAATTTACAAAAATTATACAAAATTTCTTAATCAGATTACATACAAGTTCTTAAAATTATTTAATCTCTTATTACACATATAATATGATAATATAATAATATTTATTTATTTATCAGAAAGGTACCAATACAGTTATCATACACAATGTCTTAGTCTACATAGTGTAGTCATAGTCATAGTCATATCTTTATTGCCAACCAAGTGTACATATAAAGGTCTTAATATAATATAATTGACACAACTTAGTTGCCCTTTTCAGGCATTGCAAAATGGTAAGTACATGTTTGTTTGAAAGGTACTTACTTAGAATCAAACATTTTTTTAATATTATGTTACATTAATAATTTAACATGTAGGTAGGTAACTATAATTATATCGGGCCGACATATTTTTATTACATTATTTATATAAAAAATTTATATCATCCTGATCTTGTGCTGCTGTTAAACACACTTTCATAGATTATAATGCTTAGTAAATACATATTTTACATAGAAAAACATCGAAATGTATAAAAGAAATAAAAAAAGCTACGACTATAATTTTGAACCCGAGATTCGAACTCGGGGCCTCAACACGACAATCTCGTAAACTCATCACTGCACCACCAAGATAGATAAGGCGTTTTAGGTTTAGGCTGTTTAATTGTTTCAAAAAAATATTATTTTATTATGTAAATTGGTTATTTGTGCTTTGTTTCCGTGTACTCTTTTAATGAGTAGAAACATATTTTTATTAAGAAAGTTTTTAGTTTTTTATTAAATAGTGTGATTTTTGTTTCTGTTTTTATGTGAACAGGTAAATGATTATAAATTCTTACAGCCATGTAGTAGGGGCTCTCGTTTAACATTTTGATTCTTGATAGTGGTAGATATAGTCTGTCTCTGTGGCGTGTATTTAAGGTGTGAGTGTCTTTTATTTTTGTGAAGTGGTCTATGTTACTGTGTACAAATATGCAAATGTCGAAAATGTATAGTGATGGTAGTGTGAGGATATCGTATTTAATAAAGTAGGGCCTACAACTGTCACGATTCTCAATCTGGAAGATAATTCTAATACATTTTTTTTTGCATTATAAACAAGTCCTGAGAGTGTACACTATTTCCCCATAACATAATGCCGTATCTAAGCCAGGAGTATGCGTATGCGTAGTATGCTGATAATGCGGTTTCTTTGTTTGTGCTGCATTTTAATTGGAATAGAGCATATGTGAATCTAGATAGTTTATTTTGAATATGTTCTATGTGTGTCTTCCAGTTTACGTGTGTGTCTATAGTTATACCAAGTAATTTGAATGTATCTACTGTTTCTAGCTGTATGTTATTGTATGTTGTGTCTACGTTTATGGGGGTGCTCTAATATGGTCTAAATTGAATAGTTTTAGTTTTGCTGTAGTTAATTTCTAAGTTATGGTCCTTGAGCCAGTTGTTTACAGTGTCAAGGGTTTCCTGAAGTATTGGTGTTAGGTTATTGGTTTTGTCACATGTCATCAATATTGAAATATCGTCAGCAAATAATACCGGCAATGTTTGTTCCTTATTTAGTACCTTGGGCAAATCGTTTATGTATAAGAGAAATAGCACACAACCTAATACACTGCCCTGTGGGATCGAACATTTTATGCTTCTTTTTTCTGATTGCACCATTTTAACCTCTTTTGTATTGGTGTCGAAATGGTCAATTTGAACTATTTGTGATCTATTTTCTAAATATGATTTAAACCATGTGTAAGCTGGGCCTCGAATACCAGATCCGTGTAGTTTATGTAAGAGAATGTCGTATAGTACTTTATCGTATGCTTTTGTCATATCGAGTAATACTCCCAGTACATGTTTTCTGTCATCTAAGTGTTTTAGGGCGCTCTGAATATATTTATAAACTGCTAGTGTGGTCGATCGTGATCTTCTAAAGCCATTTTGACAGTCATCGAGAACCTTGTATTTTTCTAAAAAGTCATATAACCTGATACACATTGCTTTTTCAAACACTTTTGAAAATGCGGGTAATAAAGCTATAGGTCTATAATGACTAGGGGTGTAGGTGTCGCCCTTTTTGTGTATCGGTTTGATCAATGATATTTTTAGGAGGTCTGGGAATTGACCATTTTGAAGACTTTGGCTAAATAAAAACGTGAGCGGTATTGACAGTTTTTCTGCACATTGTTTTAATAGAATTGAAGGGATATCATCTATGCCGCAACTGTGTGTATTTTTAATAGACCGGATTATGTCTATTATTTCTTTCCTGTCTATAGGACGTAAGTATATTGAGCGTATTTGAGAGTTAATGACGGGTCGACCTACAGCTTTGGTTTGGTTTGTGCCATTCGTGTCCATACCGATGGTAGCAAAGTACTCACTAAACTTATTACAGACTGTTGTCGGACATTTGACCATGTGGTTATTGATTTTTAAGGAAATATTTTGAGGAGGTAGTCTTCTTTTTGATTTACCTGTCTGTTGTTTTATGATGTTCCACATTGTTTTTGTTTTATTATCAGAATTTTTCATTTGTTTACTAAAATCCAGTTTTTTTGATATTTTTACGCAACGTTTTAAGGTATGACTATATTTTTTGTAAAATATGTGTAAAGTGTCATTGTCAGTTACGTTTAGTAAGGTCCTTAATTGTCTTTTGTGTGCACATGACTTTTTAAGACCAGTCGTGAGCCATCCTTTTTTATTTTTATTCCTAATTTTTAATTTTTGTATTGGTATGTGTATGTTTAGTAATTTTGTCAGTGTACTGATAAATAAGTGGTAATTGGTGTTTACATTATTGTGTGCATTTATAAACTTGTGCCATTGTATGTTATTTAATGAGGAGTTAAAGTTCTGTATGTTTGTTTTTGTGAATAATCTTTTTTGTATGTACCACGTTATGTTATTATTAGGACTAAAATGTTCTGAATTTATTTTTAATGTAATACTCTTGTGATCTGAGAGACCGTAGTCTTGGACGTTGGCTTGACTTACAAAGGGCATATAGTTAGTGAAAAGTAAATCAATACATTTGGAGGAGTTCTTCGTTAATCGTGTCGGTTCTTTGATAATCTGTTTGAGGTTGTTTGTGTACCTACATTAAGTTGATAAGTTCCTTCGTCTGTTTTTTATGGTTTAAAATGTCAATATTAAAATCACCTCCTATTATTACCCTTTTATTTTTATGCTTGGTTTTTAGCTTGTATAATACTTTTCCTAGCTGTTCAAAAAATATATTAATGTGTCGGTCTGGTCTATATAGACCTATAAAAATACAATTTAATAAAGGTACTTCTATGGCACTAAATTCAATTATAAATTCTATAGTGCAATCGTTTATATCTTGCATCTCGATGTACTCTAAACTATCCTTAATAATTACACAAACACCTCCCCCTTCATGCGTTTTACGACAAAAGGTGGAAGCCAATCTGTATCCAGGCAATGAGATCATATCACAATAGTTTTCATTTTTCCATACTTCTGACAATAATAATATATCTACATTTAAATCTAATAGAAAATGCTCCAGTAGGTGAAGCTTATTACCTATACTTTGTATATTCTGAAAGATAATAATTAGTTTAGAATCGAAATGTATAGTTACGAGTGGTCTTCCTTTGTTTTGACATAGATGCTGTTGAAGTAGACGCTGATGGTTGAGGCGGGGGTTCTGTCTGTTGTGGCGGCGGCGGCGGTGCTGCTTGCTGTGGCTGCGGTATTGTTTGTACTTTGTTGGTGAAGGTGTTATTGCTGGCTGGGCTCGGTCTGTTGTTTCCGTCTACTTCATCTGAGGTTTGAGACTGAGACGTGATTTGTGGGGGATTTTTTGTATACTCTTTACCGTTTACATATAGTTTGTCGTTTTTTATAACAGCATGGTCACCATTTCGTCTAGCTATTTTGAGGTTGTCTCTGAGCTCGCTGCGAGTTTTTAGCGCTTTTTTATCCAAGAACTCCCCTATGGCCAGTCCCGAGTTTTGAAAGACTCTAGAGTTTTTTATGACGTATCTCGTAAGTCTATTATTGGTTAACTCTATGGCTAAGGGTCTATTGCCTCCTCGTTTTCCAATACGCCTTATCTCTTCTATGTATGGATCAATGTTTACATTCATTATGTCATGAAAGGCTCTAGAAATACGGTCTATAAGGGCGTGTTCGCTTTCGTGGTGTGTTTCCGAAACTCCATAGAGTACAAATGTTTTTGAGTGTAAATATTATAATAATGCTTATTGTCAGCAGCTAATGTCGATTCACACACTTTAGGTATTTATGCATTCGCACATTCGATACGTCATTTTTGCCTGAACTAGGAAATCCTGTGTTTCAGGCTTAAAATACAAAAATATGTAGGTATATTAAATCTATGTAGGTACAATCTAATTTGATTTAATGTTGGCATCGCTAATTTCAAAGTACAGCGTAGTACCTACCTATAATATTAATTTAGAGTATAATTATACTCTTTTATGCTAAAATATATAGTAAAAGTTACACTACTATTATTTTATACACTTAATTATTTTATTCTTATATGAAATTCAATTTGGAACATTCAATAACTCCTCTGTTTTATCGTAAGTCATTTCTTGCAATATTTTTTGTAAAGCTTGCTTACACCGAAAATAATTCAGGTCATAGATGTACGACTTAGCATTAATTCTATTATACAGTAGGGGCCCTAAGAACAAGTAAAATCTATTTGTAAATTTGAGCTTTATTGCAGTTCTTTGAGTGCAAACAATGTCTTTACGTCTTTTGTTTAGAAGATCAGAGTTAAAACGAAGTGCTGTACGTGGTTTAGTGCCACGATGTCGAGTCCCGTTACGTCGAGTCTCCGCTACGTCGAATCGTTCCTTGGTTCGGTGCCATAAAGCGTAGTCGCCTGTACGTCGAGTCGCGGCTACGTCGAATCGTTTCGAGGACCCGAGCAATAAAACGTAGTCGCCTCTACGTCAAGTTTTTTTTTTTTTATACCACTAAGGTGGCAGACAAGCATACGGCCCACCAGAAGGACCGGTGGTCACCGCAGCCTATGAACGTTTGCAACACCAGAGGTGCCACACTCGCGCTGCCGACCCTGTAAAAACCTTCTAAGACCCCTTTTGAAGAACCCCATACTGTAGGCGTTTGGGAAAACCGAGGCAGGGAGGTCATTCCACAACCTAAGCGTGCGTGGAAGAAAACACCTATCGGATCTAACCGTGCTGGAACGCACCGGACGCAGAGTGTGAGGATGAACTCCCTGTCTGTGGCGAGCGGTGCGATGATAGAACGTAGCCGTGGGCATCATATCAAACAATTCCTCAGAGCACATACCATTGTACAGGCGGTAGAACACGCATAAGGAGGCAAAGTCTCTCCTGTCGCGAAGAGGTTCCACACCAGCTGTAAGTACAGGATCGTTGACAATTCTTACAGCTCGTCTTTGCACCGAGCCAAATGGACGAAGCTGATATTCAGGTGCTCCCGCCCAGAGGTGACAGCAGTACTCCATATGCGGCCGCACTTGCGATTTATAGAGAAGCAGTGTTTGCGCCGCAGTGAAGTACCGCCGCGCCCTGTTGAGCACACCTAGCTTCTTGGACGCCAGCTTAGCCTTGTCCTCCAAATGACTACGGAACTGAACGTCACTGGAGATGTCAACGCCAAGGATCCCTATACTTTTGGCGATGGAAAGAGATGTGCCCTGAAATTGCGGCGCTACAGTAATTGGGGTTTGCTTAGCGGTGAAAAAACACGCTTGTGTCTTGGAAGGGTTGAACTGGACAAGATTTTGTCCACCCCAATCGGACACTCTAGTAAGAGTAGCCTCGATTTCAGACACAAGCTGTTCACGATTTTCCTCTACTGTGTCCCGAGAGATACCGGGGCGGCCCGTGTAACAAGTGTCCCCCGTACTGTCGTCCGCATAACAATGAATGCCATCAATAGACAACATGTCATTGATATGCAGCAGAAACAGAGTAGGGGACAACACTGAGCCTTGCGGGACTCCAGCGTTTATGGCCATGCAGTCTGAACAGCTGCCGTCAACGACGGCCCTGATGCTTCTACCGGCCAAGAAGCTGGACACCCATCCGCATAATCTCTCAGGTAGTCCATATGAGGGCAATTTCGTAAGAAGACCACGGTGCCAGACCCGGTCAAAGGCTTTAGAGATGTCGAGGCTCACTGCTAGAGCCTCACCCTTACTCTCGATAGCCGCCGCCCATCGGTGTGTTAGGTACACAAGAAGATCGCCCGTCGAGCGACCGTGACGGAAACCGTACTGCCGGTCGCTGAGCAGGTCGTGTTCCTCAAGGTACCCCAGGAGCTGTGTATTAATTACACGCTCCATCACCTTGGATAAAAGGGAGGTGACGGCTATAGGCCTGTAATTGGCCGGGTCGGTCCTGTCACCCTTCTTGGGTACAGGATGTACATACGCGATCTTCCACGACGCCGGGACTTGTCGCATGGAATAGGAAAGTGCGAAAAGACGTGTAAGTACCGGACACAACTCTGGACCACAATGCTTTAGTACCACCGCGGGAATGCCGTCTGGCCCACTCGACTTATGAACGTCCAGGGATTGAAGCTCCCGCCGGACATTCCGCTGTGTAAATTTAACTTCCGGCATGGAAGTGCCACAACTCGGAATGCACGGCGGTATTGCACCCCCGTCGCTCATGGTCGAGTTAGAGGCAAAGAGATTACCCAAAAGGTCGGCTTTCTCCTTGGCACTCTGGGCCAAACTACCGTCGGGTTTAAGCAAGGGTGGTAATCCTGACCGACAGAAGTTTCCCTCGGCAGCTTTGGCAAGCGACCAAAATTCACGACTTCCTGAAGGGTAGCCTGCTAGCCGTTCGCCAATTCTGCCGACGAAATCGAACTTGGCCTTGACAATTGCTCTTTTACTGGACCTCGAGGCGGCATTTAATTTGCGTTTTACCTCAGAGATGTTTGGATCTGAATTTGCACGAGCCGTGGTCCAAGCTCTGTAGGCAGATTCTTTCTGCATTAGAGCTTCTCTGCAGAGCCGATTGAACCACGGTCGCTTTTTTGCACCTACAGGGATCCAGCGGTTGGGAATGTAGCATTCCATACCCTCCAAGATCCCCTCAGCGACTGCTATAGCACAAGAATCCAGATCCTCTGAGGCAAAACAAAGCCGCCACCACGGGTACGACGCATAGAACTCTCGCAGTCCATCCCAGTCTGCTGACTTGTAGTGCCACACATGTCGCCACTCCTTGGGCCGAGGTGGTTCAGGCCTTGCGAGAGGCACATGCGTCCGAACGACACAGTGGTCCGACGATCCTAGCGGAGCATCCATTGAAACACTGTATCCGTCCGGACGCGTTGTCAGCAGGAGGTCCAGCAATGCACTATGCTCGTTCTCCCTGTCTGGTATCCTTGTATGGGATTTAACCAGCTGGGAGAACCCATAGGTCAAGGCAAATTCGTGAGCAGCTTTTCCCGCAAAGTCGGTGGTCCGGGAGCCCAACCAGTCAACATGATGACCGTTGAAATCTCCCAAAATCACTATCTCCGCGGAGGGACACTGCTCAATCACCCTGTCAGTCGACTGCTGCAGGTGGTCATAAAGGCGAACTGTGTCCGTGTTACCGCTGTGAGACCTGTACACGCACGCGTAGATCCGGGTGTGGCCCCCGTGATCCACGCGCGCCCATAACGTAGACAGGTCCCTGTCTTCGAGGCTTGTAAGACGGCGACAGCAGACATCATCCCGGACGTACATACACACCCCGGCTTTCCGCCTAAAGTGGTACTCCAGCTTGTAGCCAGGGTACATTAAGTCAGATGCATCTTCCGGGCATGAGATCTGCGTCTCCGTCAAGAAAAAAAGGGTCGGCTTCGCAGTTTCAAGATGGTGGTGGACTACGTTGATGTTCGCGCGCATGCCTCTGATGTTGCAAAAGTCCACTTGAAGTGTGGACGCCGATGCCGCTGTGGATACCCTTTTATTTTTCCTTTTTGCTGCCATGGTTGTTTTTTTTTAAAAAGGGGAATTAAGAAGGTTGAGGGGGCGCCTGTGTGCCGCTGGCGCAGGAGACTAAGCGAGGCTCCAACTCACCAAAGGCAGACAAAGGTAATGCGGAAGATTGGCACGGCGTACGGAAAGGCCCCCGGTCCCCCCCCCAATGCAGTGGCCGCGTCCACTCCGGTATCCTCCTCCGGCACGACCACAGCACCAGGGACTTTACACAGGCTGCTGGTTCAGCCTCCTGGGGCGGAGATTAAGTGATCCCCAGGTTCGGGTTCCGTACAGCCTGCGGGCGGTCAGCGGTCAACCGTTTCACCGGGTCTCCCTGACCGCCGTACCAATACTCCGCGCCTCTATCCGCCAATGGAGCCAGGTAAGCCTCTGGTCTCACCGTCACCGGCACAAAGTCGCCCCAATGAGCTCTGGATCCCTGCTAACCGACGGAGAACATAACCCAACCGGAGTCAGGTTACTATTACCGCGGTCTTCTGCAGGGCGGAGGTACTGCCCCAGGCGGGCTGCTCAACGAACGGAGTACCGTTATGCCCTTCCTCCTAATGTGGGCTTTTTCGTTAATCCCTAAGATATTGAATCTTAGGGATCTCATTGAAGAAGCCACTACTGTACCCTCAGGGTGTAACGTTAGCTCCATGAGAAGTAACGCATATCCCCTAAACCCCGAGGGGAAGAAGTTCCCGTCCGTCGGATCACTCGCACACGCTCGTGGCCCCGCGGACTCAGTGTTCTGTAAACGATCACTGCAGTAAGCAACATTTACTATGGCCGGATATGGATGGGTGACCACCACGTGGACCACTTTGTGACATTTATTTACGAGCGTTTCCGTGCTTCGGAAGGCACGATAAGCCGTTGGTCCCGGTTGTCAGTAAAATGACAGTCGTTAAGCCAAGTTGAAGGCCTTACGGGCGGCTTGAAAAATTTCAACTTTGGGTCGTCACAACCTGCGCCCGGGTCGGCAGCGCGTGTGTAGCGCCTCTGGTGTTGCAAACGTCTATAGGCTACGGTTACCAACCTTCCGGTGGGCCGTAAGCTTGTCTGCCACCTAAGTAGTATAAAAAAAAGCACCACCAAGTTGATGTCCACGTCTACTATGCCAAGTTTATTTTGCGTTTATTCCATTTATTCCCGCTACGTGCTGGTGCTTGGTGCTTATACTCAGGGTAATTCGACGTAGCGGCGACTCAACGTAGAGGCGACTACGTTTTATTGCTCCGGTCCTCGGAACGATTCGACGTAGCGGCGACTCGACGTAGCGGCGACTCGACGTAGAGGCGACTACGCTTTATTGCACCGACCGAAGGGACGACCCGACGTAGCGGACACTCGACGTAACGGGACTTGAAGTCGTTAAGCCAAGATAAATGCTTACAGACAGTTAAAGACGTGATTATATAAGGGTATGTTTTATGTATTTTTTTTTTTTTTTTTTTTTTTAATAAATAAAAAATATTCACGGACATTTCACACAACGCTATCTGATCCCAAAGTAAGCTAGGAATAACCTGCTTGTGTGGTGGGTATCAGACCACGGATATTAATACTTATATACTTTTAAATACATACATATTATACATAGAAACACCCAGACTCTTGAAACAAACATTTATGGATCACACAAATATTTGTCTCCGGTGGGAATCGAACCCACGACCTCCAGCGCCGCAGGCGGTATCACTACCGACCGCGCCACAGAGGCAGTCATATTTATAATATAACTATAAATTATTACCGTTTCACTCCCTTGTGTAGAAGCATGATTATACTTGACACTGGCCTCGTCATCCAGGCGGTTAGTGTGCCTGACCTGGGTTTCGGAGGTCGTATATTCGATTCCCACCCAGGACAAATATTTTTGTGTGATGAGCACATTGATTTGTTTTGTGTCTGGGTGTAATTTATCATCATCAATATCAATACATATAATAAAATCGTAACAGGTCGCTGTCTGTACATGGAAGATAAATAAGAAAAAATATTATAGAGGGGCTTAATGAACGCAATAGAACCCAAAACAATGAATTTTAGAATTTTTGTCTGTTTGTCTGTATATCTGTACGATTGTGCACGCTAATCTCAGTAACCGCTTAACCGATTGCAATGCGGTTTTCTTTATTGTGTTGAGGTTGCTCCACTTAACATTTACCTTCATATTCATAATCGTTTATTAAACCTATTTTAGTTAAAACACACTTTAAGTCTATAGCTGTCTCTAACCAATGACAGAGTTTTTTTTTTTTTTTTTTATTAACGTGAGGGAAAATCCTCGTAGGATGCTATGCCGGACTCTTACCGACTAAAAAACCTCACGTAACGCCCAACAGCCTATGGTTGAGAGCCCCGGGTAAGCCCTCAGGAAGGATGTCCCGTGACTCCCAACAGACCTACGGCCGCCGCTGCGGCCTCGCCCTGGGGGTGGTTCGGGTGCAATCCCGCGCCTATGGGGGGTTTCGGGTGTGACCCCGCTTCTAAGGGGGGGCGTGCGTGAGTTGCTCACGTCACGCTGCCGTCATGGGCCTGCTTCTGTAAGGACGGTGAGCGGCCCTCTCAACGTCCTCAGACCCCCGGTCATGGAGGCCGATAGTCCTCGGCGAAGACACGTCGGCGGCGCCCAGGTCGCCGACTGCGGAACTCAGGTGGGAGAGTTCTCTCCCGTACCCGGCCCGCCGCCTCCTTCGCGAGCATGACCTGCTCGCAGAAAGAGGCGGCGCAGTCCCACTTACTCCCGCTGGAGAGCATGGCTCGCACCATGGCCTCCAGCGAGAGACTATCCACGCCCAGACCCACTACGAGGACCTGTCGCTGTTGTGCCCACGCCGTGCACTCCACCAGCGTGTGGAGCGCCGTGTCATCGCTGCGGTCCTCGCAGTGCTGACACTCGGCCGTGGTTTCCCGGTGTTTTCGCCACAGATACCTACCGAAGCTACCGTGCCCGGCAAGCATCTGTGTCAACCGGTAGGAGAGAGCACCGTGTCTTCTCTCCAGCCACTCGTCCATGACCGGTCTGACGGCCGCGATTGTGGCGAATCCCCCCTTTGGTTGCTCAAGTCGCACTTTCCTTGTCTCCATGGTTTCCTGGTGGAGCAGGGTCCGCTGGGCCTCAATTTCTCGAGACGCAGGCCTTTGGCCCCGCTCCAGCGCCTCCTTGCGCCATCTGAACAGTGACGCAAGGGCTCTCGCTTCCAGGTCCCATGGAGGGGTCCCGGCTAGGAGACATGCCGCCTCACCGGAGATCGTGCGGTATCCTCTTATCACCCTGACGGCCATCACTCTCTGCGGGCTCAGCAGTCTAGCCTCATTGCTGGCCGTCAGGGTCTCCGCCCATACGGGAGCCCCGTACAGGGCCAACCAATGACAGAGTATGGTTAGAGACAGCAATAGACTTAAAATTTGTTTTAACTAAAATAGGTTTAATAAACGATTATGAATATGGGGGTTAGTGTTTATGTCATGTCAATCGGTTTATAAACAAAAAAGTTAGGTATATCATTTTAAGGAATCATACCGGAGGCTTAATCATTAAGCTCTTTTATGATTAAGCCAACACGCCAGTTTAGATTTACCCATTTTTAGATTCTTATGTCTATGTACGATTCTTTAAAGTGATATAACTTTTTATTTATAAACCGATTGACATGAAAAAATGTTAAGTGGAGCAAACCTCAACACAATAAAGAAAACCGCATGGCAATCGGTTAAGCGGTTACTGAGATTAGCGTGCACAAACGTACAGACAAACAGATATACAGACAAACAGACAAAAATTCTAAAAATCATTGTTTTCGGTTCTATTGCGTTCATAAAGCCCCCCTATAATATTTTTTCTTTTTATGTGTGTATGTACAGACGGCGACTTGTTACAATTTTATTATATGTATTGATTGATTGATTATGTTATACTTGCATTAATCTCCCTTTTAAGATATAGGTACTTAGAAAACACCAAACTACGAAACTAACATTATTTTGTGTCTCACACAAACATTAGTTCCAACTCGAGATTCAAACTCATACCTCCACATACGCTCCCCACTATACAGAATACTTTGACCGTACCATCGAGGCATCTCAGCCACTTTGCCACTTGCCACTTTGGCGCCATCTGCTGGGCATAGGCTCAGGCAGGGGCTCACCACAACTTTCGGTCCTGTGCCGCCCGTTCCAGCAGTCTCCCGCGCCCTTTATAAGGTAAAACCTTGCGGGTGATCTCCCCCCCTTGGGTTCTCCTAGCCATTCCAGTACTTTTCGACCCCATTGATCGTCACCTCTACGAGCAATATGGCCTGCCAACTGCCACGTAAGTCGGGTGATTCTATAGACTATGTCGGTGATCCAGGTCAGGCCTTTCCGTCAAGGATTTCCTTGTTGCGGATTTGATCACAAAGGAACACTCCACCATTGCCCTTCATCAATCAAAATAATACAACAAAATCGACTCCACGGATTTTCTCAACAACTATTTTAATTGATCAACCGTTTCCATAACTTAAATTTTGGACGTATTAATATACTGCACATAATCAGAAGATGGAGGTGCATGATTTAATGCCTGAAGCGATTTTTGGTCCTTCCAAATATAAGTTGGAGGTGACAGCCAGGAATTTATAATTCATAGACTGGATAGTGCCCGCAACTCTGACCGTGTTGAATTTGGTTCCCATTCCCTCTTACCATAGGAACTTACTCCTAGGGATAAAAAGTAGCATATTATCTATACCTATTTAAATTTTCAGCCAGATCCGTTAACAGCCAGACATTTTAACATCCAGACACATCCTACACATCTAAACATCGACCTATGAAACATTGCCATTTATAATATAAGTAATACCTAGTAAGATAAGATTACAAATAGATGTAGTTAAAAGAAAAGAATACGATGGTGCTGCAAATCTCATTTAATCTAGCTAGCAGGCCAGCGAGAGGAAAGCATCAAACAAAATAATTGAGAAAGTTAGAAATGTGAGTTGTTTTACGGTGACTCTATTCATTTTTTTTAGTGTGGAATGTTCGTCGGACACCTGGAAACCCTCACGAATATTCTGGTGCAAACACAGAATAAAGGCTTGCTGCGTGACAAATCAAAAAAATATATCTATAAATATATTATAGAAAGTTAAACACTGAGATTTGTTTTATTGAACGTCAGAGAGCCTCAAACTCGTAGGAGCTTCCATGGTCAAGATACAAGTGGTCGTAACGTTCAGAATTATGAACCTAGCGCCCATCTTATATTTCGAGAATGGGTGGTCATAAGACATTCAAACTTGGATGTAGCATTAGTGACGACATCGTAACGAAATGAGACAACCTAAAAAGAAATAGAAATGCAGTGATTTATGAGTAATTCAAAGAAACTGCTAGCTGCAAGGTGTTAAATTGCCCCGTTTCAACATCCAATATCCACAAACCCAAGGCATCACAAATTTGGAATAAGGTTGAGATATGCGTCACATTTTCGTCACTGGAAGATGCGATACTTACCACACCGCTGGCAACTTGGGCGCAAGGTTCTGAGGTTAATGTTTTTTCCATCTTCATCAAAAAAAGAGTGGGATTACATGGAAAAGTTCTACAGAACACCCGAAAACTAAGATTTATTGCACGATAATACGTATAGGCAATGAATACAGACGTATGGTAAGGATTTTTTGTGCCATTTTTGTTGGGGGCATGCCCCCAGGTCATTTAGTTCCCATTTGGCGGCGCTGTCGTCGCATTTCACTGTCGCAGCTATTAGTCAAAAACTAGTAGTGCCCCCAGCTCATGTAGTTCCCATTTGGTGGCGCTGTCATCGCATTTCACTGTCACAGATAATAGTCAAAAACTGGTATTCTTTTGCTTCGAAAAATTTAAAATGGCTGCCGCGCTGCGACTGCCACGCCGCCAAGCGGCAGTTTGTAAGAAAGAAAGAAAGAAAGAAAAAGAACTTTATTTCACGTAGGCATTTACAGATGCTCTTGTAAAACGTCCAGAATATAAATCAAAATCTACCACCAGTTCACAACACGACCCACCTGAGAAGAACTGGCAAGAAACTCAGCGGGTTATTCTTTTTAGAGCTCTATTTACAAAATGAATCTAAAAACTATGCATTTTAACAATTTTTTGAGAATCCAGTAGAGCAGGTCATTTCCAGGCTTCTCCATCCAACAAATAATCACCAATTGTATAGTAGCCCCTGCAGTACAATTTACTTTTTACAACCTTTTTAAATTTATTAAGGGACATATTTTTAATTTCGTCTGGTAGCCTGGTAGCCCAGTGTCACAGAAAGTTTGTCTACAGAGCAGCCTAAGAAACTATTCTTCTATATACGTCTGTATTCATTGGTTACGGTGACATGAGTGTCATTAGGACCATAGTAAGTCTAATAAAAAGAGACAAAAAAATACTAGTAGGTAAGTTAATACAATGCCCAGGTAACTCATTTCTGTCAATTCTTAAACCATTACACATAGAAAACTTGACATTTAAAAAAAAAATACTGTCCTTATAAATACATGAACCAACCACCTCTAAAAGGGGATAATTCTATCTCTAAGGGTAACCCTCTTTGAGATAGAATTATCCCCTTTCTATTCTAACTACACGTACCTACCTATGAATTATAATGAAGAAGAATTTAAAAGAAATTATACGCGTCGTTTACCAACGATTCTGCCAACGTCAAGGTGGAAGTAGATTTACTAGTTTGTGGTTTTGACAAGTATCCACACGCTCTTGAGAATAATGCCTGCCTTCCACTGCGAGCGAGTCGGACCCATTACTGACTTCGCTACACTCGTAACGATGATTTTCGATACATGTCATCTCGCTCGCAGTGGAAGGCGGGCATAAGAGTCCTGACAGAGAAACGGACTGTCACACATCAAAGTGATCCTATACTTAAGGATTCCTTCTTTTTTCTTTTGACGTATGGAACCCTCAAAAATGCCTGCACACACTAATTATGCTAGTGTGCAAGTCAGTATTTTTGGTTTAACTTTGAAATATTTAGTTCAGAAAAAGGGAATATACAGATATCGATTTAAAAACATGCCATTCTATAGTACAGTCAGCTTCAGAGTAAAGGATACACATTCTTTTTTCAATTCAAAGTGTTTAAGTTTTTCGATTCTGCGTCTAATTGATGTGGTGGTCTAATGTAACCATTAGACCACCACATCAATTAGACGCAGAATCGAAAAACTTAAACTGTTACTAACTTAAATTTTTTAACAAACAGTTGCGTAACTAAATCAGTAGGCCCGAGTTCGAATCTTCGTGGGAGCAATTCTTTTTGCTTTTATTTTTTAAATTTCATCGATCACCCCTCGCCAAGCAAAGTGTTTAAGTTTTTCGAATCTGCATCTAATTGATGTGGTGGTCTAACGGTTAAAACAGTTGCCTAACCAAATCAGTAGGCCCGAGTTCGAATCTTCGTGGTAGCAATTCTTTTTGCTTTTATTTTTTAAATTTCATCGATCACCTCTCGCCAAGTTTTATTTATGACATTAAATGTTTAAGTGGATTACGGGCTAATAAAATAATTAGTTTGCATGAAAATAATGTTTTATTTCATATCATTAATGGAAAATATAGATTGAGTATACAGTATTGCATCAGTCTATATTAAATTACGTTTACGAAATTTACCTATAAACTAAGATTATTATATATATTATAACAAAACACAAAATAGATACCCTGAGGGGTTGGGCTTACAATATATAATATTTGATAAAATTCTATATTCCTTTAGACATACAATATTCTTCCGTTTAAAGTTGTGAATAAAAGTATCAATATTATCATTTTGTGCTTGTGAATCAGAGAGGAAGAACCAACATGCCAAACTATTACCGTATGGCAATATATATCTTTCTCTTTTATCACACAAATGATAACCCATTTAACACAACATTAAAAAAAATGTGAGGTCTGATGGTGTATCGTTAACATATCTACTAAAAGACTTTTAAAACAAGTGTAACTGGAATGATAATAATAAAGATTAAATATTTCTGATCACTGGTGACCTAGTTAAAAACCATCGGACCCCATCAGTTTTCTATAATTGATTTTCGTCTCAACTTTAAGCCGGCGGCCGGTCAAACACTGTTATGTTTTCTTGAACCTCCAGTCAGTTATACACGAATCGAGACAAATGCTACGAAGAATTATCCTAAATCACGTAAATTTAACCTTCTGGATTTGCTGCTGATGCGGTCAACTATTTCCATTAGCTCACCTGGGCCCATTGAAGACATTCATCCCCAGAAACCTAAAACATTCAAACTTTTAAAATTTGATGCAATATTATAAACAGTAAATGTCAAAAATAATAATCGGAACACAATTTTAGTGAGAGTTTTATTTGCCTAGTGTTAATCTCTTGCATAATTTCAAATCAATCCGTTTTTAGCGTTAAACGTCTGTTCAATTTATCTTTATATAATTTAGTGCCTTTATGATCACATCTTACACCACCGCTTGCTTGATATCTTTGTGCACATTATTATTCAACTATGAACAGTTTTTCTCTGTAAAAAAATAAAATATTTGAAATACACAAAAATAAAACAAAAGTTAATGTATCGTGTATAACGTAAATCTTACCGGTTATACCCATATATCGCACCATTTTCGTTATTCTTGTTTCATACTCAGATATCAATAGTTAAGTCTTTAAAAAGTTGTTGATATAATCATACTATCAGTAAATAATAAACCACAGGTTCAAAATTTAGCAAATTGAATAATATTACAATGAGTAAGTATTTCACACATGGACGTAACGATGACGATTTACAATGTAATAATGAAGTTACCCTCAATTACAGTATAACAAATAGAAGTATTCTAGTGAAATTTTAAACAAAACTATTATCATACGTATTTGTAATAGATTTTAAACCTTAAAGTCTATGAGATACGGTCGTTATTAACTCCGTTAGATGAAATAAATAAAGCTATCAGAAATTTCACCATTGTTGTTAACTGTTTCAATAGCCTAGTCGTATAAGGCGCTGTCTATTAGATGGCCGGTGCCTGAGTATGCGCCGCATACCGCATACCCGCATACTATGCGGGTTCGTATATTCACCGGCTCAATAAGTTCTTTTTGTAAGTTATTGTTGGCATATGGTTCGACCTGATGCCGGAAACATGCCATAATTTAAAACATGCAAAGTGCATAATATTTGAAATAATAGATACATGGGTAGGTGGAGACAGCGGGGAAGGGAGCTGCGCGGGGCAATGACCACGTGACGCATTCGTCACGTTGGCCATAATCTTTACGTATTTATCTGTATACTTTACTCTGCAGCTGACTGTACCTTATGCTACTTAATATAGGGATTTTTTAAATGCACATCTCTTTAAGTTTTCTGCACACTGGGTAACTCCACTAATTTACTGAATGCAAACCAGAAAATTAAATGCTCTGCAAAAAAACCAATTCATTAACTAAACATGTCCTACTTAAAAAACTTAAATATTACTGAGAACAAGATGACCTTTTTGATCGAATTCACATCAGATATGTGGTTCGTACATCAAATATGTTTGTAAAACAGAAATACGAAATGTATATCAAAAAACTAACTTGCACTCTAAATTGTACAATCTTATAACAGAATAGGTTAGGTTAGGTTACATTTAATTTTTAGATCAAAAAATTTAATTTTGTAGAGGTGACTGATTAAATTGGGGTTTTACTTAGAATAAACGATGTTCCTAAAAGTAAATTAGGCAATGGTTTTCCTTAAAAAAGTTTTAATATTTTTGTTGAACTAAGGAATTGTTAGATATTATACTATTTTGATAATAGTTATTCATTCAGTAAAACAGTTATGCAAATACTATTAATCAGTAAAATGAATTTGATTTATTTAGTGTGCATAATTAGGGTGCAAGTTAGTATTTTTGATTTAACTTTGAAATATTTAGTTTAGAAAAAGGGAATATACAGAATCAGATATCGATTTAAATACATGCCATTCTATAGTACCTTATACTACTTAATATATTATCTTTGGTATCAGTCAAACGTTAGGTTAGACTTGGCTGCGATCAGAAAACAGGATGTAGTTTGGATCCTTCTCACACAAAAACTTATACTTAGACCGTAAGTTATCGGTGTATAATCGTTCATCTTCTGGACTCATGAGGCCAATGGCACAGGTTACCTCATCTGTTGTGTATTCCCTTGTCCATTTGTTATATATCTGTACTAGACTGTGACCCAGAACACTTCTCCAGTTGCCTTGTGTATTGAAACATCTTATTCCAACGTGAATGTAGGTGGTTTGTTTAAGACCATTTATTTTCATCAATTCTACTACTTCAGTATGATCATTAACGATGACCAAGTATCCACCCTCGTCTATACACGTGGAGTACGCTTCCGGCCAATTCTGTCCAACCTCGTGGAACTTATAACAGCTTCCAGTAGAGTTGTTAAATACATATCTTTTATCAAACGTGCCACATTCCGTCAGAACAAGATCATCTTTCTTTTCTTTGTAACACATGTAGGGTAAACGTGATGCGCATGAAACTACCCGAATGGTGTCACGGTTCATGCTTAAACAGGCACCGTCTTCTAGATTTAACTGTGAGAACATATGCGCCACTGGCATATCATATAACAAAACACCTTCAATTGACACAAATATTTTTCTATGGAATGCTGCCTGTGTTCCTATGAAATATGTAGTGTTGTCGTCGACAAGTGCCATCATGGCACTATACAGGTCCATCTGATTAGGAGACATCAATACTGCAGTTTCGTTTCGACATTGTTGAAAAGCCTCCTCCCATGTCTCGGCTACTTTGTGTACCATTATCCATCCGTTGATCTCAGGTACATATTTATACCTGCCCAGAACTTCAGTGGTCGATAGCACGATGACACACACTAGCGCACCCAATTTATAAACGCGGAACATCGTAATGATGCTGTTAGCCCGAGTAGTAGAACTGTAATAATAATTGTCTGCGAGACCTCATTATTTATTATAGCATGACTAAATCAGGCAGGATATAACTCTATTTTGCACTCCGTTATCAGCAAAATAAAGCGATAAAATTAAATTGGGTCATATTTTGTTAAACAATCCCAAAGCTTTTTCAACATTATTTAGCACTAACAATTGATAAGCAAGAAGTCATTTATATTGTAGGTTCACACGCTTTTTGCCTTATGAAATACGCCTCGTGGATTTTGTGAATCTTACATTATAATATAGGTATACACTAGTGCACGGCTTTGGCCAGTTGCCAGTATCCACGGCTGCCCGTTGGATGTGATGTGCGCTCCTGACCAAGCCGCGTGACCCGCTGGGCGTCCGCTCTCTTGAAGGCCCTCTTACTGGACCTAGTGGCTCTATTGTACGCTGCCTTGAGGCGGGCACATTCGGGTCGCGCGCTGCCTGAGCACTGATCCAGGCGCGGTACGCTGTCTGTTTTTGTTGAACAGCAACGGCGCACTGAAGCCAGAACCAGGGGCGAGCTTTGCGGATACTGGCGACATAATAATCTCGCCAGCAACCGCAGTGGCGCTTTCCGATGAAGCAGCGCTGACTCCACGGGATGGTTGCGTCCCAGTCTGCTGACGAGTAGTGCCACAATCGCCGTGTCTACCTCTATCACCTCTACTGCCCTTGCAGGAGATGACACCTGCAGGCGGGCGCGCACAACACAGTGGTCGGAATTACCCAGGGGGGCGCCAACCGACACACTGTACTGTGCTGGACAACTCGTCAGCAGTAGGTCCAGCAGAGCGGGTTCATGGTTCACCCTGTCCGGTATTCGCGTAATCCCGCGTACCATTTGGGTCAGACCATGGGAGAGAGCGAACGCGTGGGCGGCTCGTCCCGCAGGATCGGTCTTGAGGGACCCCATCCAGTCAATGGGGTGACCATTGAAGTCCCCCAGAAAAACCAATTCAACGTTCGGGAACCGTACCTGCGCGTCATCAGCGCCTTCGCTGAGGTGCCAAAAAAGCCCCGCTGTCTCAGCTTCCCCTGTGTTGGAACGGTATACACACACGTAGATCTGACTTATAGAGCTGTGATCCACGTGCAGCCAAAGGACGGAGAAGGAAGGGTTCTCGAGGCAGCGCAACCGGCGACAACAAACATCCGCCCTATCGAACGCGCACACTCCGGCTCTATCTCGAAATTAATTTGTATCTTAATTTGGTTTTCCTTTTGAGGTACAGATTTTTAAAAGATAAGTACATTTATTTTATCCGAGATGCGATTCTTACCACCTCTGCCCACCCGTCTAGCTTAGGATCTCAACGAAGGACGGAATTAAAATTAAGAGTTCTACTGCAAAAAGCTTTAGATTCAAACTGTGTAAATATGGTGATATGATGTATCAATATATTAATATAATCATAAATATTCTAGGACAGCTATACAAAATTAATATTAGATATAATTGGTCAAATTAAAATAAAACAAAAGTTTAATAATAACATTACAATAAAACAAATACATGTGCCTCTGCCTACATAAAATAAAATGTTAATGTGATAAATTCTACACATCTACAAATAGACTTGTGTACCTACTCATTCATCTGTCAATGTACTGCCTAACCTAAACCCTTAAACTTACAAGAAACTGATATGTTTGAAATTGGACCTCGATAGAATATTTGTGGAGGACAAATATTCTCGGATAGACATACAAAAATATCATAATTGATCAAATTACAATAAAACAAATTTATATAGTGTACCTAATAACCTCGTGGCAGCGCCCGTGGTCGCGATTGGACTCCAACCGCGACCACGGGCTCTGCAACGTGCTCGAAACGTCGGTGTGAAAATGTAAGTAAAGTACGATTATTAATCTCAGTCAGTAAAATAACAAGTGCAACTGTCACTTATACTGAATTTAGTACTGAATTTTCATTCAAGAAATGTCATTTTACTGACTGAAATTAATAATCATAGTATAGATGTATTTCGCGTGAAGTCCCGAGTTCTATAAGTATGAGATCTATTAATGACAATGACTAGTGTTACTCATTCATCTGTCAATGCACTACCTAAATCACACGTCACGAATACAACAAAATGGGTTGAAATTGTTACTCTACGTTTTCTCGAGATAAAGGGTCTACTGGACATACACAAAAAGATCCTATAAGGATTCTATCTCTCTTTAGAAGTACGGAACGCTCAAAAAGCCATCCTGCTCCATGGTCACTTTTAGTATCAATCAAAGAAACGTTAAACTTGGCTACGTTCAGAAAACATGATGTACTGCGGATCCTTTTCACATATAAAACAATATTTAGTTTCTTTAATATCCATTGAGGAGAATAACTTTTCAATTCCTGTACTTATAACGCCAGTGCCACAATATACATCATCGGCTGCCAAATCCACAGTCCATTTGTTATATATCTGTTCTACACTGTGACCGTGAATACTCCTCCATTTATTTTTCTCCTTTGGTTCCAAACATATTAATCCAATAAAAATGTATTCGGCTTGTTTACGGCTATTTATTTTCTTCAATTCTATTACTTCAGTATGATCATTGATGATGACCAAGTATCCACCCTCGTCTGTACACGTGGAGTACGCTTCCGGCCAAATCTTCTCAATTTCGTGAAACTTATAACAGCTTCCAGTAGAGTTGTTGAATACATATCCTTTATCAAACGTGCCACATTCCGTCAGAACCAGATCATCTTTCTTTTCTTTGTAACACATGTAGGGTAAACGTGATGCGCATGAAACAACGCGAATGTTATCACGGTTCATGCTTAAACAGGCACCGTCGTCTAGATTTAACTGTGAGAACATATGCGCCACTGGCATGTCATATAACAAAACACCTTCAACAGACACAAATATTTTTCTATGAAATGCTGCCTGTGTTCCGATCAAATATGTAGTGTTGTCGTCGGCAAGTGCCATCATGGCACTATACAGGTCCATTTGAGTAGGAGACATCAATACTGCAGTTTCGTTTCGACATTGTTGAAAAGCTTCCTCCCAGGTCTCGGCTACTTTGTGTACCATTATCCACCCGTTGATCTCAGGTACATATCTATACCTGCCCAGAACTTCAGTGCTCGATAGCACGATGACACACACTAGCGCACCCAACGTAAAAACACGGAACATCGTGTTGATGCTGTTAATCCGAGTTGTAGAACTGAAATAATTTTATTGTCTCGAGACATCATTATTTATAGCATGGTCAAATCAAGGAAGATATAACTCTTGTACTCCGTTATCGGCGAAATATAGCGATAGATATACATTGGGTCAAATTTTGATAAACAATCGTAAAGTTTTTTTGACAGTTCTGCTCTGACAACTGATAAGCAAGAAGTCATTTAATAGTAAGTTCACGCGCTATTATTCAGATGAATTTCCGGAAAAAATCTTACAATACTCCTCGTAGATATTGTTAAACATAAGTAAAGTATCATATATACTACAAAAGCTACAAAATTTAGCTTGAATGAAGCGCTCGTGGCCCCGCGAACTCAGTGTTCTGTAAACGATCACTGCAGTAAGCAACATTTACTATGGCCGGATATGGGTGGGTGACCACCACGTGGACCACTTTGTGACATTTATTTACGAGCGTTTCCGTGCTTCGGAAGGCACGATAAGCCGTTGGTCCCGGTTGTCAGTAAAATGACAGTCGTTAAGCCAAGTCGAAGGCCTTACGGGCGGCTTGAAAAATTTCAACTGTGGGTCGTCACCGTCACAGTCTGCACCGGGGTCGGCAGCGCGTGTGTAGCGCCTCTGGTGTTGCAAACGTCTATAGGCTACGGTTACCAACCTTCCGGTGGGCCGTAAGCTTGTCTGCCACCTAAGTAGTATAAAAAAAAAAGCCATGAGGCTATGCCGCAGAGGTCAGTGGAATTTAGACGAACACAAGGACGCCACTATTATAGTTACTTATTACCTTGAACATTGGAAGGCCGCAAACGCTCTGCAAAGGTATAATACCAACTACGCCTACAAACTCATACCTCGAAACCGACGTGAATATTAAAGCACAGGCGCCTTTTTAAACCGTGATAAAGGGCCAAATAAATCAATGTATCTAAAACAGAGTTTGGACCAGATAGAAGTTGCATTGCATAACAGTTTTTGCAGTGCGACGTGTATTTAATGAATGACAGAGAGCCGGTAGAAACTGTTGGCGTAGACTGCGGGAGATCGTGGTGCGCCTCTTACACCCAGCCTAAATCAATATCAATACATATAATAAAATCGTAACAGGTCGCTGTCTGTACATGGAAGATAAATAAGAAAAAATATTATAGGGGGGCTTTACGAACGCAATAGAACCCAAAACATGATTTTTAGAATTTTTGTCTGTTTGTCTGTATGTCTGTATGTCTGTATATCTGTTTGTCTGTACGGTTGTGCACGCTAATCTCAGCAACCGCTCAACCGATTGCAATGTGGTTTTTTTTATTGTGTTGAAGTTTGCTCCAGTTAACATTTAGCGTTTGTTTTATGTAAATCGGTTTAGAAATAAAAGAGTTATAACACTTTTAAGAATTAGATATTTTGAAAATTTTAATTGTAGGGGTTTCTTTGAATGTGAGTGAACCTAAACTGGCGTGTTGGCTTAATCATAAAAGAGCTTAATGATTAAGACTATTTTTAAACATTCCGTCCGCGCCGAAGGCGTGGACTGAATTGTTTTAAAATAGACTTAATCATTAAGCTCTTTTATGATTAAGCAAACAGGGCAGTTTCAGACGCTGCTTGATGACTCTGATGAAGAAATACCTTTCCTTTCATACACCTTATGTGACGTAAACGAAGTTGCGGGCTCAGCTAGTATTATATAAATCACTTTCTTTGCAACGAGCGAACGGATTAATAAAGAGATCTTAATTCCTTTTCCTTTTGAGGTGCAAAGTTTTAAAAAGAGACGTTTTAAAGTTTTAAATATTTCTATACGAGATGCGATTCTTACCACCACTGCGCACCCGTCTTGCTTAAGATTGAAAAGAAGGACGGAATTAAAATGAAGAGTTCTACTGCAGAACGCTTGAAAAT
This sequence comes from Miltochrista miniata, assembly GCA_933228765.1. Lineage (NCBI taxonomy): Eukaryota > Metazoa > Arthropoda > Insecta > Lepidoptera > Erebidae > Miltochrista > Miltochrista miniata. The sequence continues at coordinate 10,623,143 of OW121776.1, forward strand.
AAAAACTGTCTTAATATGTTGATATGATATTAATAATAATAAATCTTCTCGGACAGACATTCAAAAAGGTCATAATTGATCCAATTACAATAAAACAAAAGTTTAAAAATAACTTTACATAATATAAACATGAACACAAAATAAAACTATGATGCGATAAAATCTAAATACCTGTCTATAGACGACCAATGAAAATACTATTATTTCTCATTTATATGTCAATGTACTGCTGCAACTTTATACCTACCTCCACGTGTTCTCGAGATTAAAGGTATACTCGACAACCTAAAAATATCCTATAAGGATTCCCTTTATTTTCGGAGGTACGGAAACGTTCAGGAGGTCACTTTTAGTATCAATCAAAGAAACCTTAAACTTGGCCACGTTCAGAAAACATGATGTACTGCGGATCCTTTTCACATATAAAAGAATATTTAGTATCAATATTTACTGAGGAGAATAATTTTTTACTTCCTGGATTTACAACGCCAGTGCCACAAGATACCGCATCGGCTGACAAATCCAGTGTCCATTTGTTATATATCTGTTGTACACTGTGACCGTGAATACTTCTCCATTTATTTTTCGTCACCGATTCTAAACATTTTAATCCAATAAAAATATATTCGGCTTGTTTACGGCTATTTATTTTCTTTAATTCTACTACTTCAGTATGATCATTGATGATGACCAAGTATCCACCCTCGTCTATACACGTGGAGTATGCTTCCGGCCAAATCTTCTTAATTTCGTGAAACTTATAACAGGTTCCAGTAGAGTTGTTGAATACATATTCTTTATCAAACGTGCCACATTCCGTCAGAACCAGATCATCTTTCTTTTCTTTGTAACACATGTAGGGTAAACGTGATGCGCATGAAACAACGCGAATGTTATCACGGTTCATGCTTAAACAGGCACCGTCGTCTAGATTTAACTGTGAGAACATATGCGCCACTGGCATGTCATATAAGAAAACACCTTCAACAGACACAAATATTTTTCTATGAAATGCTGCCTGTGTTCCGATAAAATATGTAGTTTTGTCGTCGGCAAGTGCCATCATGGCACTATACAGGTCCATTTGAGTAGGAGACATCAATACTGCAGTTTCGTTTCGACATTGTTGAAAAGCCTCCTCCCAGGTCTCGGCTACTTTATGTACCATTATCCACCCGTTGATCTCAGGTACATATCTATACCTGCCCAGAACTTCAGTGCTCGATAGCACGATGACACACACTAGCGCACCCAACGTAAAAACACGGAACATAGTGTTGATGCTGTGTAATGGAGAAGTTGAACTGTATAATTGTCTGCGAGAATTCGTTATTTATAGCTTGGCTACTAATTAAGATGTACTCTGGTACTCTGTTATCAGCGAAATATAGCGATAGTAGGTATCATAACAGAACAGTTCATTGTACTTTCACAAAGTTCATGCCTTGTCAACACTTCAGCTCATATTATTTCCTTTCGCAGATTCCAGGAAAATTCACACAATATGCCTAAATAGCGAGCATACAGTTTGCAAGGCGCTTCGGTTTAGATGCTGTAAGTCTTGGAGCAACCCTTGCGCTCTCCTCAAACATGAAACAATTCCTTCAGTTTTCCAGTAAATGCTATGCTCTGGATTAAGGAGTGACTATATATATACATATGTAGGTATGTACAGAATTATACTATCGCAGATTACTGGTACTGCGTAGCAGTAATCTGCGATAGTCTTCAGAACTCGAATGAAAGAGAGAGCGTCTCGACGTATTAGTCTCGGTGTGAACTTGGACAAAACAAGGTCATATCAATGAACACATCGCATCGGGGCCAATCTACGTCGAAGGATCGAGCCTGGAGGTTGTTCAGGTCCTGGTGGGCCACTACCCTGGGCATGTTATCACACTTGGAAAAAAGAACCTGGACAAGGAAATCGCCAAAAGGATCCGCCTGGGCTGGGCAGCATTCAGTAAACTGCGTCGACTTTTCAATTCGCAAATACCGCAATGCCTGAAGACGAAAATCTACGAGTGCGATCTACCCGTTATGACTTACAATGCCGAGACGTAGACCCTTATGATGGGGTTAGTTCGTGCTCTTAGGGTAGCGCAGCGAGCTATGGAACGAGCTATGCTTGGAGTGTCACGCTGATGGAAAGCCGTGGCGCATCTAGCGATTGGGGGCCACTTCTGACAGTGGTCCTCAAGTTGGCGGCCCTGTGATGTGCCTCTTCACGCTGCTCTTGAAGAACCCGAGATTGTAAGATGAGGGAAACACGTGTGAGGGCAGTTCGTTCCATGTTTTTAAGGTTCGACAGAGGAACGATCTTTTGAAACGCTCAGTTCTGACGAAGATTCTCTCCACTGTGCGTGAGTGGCATCTTTGCCCTGCACGTGTTGTTATGATTTATTTATGTTGCCACTGAACCAATAGGTATTGCATCGAACATGCTCCCGAGCGCGGAGATGAGATAATGATATTAGCTTATACAAATTAAAGAGTTATGTGAGTGTGAGCTTAAACGCTAATGAGTTAAAACAATAATAGATGAGAGATACAAGGTGATAAAACAATCATAATTATCTTAACAGTCTATTATTATTTGCTTAAACGGCGGAGTCATCTATCGAGAATAGCGCATGTCTTTTAGCTAGGGGAGACGTAGATATGTCTCGCCTTTTTAAACGCAAACTAGACCACCGCTTAGAAAAATTTGATACGCGCGCACTATCACTGACACTTTGCCTCTGTTCGGACAGGGGTTGACTTCGCGCACTTACACTAGAGCCTTGCTCTTGCTCAGATTGATTTATACACACACTCACACTCGCTGGCACGCTCTCGTTCCGTCCTTGCGTAGGGGCATCACGGGCTCGCTGACACCTCCTCCACAGGAACCACAGGACTGCTGCGACCGCTGCTGCTAATAGGCTATACGACACCGCGTACTGATGTATATCATGTGTTGTTAGGATCTCGGTCTGCTGGGCTGAGTCTTTAATTGCTTTTATTTGTTCACCGAGATAGTTTATGGAATCGTTTATCGGCGTGACATCCTCGTTAACCTTATAATCTTGGAAAGTTTGGATAGGTAGCGTAAGATTACTGATTATATGATTTATGGGACTCAATTTAGTTTCAAGAATATTTAGCTTAAGTTTGAGAGTATTCTCTAATTGCTGATGAGAATAAAGAGTCACGTCATAACCCTTTACAATGCATTGTTTTGATACTTGAATCAGTCCGGCCTTGCTGACTTCGCTCAATTGTACGTCATCGTCGCATATGACTCTCAAAGAATATGAGTCACAGCAGAAATACAAATAGGTAGATAAGTCGTGTAATGGAACCCATTTGTTTTCACAGCTAGCTTTAATGAATTTGCAAGATAGTTTCTCCTTCTCGCAAAATTGTTCGTCAGGACCTAAACTCTGGACAGGTCCTCGAAGACGACAAAGGTAAGTTTCCGCTTGATATTCACAGCCTTGCAGATCGCTGGCGCTGGCTGTTAAGTATGAATCACGTCTCAAGTTAATCGCTACGAATTCAGACTTTGGTTTGATGCTGATCATATTTTTATTAATTTGTACCGGCACTGGTATTAAATTATATAGCTGAAACGTATCTCTGCTAATTAACGGCAAGGTAATTTCAAATATGAAATATTCTTCCGTCATTCTTGCTTTAACCTTTAGTAATTTGTAGACCTTATACAGGTTGAACTGAATGTCATCTACAGGTAATGCTAGCTCTTTCGGGATGCGGGGTCCTACTAACATCTTAAGGACCCCAATGGGTCGGATCCTCCTCGTGGTGCATCCTGGGCAACGGAGTAGCGACCACTCCCCTTCCTCTGTGGGGGAGTTGTGCTACTCTGGCTAATTCCGGCCGAGGCGGGAGTAACCCACCTGTGGGTTGCTCGGTGGTGTGTGTTGCTGCCGGCCGTGCCGTTATTCACGGCCGGCAGCTGCAATGATGGGTCGCCGTCGCTTCGCCTCCTTTGCTGGTGAGACGATGGCGGCAAAGTGGGAGAGGCACTGCGTGGGGGGCGGGAGTTTGGGTAGATGCTCCCGCCCTGCCATGCAGTTCGGGCTGCCGGCCGTGAATAACGGCGCGACCGGCGGCAACAGTGCTGGGCCGCTGTCACCTCGCCAGTTGACGAGGTGATGGCGGCAAAGCGGGAGGTGCACTGTGCGGGGGAGCGGGAGTAACGGATAATGCTCCCGCTCTGCCGTGCAGTTCGGGGGCGCCGCGGTGAGGAGCTACTGCGCGCCCCCGATTGTTTCTTGACCGTGGGCGTAAGGTCGGGGGACCCCGCCCACCAACGGTCACATGGCGGTGGGCACCTTTTCCGTGTTCCAGGGGTGCCCATTAGCGCACGCCTGCGCCAGCCGCTCTCTGTCTCCTCTATTACAGAGGGGCGCTCGAGAGCGGTGCAGGCGTGGACTTCAGCTCCTTAGGGAGCTTTGGGGAGCCGCCCATCTGGCTCCCCCGAGGAGAGCCCCGAATAAACGGGGCGCCCCTAGCCGGGTCGACGTGAATAATCTTTTGATATCCCTCGGCCCGGCTAAAGGGTGAGGAGGAACACCGCGGGGTTTAGTGGGTAGGACGGTCCATTCCGGACCGGGCCGGGAGTCCCACACACCATCCCAGCTGCCCCCGCAGCTGGGATGAAGGCGCGTAAATGCGTTCCCCGCGTCAACAAAAAAAAAAAAAAAAAATGCTAGCTCTTTCGATATTTGTCTAGATACAACCTGTAACTCACCACGGAGGTGTTGTGGAGTTAAGAGATGCAGATTGATCTGACCATGATATATTTCAGTCATTGTGTCAAGAAAAGTATCCTGAATCCGCTTCAAATTCTGGATCATATTAATAGTCGCCAACGCTGCTAGAGAGAAATCTTGCTGAATAGATATTATATCAATCTCCTTCTGCAATGTGTTGGTGATGGAGTCTAAATAATTTAAATGCTTATTGATTATCTTATGCTGCTTTTCAATAGTCTCCTCTGTTCTCTTTAAGATATTATACTCCGCTTCAATGACCGACGTCTGATTACGATACAGCTGACTAAGATGGTTTATATTTACACGCACTAGGTCAATGTCACGCTTATATTTTTCTGCGAATTCCTGGTCGAGTACTCCGAACAATGAATTAGCTAAGGAGCCGACAGCGTTGATAAGTCCGCGTCGAGTTCGTGAGCTTGCTCCAAAGTGCTGATTTAGCAACAGCTGATTATAATATTGTAGTTCATTGTACTCGTGTTCTATTTGAAGGATAATGATTTTACAATGACTCTGCTCTTGAATTTTCCCACAGGTTTGCATGAGATATTCGCAAAATTGTGTGACCGCTTTGTCTCCTTGCCAATAAGGAGACATATCATAATACGTTACGATTTTCCACTGATCAAGAATAAGATGCATCTGTCCCAACAGATTGAAATACAACGTTTGATTGTTATCGAATGCGGTCAGTTTATAAGATGCTTCAGTGGAGAATATAAGGCTCATAAAAAATAGCAAGGATAATGCTATACTATAGATTTTAGGGGAACTATTAACCATTGTTTGCTTACTTTCTCTTCCGCTATAGGTAACTGGCAGTTTGCTTTCTTTCTTTTCAGCCACAGGTAGAATAGAAAGCTTAATAATCGGTCTCTTTATTTGACCATTCTTTGTTTTAAGAGTCACCACCCGGACAGCTCCGTCTTTTCCTGGATGAACCTCTACCACCCGACCAACTGGCCATTTTCCAGGGGGTAAGTTGTCATCATGAATGGTGACCATATCTCCCATCGCTATATTCTTCTGTGCTTTCAACCACTTGCTGCGTATAGATAACTGGGTAAGATACTCCACCTTCCACCGCTTCCATATATCTTTGAAAGTTTTATTAATTAAATACCATCTCGTTCTCGCATCTTGTCCTGTCTCTATGACATTCAAACCTGGGCGAGTAGTTAGAAAATGCGCTGGCGTGAGAAAATCGATGTCTTCGATATCCTCAGATACTGGGCATAGCGGTCTCGAGTTAAGGCACGCTTCGATTTGAGATAAGATTGTGCTGTATTCTTCGAAAGTTAGAGCTTGGTCCCCTATTACTCTTTTCAGATGTTGTTTAAGACTACGAATTGAACGCTCCCAAATACCTACCGCACTAGGCCAGGATGGGCAGTTCCAGTGCCATTCTATGCTCATCTCCGCTATTTCTTTGTGAAATGTGTCACTAAAAATTCGCTCCAACTGTTGCTGTTCCTCCTGAAGAATGTTATTGGCACCTACAAAATTTGTACCGTTATCTGAATATATATGCCTAAAGCTGCTATAAATGATGAACTGCTAAGGTCAGAGACCAACTCTATATGGACTGCTTTTGTAACCATGCAAATAAACAAAGCTATGTACCCTTTTGTCGTTCTTATACCTCTCCCTGTATTCGCTTTAACTCGAATAGACCCAGTATAGTCTATTCCAATATGATAAAATGGGGGAGCTGGGTTGGTTCTGTAATCAGGTAAATCGCCCATTATTTGCTGCAGTTTTCTGGGCTCTTGTTTTTTGCAGGTCACGCAATTATGAAGTTGCTTTTTAGTGGCTCTGTTTCCTTGAATTATCCAAAACTTCTGTCGCAATAAAGACAAGGTAAGTCGAGCTCCTCCATGGAAAGTATACTCATGTGCTTGCTGGATGAGAAGTTCTGTTAATTTTCCGCTATAGGGTATTATAATTGGATGTCTCATATCAGAGCTGATGTCAGCATTTTTAAGACGTCCACCGACCCTTAATAGACCATTTTCATCTAGAAATGGTTGTAGCTTTAATAATTTGCTATTTAAATGTAGTTTATTCTGCATTAAACTCTCGATATCGGATGTAAATTCAATGCGTTGTATACATTTGATTATAACTAATTCTGCTTTCCTTAGTTCTTGTAATGTGAGATGTGACGGCCTTGGTTTACTTGTTCGTATAAAAGTACGTAGTAACCATGCTATAATGCGCTTTATTTTTATAAATGAGCTAAAACAATTTAATAAATCTTCAACTATGCTATTTTCGAGATTACTGATTTGAACCGTCATAACTTGCTTCCGGACCTCTTCCTCAGTCGTATACCCCGTTTGCTGTTGCTTTGGGTCAAATTCCGGTACAGACAACCAGGATGGTCCTCGCCACCACAAAGTATGCTCCATCAATTGTTTAATAAATAGTCCTCTACTCGCTGAATCTGCTGGATTTTCTTTGGTTGATACGTAATGCCAAACATCAGGCGATACTAAGCTAGTAATTTTCTTTACTCTATTCGCTACAAACGGCTTCCAACGTTCTGGACAACCTTGTATCCAGCTTAGGGTGACCTTAGAGTCGCTCCAAGCATAGATTTCGTAATCTATGCCGGTCATGCTGGTGACTATTTTTGTTAATAGTCTCGATAATAGCTCCGCTGCACATAGTTCCAATCGAGGTAGCGACACTGTCTTGCTGTTTGGTACTAATCTTGTTTTGGCTGCGACTAGTACAACTGACACTTCCGTTTTTGAGACAATTCTCGCAAAAACGACACACGCGTACGCTTTAAGGGATGCGTCACAAAACCCGTGCAATTGGATAACGTCATCACGTTTGCTTTGCAACCATCGTGGAATTTTAAATTTGGTAATACATTCCATATCTTCAGTTAATTTGCCCCACTCATGCTTGATCTCGGCTGAAACTTCATCACCCCATTGAATATCATCTAGCCAGACCTTTTGAAACAACAGCTTGAATTTTATAGTCAAAGGCGCAAGCCAACTTAAGGGATCAAATAACTTGGATATCTCTGACAAAAGCAATCTTTTTGTAAGCTTTGTAGTGTCCGTTGATAATGTATATTGAAAAGTGAATTCATCTGTTTTTGAGTTCCATCTCAGGCCCAAAGTTTTTGCTGTGTTTTCAGTTTTGAAAATGAAGGATGACGCTTGCTCGTCTTGCTGTAAAGTGCTCATATTTTCCAAAAGGTTCGTCTCATTCGCTGACCACTTTCTCAAAAACAATCCGCCACTGCTTAGACACGAATTTAAATCTGCTATGCTGATTTTACCTTCATCGATAGTATGGGCCCCCGATATTAGGTCATCCATATAAAAATCATCTAGTATAATTTTTGCTGCTGTAGGATAATTATGCTTCTCGTCCGTTGCGAGTTTTCGAAGGGTCATTATCGCTAAAAAAGGTGCTGAGTTCATGCCGTATGTTAATGTTGTCAGCTGGTATGCTTTAATAGGCTCTCCAGTTTGAGCTCTCCAAAATATATGCTGCAATTTTTGATCGCTTTCGCTTACTAGTATCTGTCGATACATTTTCTCAATATCGGCAGTGAAAACGTATCGATATCGTCTCCACTTGAGTAACAGTGCCTGTAGATCTTGCTGTAAGTTAGGTCCTTGATGCATAACATCATTGAGACTAAGTCCCGAAGAGGTTTTTGCGGACGCATTAAACACGACACGTAACTTCGTTGTGGAGGATTCCGCTCGCTGTACCCCATGGTGAGGTAAGAAACACTCTATGCCATCCCTGCTAAGTGTTGCTAATTTCATATGACCTAACTCTGAATATTCGCTTAAAAACTGTGTATATTGTTGAGCTAAAGATTTTTGCTTGCTAAGTTTTTTTCTCTAAATTCCTAAATTGCGCTAGTGCTATCTCCTTAGACGATCCTAACTTTTCGTACGCTTGCTGCTTCATCGGTAACCTAACTTCATAACGACCGTTTTCAAGACGTTTAGTCGTTGATAGGTAGTACTCGACGCATTGTTGATTTTCCGCTGACATTTCGTTTTGCTCGTGAATATCCTCAATTTGCCAAAATTGATGAATATCCGCTATATTATTTAAGATGACGTTACAGTGGAACTGTGGCTTTACGGTTCCGCATAGTAACCATCCTAGTTGAGTGTGCTGAGCTATGGGCGAATACGTATCTGGCCCTCTTATCAAACCATCTAGCATGATAATAGCATAGGCGTCTGCCCCGAGTAACAAATCCACTGGACGACTTGTATTAAACTCCGGATCCGCTAAATGGATATGTTTTAAATGGTTATATATTAAAATACCAGAAATCAAAATGCCTTTACTTAAAATGCCTTAGACCAAAATACCCGAATTCAAAATACCTTAACATTCAAAATACCTTATTTCAGTTCACCTTACCTTAAAATGTCTAAACTTAAAATACAAATAATTATTATATCAGAATTCAAAATACAAATTTTCAAATATCCTTAATTTAAAATACCGAAAATAGAATACAATGTGAATATAAAAAAAACCATAACCTACCCAGTTTATCGCTATAACCTACTGGGTATTATTAGGTATATATTATGCTATACCAGTTCATTATATAGCGCATAGTTAATAAATGAATGATTTAAGAAATGAAGATTTATTGCCACTCACACGTTTTGTTATTTGACTTTAACTTATTTACACCCCCCCCCCCCCCCACCTAAGTGAAGCCGCAGTTGTAGCCGTAGCTTGGGTATCCTTCTGAGGGCTTACCCGGGGCTCCCAACTGTAGGCTGTTATGTAGGATACGTGTGGTTTTTAGTCGGTAGGAGCCCGGCATAGTATCCATAGTATCCATGTAGGATTTACCTCATGTTAAAACACTTTGATTCAGAGTTACAAAAGTACTACAGTGGGCTAACGAAAAATAAAAAAAAATAACCACGAAGGCTAAGGCGGGAGCGAAGCGAAGCGGAGCTCCCGCCTTAGCCTTCGTGGTTATTTTTTTTTAGGCTGTTATGTAGGATACGTGTGGTTTTTAGTCGGTAGGAGCCCGGCATAGTATCCATAGTATCCATGTAGGATTTACCTCATGTTAAAACACTTTGATTCAGAGTTACAAAAGTACTACAGTGGGCTAACGAAAAATAAAAAAAAATAACCACGAAGACTAAGGCGGGAGCTCCGCTTCGCTTCGCTCCCGCCTTAGTCTTCTAACCTAACCTATCCGAGTCGGGATACTCTGAGTCGGGGTGTTAACCATTCACAGATATATAGCATCCATGTAGGATTTAAATCATGTTAAAAAAAAGGTATTTTGTGTTTGAACATTTTAGGATAAGGTATTTGATAAATTTATTTTTTGGGTTTCGGTAATTCGACCGTAAGGCATTTTAAATTATTTATATTATAAATATTTGCCTTTTGAATATTGATATTTCGATTTCGGGTATTTTGGGCTAAGGCATTTTAAGTAAAGGCATTATGATTTCTGGTATTATGACGGTATACCGTTTTAAATGCGCCCATGAAGGTTTTTCGAAAGATTGATTTGGTAAGTTTTTAATTAGAGTTTTCATAATCAAAACATCCGTTGGGAATGAAAAGCCAGTATACATAGACTGACACGTAATGCTTAGCTTGCCCATACAGCTCGATTCCTTTCTTGCGATTCCGGAAACCGCTCCATTAAATTGCTGTCTCTTTAAACCTAACTGTTGAGCTGCCCTCTCCGTAATCAACGACACCTGTGAGCCCTGATCGATAAGAGCTCTCATGACGAGCTGAGTGCTGTCAGCTGCTCGCACTCGCACTAACGCTGTAGCTAATAAAATCTCGTTGACATTTTTCTGAGATGCGTGCACCCCATTGCTGCTATTTTGCTTAAAAAATTCTTCTTGCTTAAAAATTTCGTAATCATTTTGCTTGCCATCAGCAAAACAATCATGCAATATCGTATGATGTCGACCAGAACACTTGAAACAGCGTTTTTTGGAATGGCATTTATTACCATTATGATTAAAAACGCAATTAATGCAACACTTCAGTTGTTTGATGGTTTTAAGTTTCATTTCCTTTGGCATTTGAATAAACCTTTCGCAATTGTGTAATTTATGATCAGCAAAACAATTAGGACACTTAATTTCCTGCACATGCATTGCTTTTGAGTTCTTGGAATAATTATTATAGCTTGATTTGTAATTATCATATTTTCGGTTGTTAGGAAATGATTTTGAAGAATTCGCTTGCTGCTGAGGTTGCTGGGACTTTTGCATGGTATCTTGTCGCCGACGAGATGTTTCTAGACTAGTGAACTTATTTTCGAGAAAATCTAAAAAGTCTTGTAAGATTGGTAGCTCTCTAGCGTTTTTTAACGACTCTATGTATTCGGAATAAGATTCACTATCCAACTTTTGGGACAAGATATGCACTAGTAGAGGGTCCCACGTACTAATATCCACACCTAGGTTTTTGATGGCGTGAAGACTCTCTAATGTGACGTCATGCAATTTCTTGAACGCTGAAAATGATTGATGCTGTATATTGGGAAGATTTAGGAATACATTGGCGTGTGCTGTAAAGATAAGTTTCTTATTATCAAACCGGTGATTTAAAATCTCCCAACAAACGACATAGTTATCAGAGCTAATCTGTGAAGTCGAATGGTGCTGAATTAAACGCTCGGCTTCACCTTTTAGCTTGCCTTTCAGGTATTGCATTTTTTGAGCGTTTGATAATGCGTTGTTCTTGTGGATTGCTTCGCTAAACAGATCTTTAAAAGGCATCCATTGCTGGTAATGCCCTGTGAATATGGGAATATCCATTCTAGGAGTAGATTTTTCACGATAAGATGTAGACCACATCTTAGAGTTAATAGATTTTTTCATCCTATTAAAAGTTTGCTCGTGCTTGATGAAGTGATAATCATAGGTTTCTGATAGATCTTCACCCGACTCACCAACGATCTCCCAATGAAGGTTATCAATGGTGTTCCACCGGTTTTGAAGTGTTCGAAGTGAGTCTTCGAATTCCCACTTGTCAACCATAGCTTCAACGTCAACATTATCTACTGCTCTAAGGAACGCTTTAAAATTGACCGACTGCTTATGAAGCATATCGTCAAGTTTGCTGTTGGACCCTCTGGACTGGAAGGTCGGATTTGCTGCTGCTTTTGCTGGCGTCTCCGGCTGAGTAGCTGAAGTTCCGGGCGCCTCTTTATATGCTAGTTGAGGAAAAGACGATGATTGCTGCGCTTGCTGTATCAACTCTTCTTTGCATTGACTAATTAGCCCTTTAGCATTGATATAAAGCTGTTTAGTACTCTCAAACTCAGAGTTGATAAAATATTTATGATTCGTCTTTTCAAAGGGAAGAATCTTGTCATGATTGACTTGATAGTCTTCCCAGTACTGCTCAAGTAACTCGAGTCTACGCTTACAGTAATCTAAAGTTTTACGCTCTACGCTATCCTTTCGAAAATTAACGAGGAGTTTTCTTATGCTATCTGCAATCTCCGATTGCACAAAATAAAGGTTCTCCATCTTGCTGTTGTAAGAAAAAATAGGAACGATCTTACTTGGAAAAGTCCTTTACCGCTGCTTGCTGCTTTGCCACTGACGAAGGTTGCTCCCCAGGCCAGTGACCCGCTGGTGTCGCTAGTGTGAGCTATGAACTCACTGCTGGTGAAAAGGTATGCCTTGAGCACCACCCTTTCTGCTACCGCTAAGTTTCACTAAAGTCACTACAAAAGTTTCGCTGCTAAGGTTACCATCACAGTCACTGCTATGCTAAAAAAACACTGTAACTCCAAGTTTCGCTGGTATCGTTCAAGTTCACTTCACGAATCGTTAGTCCCGAAAAACGAAAACGCGCTCGCGAAGTCCTGGTAAAACGCTCGAAGGACCAAAATGTAGGGGGTGCGACCTGCGTGGTACCTGATGGGATGGGAGTTGGCTACTTTACACAGAAAACACTTTAATTACGTTAAGAGGGTTTATTTCTGGTAAACTATCGCTAAAAGTATGATAAAATGGGAATGAATGCACCCGGTCGCTGTCCGACATGCACTGAGGTCGCGGCGCACTTAGTGCGGCCACGTCGTATTGCTGGATCAGCAATAAGTGTTTGGTTGCAATTAGGTATTGCATCGAACACATACTAAAATGAGAGAAATAATAATATTTAAGGGGGGCTCCCATACAACAAACGTGATATTTTGTAATTTCTGGTAAAAAAATTGGCGGTTTTACATATTGCCACCTAGTTTAATTGAAGCTATTCTAAGCTTGTGAATCTAGACATTTTATAAGGTGTAGAGTAGATACATAGAAATCTCTAAGGGTAACATATAGAGGTGACTTTGGTAGATTATTTATACTGTTGATTGATGGCACTTGGTGGAACTTGTTGCACATATTGTAAACGATACTTGTACTGTTCCACAATATTTATTATCTATACTAATCTATACTAATATTATAAAGAGGAAAGATGGGTTTTTATTTTGTTTGTTTGTAACGAATAGGCTCCGGAACTACTACCGATTTGAAAAATTCTTTCACTGTTGAGTAGCTACACCTTTTGCGGTGAACATAGGCTATATTTTATTCCCGTAGTTCCACGGGAACGGGAACTACGCAGGTGAAACCGCGTGACGTCCGCTAGTTATAAATATTGTGGAACAGTAGAAAAGTGTCGTTTCCAATATGGACTTTGGTAGAGTTTTAAATATATTCCTGCATTACTTCAGTTAGTAGTTAAGATCAGTTTTTTGGTCAATGAATGTCTATTTGCCAGTGTTCTCGATGCTTTTCATATATTTACAATTTACATATACCTACTTATGCATAACTTCTATAGAAAGGCTAAAAAATCCGCCTTGTGAAACACAAATAAAAGAAAAAAGAATCGTGCCGTCCATGAGTATATAATTGTACACAGTCACGCGATCGGTGCACGCAACGCGTAGATGTCTACCTACCTACTGCATTAAAGTCGTGGAGTGTCCGAAGTCTTTATATAAAACAGACTAACCGAAGCCCGCGACTCCTCCAGTTTCGACTGGGTTGCACCTTGCACCAGCCGTGGTCACGAGCAGACTGGACTGGACAGTCTGCTTGTAATCACGGCAGTCTGCTTGTGACCACGTTGAAACTTAGTCGAAACTTCAAGCTTTGATATTAAGGTAATATGCATTATCGCGTTAATAACTATTTATATTATTATTTACTTAGATTACATGTTGACAAATTACAACTGAAAAACCGTTTTAGCTTTCATCCCCTCTCCTGGCTATGATCTCCTATAAAAAACGCCGGAGCCTACGTGGAACGTCTCACCGTACGCCGCGTCACTATGGTTGCTATAAAAAACAAGAAAGTCGTAAGATCATTTTCACCAGACTGCCCATCTCTAACACGTTTATTGTGAAAGCTTTTTTTTTACACAACGCTATCTGATCCCAAAGTATGCTAGGAATAACCTGCTTGTGTTATGGGTATCAGACCACGGATATTAATACTTATTTACTTTTAAATACACACATATTATACATAGAAACACCCAGACTCTTGAGACAAACATTTATGGGTCACACAAATATTTGTCTCCGGTGGGTATCGAACCACGACCTACAGCGCCGCAGGCGGTATCAATACCGACAGCGCCACAGAGGCAGTCAAAGTGAAAGTTCAATCCGATTGACTTTGTCATTTTTGTTTTATTTCAAACTTTGAACAGATGATCCGCGTGACCTAGTGACGTAGTTTATTGCGACAGAGTCACCGTAACAGACAAAGTCTCGCCATAAAATAGAGTGCTGAGGCACTCTATTTTTATAGAGAGGGGCTAAAATGTACTGCTGTGGTCTGTGTCATGAGTAGAGATGAAAATGACCAAAGTGACTGAATTTGACTGACTGTCATTTACGGTCAAATTGGTCAAAAACGGTCATTTATTGTCAAAAAGGGTCATAAACAGTCACTTTGATTTTGAGTGCTTTTTGATATTTATTTTGAACTAGCTGACTTTCGCAACTTCGTTTACGTCACATAATGTGCACGAAAGGTGTGGTACCTAATTCTTCATCAGACTTGTCAAGCACCGTGTGAAACGGCCCTGTTTGCTTAATTGTAAAAGAGCTTAAAGATTAAGGCTATTCTAAAACCATTCAGTCCACGCCTTCATGCATTCAATTTAACTAACGTTAAGCTCTTTTATGATTAAACCAACACGCCCGTTTAGATTTACCCTCTCATTCAAAGGAGCCCTTGAATTCTAGGTTCGACGAAAGTTGAGATGCCTCTAATTTCTGAACTACAAACCCCTCAATCTTGAAATTTGGGTCGAATAATCCTTAAAGTACCTACTCCCTTTTCAATACTAAAAAAATATGTGAAATTGGACTACGCGTTGAGAAATTACAGCTGAAAAACGATTTTAACTTTCATCCCCTCTCCCGCAGGAACCGCGCAAAATATCGGGATCAAAAGTATCCTAGAACCTTCCTCGGAGAATAAGCTCGGAATGTATCAAGTCAAGTATCATTCAAATTGGTTTAGTAGTTTCGGCGTGATACTTATTCGGGATACAGACAGGCAGACAGACAGACAGACAGACAGACATAAAAAGTTTAAATTACATTTTCGGCTTCAGTATCGATTAGAGAACGCCTTACAATTAAAATTTTCAAAATATCTTCCATGTACAGACTCTTGACCCTGAACAGTTTTATTATACACTAGCTGAGCCCGCAACTTCGTTTACGTCACATAAGGTGTATGAAAGGAAAGGTATTTCTTCATCAGAGTCATCAAGCAGCGTCTGAAACTGCCCTGTTTGCTTAATCATAAAAGAGCTTAATGATTAAGTCTATTTTAAAACAATTCAGTCCGCGCCGAAGGCGTGGACTGAATTGTTTAAAAATATATATTTAAAAACATATATTTTTAAATTTATAATAATTGCTTAAAAATAGTCTTAATCATTAAGCTCTTTTATGATTAAGCCAACACGCCAGTTTAGGTTCACTCACATTCAAAGAAACCCCTACAATTAAAATTTTCAAAATATCTGATTCTTAAAAGTGTTATAACTCTTTTATTTCTAAACCGATTTACATAAAACAAACGCTAAGTGTTAACTGGAGCAAACCTCAACACAATAAATAACCGCATTGCAATCGGTTGAGCGGTTACTGAGATTAGCGTGCACTGCACAACCGTACAGACAAACAGATATACAGACATACAGACAAACAGACAAAACTTCTAAAAATCATTGTTTTGGGTTCTATTGCGTTCATAAAGCCCCCTATAATAATTTTTCTTATTTATCTTCCATGTACAGACAGCGACCTGTTACGATTTTATTATATGTATTGATATTGATATAGATTATACTGAAATGGTGCCCCCTGTTGGAAAAAATTGGCATATTTAGTCACTTTAATAGTTAGAATTAATAGTAAGTTTAAGTCAAATTGACTGAATTTGACAATAAATGACCGGTCAAATACGGTTTTTGACAATCGTGACCGGTCAGATTCAGTCATTTTACATCTCTAGTCATGAGCTAACATCGCCTGACATTCCTATAGTGGCATGACGTGTACGCAGCCAATGGCGTTATAGAAGAACATAGCCTAAGTTACCACGCAGAGTACCGGGATCTAAAGTATCCTACCGGTTATGACATACGGTGCCGAGATGTGGACACTTACAGTGAGGTTGGTAATGCTCTAATGCCCGCCTTCCACTGCGAGCGAGTCGGACCCATTACGGACTCCGCTATACTCGTAACGATGATTTTCGATAATGTCATGTCCGCTTTGGTGGAAGGACATGTATGAAAATCGTCGTTACGAGTATAGCGGAGTCCGTAATGGGTCCGACTGGCTCGCAGTGGAAGGCGGTCATTAATGTTGCGTAGCGGACTATGGAAAGGGCTATGCTTGGGGTGTCTCTGAGGGATAGACTCCGAAATGAGACTATCCGGCAGAGAACTAAAGTGGTCGACATAGCTCGCAGAATAAGTACATTGAAGTGGCAGTGGGCCGGCCATATCTGCAGAAGAACCGACGGTTGATGGAGCAAACGGGTTCTAGAGTGGAGACCGCGTCTCGGCAAACGTGGGGTAGGACGTCCACCCGCTAGATGGACCGACGACCTGGTAAAGGTCGCAGGCTGGGACTGGATGTGGAAGGTGCAAGACCGTGTGTTGTGGCTTAAATTGGGAGAGGCCTACGTCCAGCAGTGGACTGCTGTAGGCTGTTTTGATTGATTGATTGAAAGTCGACTGCCTCTGTGGCGCGGTCGGTAGTGATACCGCCTGCGGCGCTGGAGGTCGTGGGTTCGATTCCCACCGGAGACACATATTTGTATGACCCATAAATGTTTGTCTCAAGAGTCTGGGTGTTTCTATGTATAATATTTATGTATTTAAAAGTATATAAGTATTAACATACCACATACCGTAGTCTGATACCCATAACACAACCAGGTTATTCCTAGCTTACTTTGGGATCAGATAGCGTTGTGTGAAATGTCCGTCAATATTTATTTATTTATTTATTATTTATTTATTTATTTATATGTATAATATTTATGTATTTAAAAAAACTATATAAGTATTAATATCCGTGGTCTGATACCCATAACACAAGCAGGTTATTCCTAGCTTACTTTGGGATCTGGATTTGGATTGATAGCGTTGTGTGAAATGTCCGTGAATATTTATTTATTTAAAGTATCCTAAAGCCTTACTCAGAGTACATAGTCCGATTGTGTAAGGACACTAGAAAATTAGACGGTGCGCTGTGAAGACTGCTGGGATACCCAATCCAATCTCAGAGAGGTGGCTGGGGAAATGAACAAAATGGACAGCAAAACAGGTGGTCAGATCGTCCGCTCGGCATAGCCGGCGTCCCCCACAAGAAAATAATAATACTGAGAGTATAAGCTCAGAATGTGCAGAGTATCTAAATTACTATGAAAACTATCATTTAAATTGGTTCAGTGGTTTCGGTGCGATGCTAAGATATTGGGTTACAGACAGACAGACGCGGGATTTACCGCGGGTATAACTGCAGGGATTGTCGCAAACATAAGCGCGATAGGTACTTGTGACATAATTTAAAGCAGAGATGGGCAAAGTACGGCCCGCGGGCCAGCTCCGGCCCGCGAAAGCATTTAATGAGGCCTGCGACGGTTTTTTGACATGAATACCTGCCTAGTATATGACCCGCAATAATTTTCACTGTACAGAAGTATTATGTAGATTCCAATTATTAGTAGAGCAATATACGCTTATGTGAAGTGAACAGGCTTTTTACCCGAACTGCCGAAGACAGCAGGGTCATGTTTTTTGACCATAGAACGACTCAATGGTGATCATCTTTCTGCGCTGCTAAAAGTTACTTCGTCACAACTCGAACTTGCATTCGAAATTAGAAATTTCATACGTCCCACACGCCTACCAGGATCTTCGAATAACAGTTAAATTCTATTTTTTACCGTTTGTGCAAGTGTGTAAGTACTTACTGTAAAATTATTAGGTAACAGTTAAAAGTTTCAGCACATAGTCCATTTCACCTATAATTCTGGCCCCCGTCTTAAAATTTCTTAATTTTTCTGGCCCCCCATTGAAAAAGTTTACCCACCACTGATATAAAGTGTAAATTTGACTGGCCTTTTGATCCAGTGGTTAGTGTGCGTAACTACGGATTCGGAGGTCGTGGGTTCGATTCTCACCCAGGACAAATCTCTTTGTGTGATGAGCACATTGATTTGTTCTGTGTCTGTGTGTAATTTATCCATTATATGTAGGTATGTATTTAGAACTATATTAGTACCTATGTTTATCAGTCGTCTAGATCCCATAGCACAAGCTTGTATTAGCTTAATTTGGACTAGACGATGTTGTTGTTGTGTGAGAATGTCCAAATATTTAAAATATTTAATTTATATGCGGAAAGATTTTTGGGAAGTGATGTTGAAGTGATTTGACGAAACATATTTTGGGAATCGACATGACCCCCCTATTAAGTAGGATAGTAGGATGTATTTTTTTACATATTTTTTGAGAATCCAGCAGAGCTTATAATTTCCAGGCTTCTTCTTCAAGCAAATTTTTCATTCGGTTCTAGTTCCGGTGCTGACCTACATCTGGGAAGTTAGTTTTTTTAGGGTTCCGTACCCAAAGGGTAAAGAACGGGACCCTATTCATGAGACTTCGCTGTCCGTCTGTCTGTCTGTCTGTCTGTCTGTCTGTCTGTCCGTCAGGAGGCTGTATCTCATGAACGGTGATAGCTAGAGAGTTGAAATTTTCACAGATTATGTGTTTTTGTTGCCGCTATAACAACAAATACTGAAAACAAAAACATTATCATATTTAAGGGGGGCTTCCATACAACAAACGTGTTTTTTAGCGATTTTGTCTTATATATTCGGTAATAAGGTATCCTTCTCAATTTAAATACGTTAGTTAATTTGAACATTTCATGAAGATCATTCATTCTCTTTACACCATGCAAATCAAATGAATACTTTAGGAGGTATAGCACAATCAAATGTTGCTCAATGAAATTAATTTCGTGTCGCCATGATTGAACATTATACGGGTCACATACTAACTTATTTTTGGACTTTCATCGTAAATATTTTTCTTTAAAAAGTGAACAACGCTTTCAGCAGATTACTTTAGGTAGGTGTAGTATTTCAAAGATAGCTATTTCATAGGAAATAGTAAAGAAACTAGTCCATATTTTAGATTTTTCTCCAGTATAAACAATTTACGTACAAACACACAATTTATGTTTTAGACGTAGATAACGTGTTTACAATGTCATCATTCAAATGTCATCAATATTCTGAAAAAGAAATTAAACAGAGAGTTCGCAAACTCTTTTTGAAATATATACTGTACCTACCGTAGAGGATCTATACAAGGATAGTTAACACTATAGAGCAACGCGAACTGTCTAAGGACGCGCGTTGTATAGCACTTTAAAACAACGCGAACTGTCTAAAGACGCGCGTTGTATAACACTATAGAGCAACGCGAACTGTCTAAGGCGCGTGTTGCTCTGTGTTAATAGGTAATGAGGGCAACCAGTAGACGCTTGAAATACTTACAGTGTATTTTCATAAAAAAATTATTATTAAAACAAAATGGACCTTTACTGGGACATCCTTTCGAGAGCTTACCCGGGGCTTCCAACCGTAGGCTGTTGGCCGTTACGTGGAGTTTTTTATTCGGCGGGAGTCTGACATATCATCCATTTAGGATTTTCCATCTCGTTAAATAAAAAGAAAAAAAGGGGGGCTCCCATGCAACAAATAGGTACGACTTTTTGTTGTTTTTTGGTACGGAACCCTCCGTGCGGGAGTCCGACTCGCACTTGGCCGGTTTTTATCTTTATACCACTAAGGCGGCAGACAAGCATACAGCCGACGTTTGCAACACCAAAGGCGCACTACAGCTACACTCGCACTGCTGACTCTGCAAATGCTTTGTTTCGTAAAAAACTAAATTCCAAAAGTAAGTTCGTTTAAATTTTGATTTTACTATGGGTGAAAAATTGTCAAAACATGAAAAAATCAGACGTAAAAGTTGGTTAGGTTAGGTTAGAACTGTAACCCCAACAGAGCGCGAGCCGAGCGAGCGAAGCGAGCGTGCCTCGGCAGCGGCCGACGTAGCGTGTCTAATAGCAATTTGCGCAGTTTTTAAAAACCTAAAAGAGACCGCTGTGGTAGTCAAAGTCTGTCTGGAACCCTGGGGCATCGTTCCAAGGGCTTACCCTGATTTCTCGGCCGGATGCTGTGTTTTAGTCGGTAGGAGTCCAGCATAGCATTCATGAGGAATTTCCTCACGCAAGATTAAAGATGTTTGGATATTCCTATGTTTGTTAGTCATTCACGCTTTAACGGCTATACGATATGCCTAAAGCTGTTGAAAACATCGACTTGGTTGATCATTTTCATAAGCTACTCAATTTAAACTACTACTAGCGCCATCTGTTAGCGAATAGCGGCAACCTTGTCGAAATTATGAACAAACAGATTTATAAACAACTGTTTGATTGATATTTTGAAATACTATCTAAATTCATGTAAATATGACTTAAATGATGGCAGTATAATGAGAAGAGAATCAATCAACCATAATATAGACCGCTGGCAGCTGGACGATGGTCTCCCCCAATTTTTTCTGTTTGAATGTTCTGAAGAGCTCTTTAACCTGATCCCACCCTCTCCTTTCCGATCCCGAACAACACGTGCCGGGCAAAGATGCCACTCACACACAGTGGAGAGAATCTTCGCCAGAACTGAACGTTTCAAAGATTGTTCCTCTGTCGAACTATAAAAACATGGAACGACCTGCCCGGACACGTGTTTCCCTCATCTTACAATCCCGGGTTCTTCAAGAGGAGCGTGAAGAGGCACATCACAGGGCCGCCAACTTGAGGACCACTGTCAGAAGTGGCCCCCAATCGCTAGATGCGCCACGGCTTTCCATCAGGCTGGTGGCGACGTCAATTTGGCGAGCTAAATATAAAAAAAAAATTATAGGTAGTTATTTCTATTTCACAATACACGGTGCTGCGCCTTTCACATCCTGTCCCGGCCTTTTCCAGACACTCACGCTGCCGACCCTGTAGAAACCTTCGAAGACCCCTTTTGAAGAACCCCACACTGTAGGCGTTTGGGAAAACCGAGGCAGGGAGATCAATCCACAACCTAAGCGTGCGCGGAAGAAAGCCCCTATCCGATCTTACCGTGCTCGAACGAACCGGACGCAGTGTGAGGATGAACACCCTGTCTATGGCGAGCGGTGCGATGCTAGAAAGTAGCCGTGGGCATCATATCAAACAATTCTTCAGAGCACAAACCATTGTACAGGCTGTAGAACACGCAACGCACAAGGAGGCTGAACGCACTACCTTTTTTTTTGCGAGTGTAAATCCTCATTAATGCTTTTCTGAACTCTTACGGACTCCACAAAGTGCCCTTCTGTCTGCCTACTACGAAGACCCGGGTATGACCTCAGAAGAATACCTAAACCAGGGTTTCCGATACAGACTTTTACCGCCATCGTAGCCTCACCCGAGGTTTTGGAGTTTTGGAAGTCCTGCCTTGCCTTTTTGCGGCCTCCACTCCAGAACTCGCAAATATAAACTCAAAATGATAGAATCAAACCATATTGATTACAAAATTACCCTCTCAAAAAACATTCTTAGATACTCAATCTATCCCTGCAATTTGAAAACAAAGAATTACCAAAAACTTTTTGGGAGATGAATTAAAAAGGAAATTTTTGTTGAAATGTTCACATAATTGGGGCTAATTCGTGCCTTGGGGCAGCGATTACCGGCCAGGAATCGAACCTAGACCGGTGGGTCATAATTCAAACATAAGTCAAGATCGCCTTGATTTATAACGGAGTCAGTTTGGCGAGATGACGAATGAGCTATGTTACTTAATAATAGAATGTTACCATTCCTTAAATTTTAGGTAGGTAGGTACTACAATATCTGTTGGGGTCCTGGCACATCCTTCCGAAGGCTTACCCGGGGCTCCCAACCGTAGGCTGTTGGGCGTTACGTGAGGTTTTTTAGTCGGTAGGAGTCCGGAATAGCATCCATGCAGGGTTTTCATCACGTTAAACAAAAAAAAAACGGACGAATCTGCGTCTTGTACAGCAGACACCTCCAGTTCCGATTTAAGTCGTTTGGATCTTAGCCCATAAGAGTCCGGCATCCCTGACGGATCTCCACACGGTAAAGAAAAACCAGACGTTTTGCCAGCCTACTCGTTTCCTCGGCTACAGCCCCGGGTTCTTCAAGCGTTGTGTGAAGAGGCGCATCACAGGGGCGCCAACTTGAGGACCACTGTCAGGCTGTGAGAGTAGCCCTTAATAGGTATTAGATTCTGCAGGGTTACCATCAGGTGTGCAGCTACAATTTGGCGAGCTTAATATAAACTAAAAAAACTGTAAAAGTTCTGAAAAATTTTAACTGACATAGACGAATCATTGTTTGAAGTTTTGAAGTCTTAACAGAAAAAAAAACGGGGTCTTCATAAAATGGCCCTCAATCCAATTGCTCGTTCTAACTACTCATTACTCAAAGTGGCCAGCATACGAAATCAGAACTTTTCCACAAATTCAAAAGCCTTATTGCTGTACATATAATTTATTCATTAAAAAAATCCCGCCGTCTATCATTTGTCTATGGTTAACTAAAAAGGTAAGTATGCATGCAGGTTATAATTTTTTTTATTAATAGGTACTGGACATTCTTATGTAGGTACATACCTATTTCGGTGGGAATTGTTTATTGAAATACATACCTACTCGTAAATGGGTTGGAGGGAATAGAAAGACACGCGAACGCCTCTCCGTTGTATAAAATTTCTAAACTAGTGTATTTTCGAGAGTTTATGTACTAAGAACTGCATTTTATTATATTTCAGTCGGTAGGAGTCGATAATAGCATCAATGTAGGATTTTTATCACAAAAAAGGATAAAGGATACGCTCAAATTATCGTTTCTGTAACATACTTCATTGCTGCTCCGCTCCTATTCGTCGTGGTGTGATGTTATGTATAAGAATTCCTCAGTAAATGGGTTATGGAACTAATTTTTTTTATTATTTTTTTTTTTTTTATACCACTAAGGTGGCAGACAAGCACACGGCCCACCAGAAGGACCGGTGGTCACCGCAGCCTATGAACGTTTGCAACACCAGAGGCGCCACACTCGCGCTGCCGACCCTGTAAAAACCTTCTTAGACCCCTTTTGAAGAACCCCATACTGTAGGCGTTTGGGAAAACCGAAATATTATTTACATATAATTTCAACGTTAGTATTAGTATTTTTGATAAGCAATTCGTGTTTTTGTTTGGCAAATCTTATATCTGGTGTACGAACCACATTTTTTGGTTTAAATTCGATAAAAAGGGTCGTCTCGTTTTGTGTAAAAATTTTAGTTTTTTTAAGTATGTTTAGTTGATCATTTGGTTTTTTTTGCACAGCATTCAGATTTCTGGTATGCATCCAGTTGATTAGTGGAGTTACCTAGTGTGCAGAAAAATTATATAGATGTGCATTTAAAAATATCCTATTGTTTAATCAGTGTGTACAAGTAGTTGTAAGAATTAAGTTTAATACAAATGTAACTGTGATGAAATGAATAAGGCTTAAATAAAAATAAATAAATAAATTTCAACGTTATTCTAACTGGATATTGTTATAACCGGACGCTATTCTGACTGGGACATTATTCTGACTGGACAACTGGACATAATATTCTGATAGGACATTTTTTTATTTTGTACGCTCAATATCGTCATGGATACCGGGTGTTACAAAACTACCTATTCAAATTTCGTCATGTGACGTGGCATTAGTCAAGAAACATTAAAAAAATGAAGAAAAAGAATCACATGAATACTTTAACCGTAAATCCGTTTTAAAGGTCCTATAAATTTTCATTATCACCCTTTCTTTCGCTACTGAGCGGCAGTAGAAGGCGACAACGACAGCCAGACGGGTGCTCCGTGTTTGTTTTGCCACGGCGACCATGTTAACTCGAATTGCCGCGGTATAAAACGAATTCTTAATGTGCGACAAAAAAAAATTTTAAAGAATATAAAAAATAACCCTCTTTTTTTATTAAATATTTGTATTTGATTTCCGATGCCAAGTCATCTCATGAAATTTGGAGAGTCAATTTTGTTACACCCAATATAATATGGATATACTGGGTGGCCTACGGTTGGAAGCCCAGGGTAAGCCCTCTGAAGGATACCCCAGGACAGTCGTTAAAAGGCTTCATGTCAATTATGTCTTCAAACCAACAAACAAATTCTTCAGCTTTAAAATATTAGTAGGTATTAGACTTATTCAATACTCTAGGTTTTTAAAAAGACAGACTATACATAAAAAGGTATGTTTATATAAAATTCAGCGTTATATTATGGGCACATTTCCATAGCAGAACTAAACTAATACATAACAGATTCGTGCGTCTCGGTCTGTCCGCATTAATTGTGGTGTGCTCTGATTGGTTGATTATAGAGGGTTCGATGGCTGGCCGTTCTCACGGCCGGATGTGTGTGTGTGTGTGTGTGTGTGTGTATGTTGTGTTGTAGGGTGACCATGTAGACCTGTCGATACCTTTACTTATTGAAGAGACATACAAAATCAGAAAATCTGTGAGTAATAATTTTTCAAAGCATTTATAGCATTTTTTTTAACGTGAGGAAAATCCTACAGGGATGCTATGCCGGACTCCTACCACACGTATCCTACCTGACGGCCTACGGTTGGGAGCCCCGGGTAAGCCCTCGCGTCGGAAGAAACGGCAGGACTCCCAACAGAGCTACGGCTACCACTGCGGCCTTATCTAGGGGGGAAGTAATTATAGCTAGTTTATAAATCTATATAAATTGAAAAAATATCGGTCTTTTACCAATGATATATAAAAAAACTATAGATACGTTACCAACACTTAAAAATGGCAACAAAAAAGTCAGGCAATTGCCTTAATGTTCATACATGCTACCATAGATAATTTCATAGAAATTCTTTTTTTGAATATAAAAAATATTTGCCGTTTTTGAAAGCCGTGATGTTCGTACATGACGTGTCTATATTATATTACGTCGTTGTCTTTTACAAAATAAGTTATTGCATCAAAATGTATTAAGTGATTTTTGAAGTAAAACTTCTTTAGGCGCGACTAGGCAGTAACTCAGATTTTTTTCTGACGGAAGTAACGCTTACTATTAGAATTTTGAATAGCGGAAACTAGTTTCCGCTATTCAAAATTCGAATGAATGATATTAATATAACATTCGATGCCGTCAATGGCAAAGAAGTTTAAATTCAATCGCGCCGTAAAGGTTACACGCACACACATTTTTCTTTCTTAATACGTTGGTTAAGGCATTTGGCCCGGTTTGTGAGTGACAGTGTAGCTTTCTAAAAGTGGAGATTTGTTCAAATGGGAGCAAAAGCTTCGGAACTATTCAATGCACACAAACAAACAAACATTCAAATCACTCTGTTATAGCAGTAGGGCTAGACTACGGCCTTCCCTGGACCCAGGTGTGTCCTCGAAGGGATGTCTTACGATACATTATCATGAAACGTTGAAGTAGCCACTTGTCAGAATTCACTAATTATACGAGAACAGTACTATATTTTCAACAAAAATGCTAGTCACACATTTTTTTTCATTGCGTGATAATCTATTACCACTATAACCTCACGTGACCTATCACTGCCTATGGTCGGAAGCTCCGAGTAAGCCCTCGAAAGAATGTCCCCGAATTCCCGACAGGACGCTGGTCACCCTACATATCAGACACCCTTCCTAACAGAAAGTGCTTATTTTCAGTTAGCATTGCGAGAGTATTTGGAACTCCACGGAACCCAGCGCTAATTATTGACCAGTTGACTTATGATGTCTAAACTTTGCAGTTTTAAGTTATTTTTTGAAAAGATGCGTTGTATGTATGTATTTAAAAAGTTACAACATACATACATAATTATGGTCACGTCTTTATTCCCAAAAGGGTAAGCAGAGGCATTATTTATACTGTTGATTGACGGCACTTGGTGGAACTTGTGACACACAGTTATACTGTGGTCAGACATAAAATTTTCTTTTTTTTTTTCTCTCTAATTTTAAGCTAAGTATCATTATTTATTTATTTAGAAGATAAACTAACAATTTATACATTTATTATTTACAACTTATATTATAATTTATTTACAACTATTATAATAAAATATGTACAAAAGGCTAAAACAAACAATTTAAAAAAGAACTAAGAATTTTATAATACATATCTACCTACATACATGCGTCGTAGTATTCCTCCACATCATCGTTCACTAATAGAATATATTATATAATCTGTGGTCAGACTCTCGAGACAAACATTTTAATGAATCACACAAAATTGTTTGTCTCCGGTGGGAATCGAACCCACCTTACCTCGTGATACGCAGTCGCACATTCGACCACTAGATCCACGAGGCGAGGCAAAATAAAATAGTCGTTTGAATTTTTTACAAAACAAATATTGGCAACTGTATACCGGGTGTAACAAAATTACCTCTCCAAATTTCATGAGATGACTTGGCATCGGAAATCAAATACAAATATTTAATAAGAAAGGGGGGTTAATTTTTTTTTGTCGCACATTAAGAATTCGTTTTATACCGCGGCAATTCAAGGTAACATGGTCGTCGTGGCAAAACAAACACAAAGCAAAGGGTGATAATGAAAATTTATAGGACCTTTAAAACGGATTTACGGTTAAAGTATTCATGTGATTGTTTTTTCTTCATTTTTGTAATGTTTCATGACTGATGCCACGTCACATGACGAAATTTAAACAGGTAGTTTTGTTAGACCCAATATAGTAGAACAACCTAGCTCTTACGACAAAGGCCTTCTCTTAGGATTTACAAATATCTCTATTTTTTTGTTACCTAAAAATTCATTAATGTTATCTACCTATTACTCAACTCAATTTAATTATAGCCTAGTACTAAGTAAATTAATATTTATTTTTCCATTGGAATTATAATTATGATAGCTGTGTGCTTAGTTACGGACACTGGTTATTAAAAACTCATTCGGACATGTAATAGGTGGGTATTAATAGTGAAAAAAAAACAGTGTCTGGTTTTTGGCTACCAATACGCCTTGCTACTTAGATAATAAAGAAACTATTGTTTGTGTAAAGTAAACACAACATCATGGGAACCTCCCCTTTTTTTGAACGTGAGGGAAAATCCTTCATGGACGCTACGACGGACTCCTATCGATTAAAAAACCTCACGTAACGCCCAGCAGCCTACGGTTGAGAGCCCCGGGTCAGCCCTTGGAAGGATGTCCCAGGACTCCCAACAGACCCACGGCAGCCACTGCGGCCTCGCCCAGGGGGTGGTTCGGGTGCTATCCAGCGTCGTTGGGGGGGTTTCGGGTGTGATCCCGCTTCTAAGGGGGGGCGTGCGTGAGTTCCTTACGTCACGCTGCCGTCATGAGCCTGCTTCTGTAAGGACGATGAGCAGCCCACTCACCATTCTCAGGCCCCCGGTCATGGAGGTCTGAGGCTTCCGTTCTGTGACTTTTTTGGAGCTACGTGTGTAATTAAATAATAGCAAATATGTCACGCAGGACTTTGTCCGCGTAGAAGTCGTTATCGCGTAAAACCATTACCCTCCTTTTGCGCAGTCAGTTAAAAAGTAGCCTAAGTATGTCCTTCCCTTGGACTAAACTATCTCTATACCAAATTTCATCAAAATCGGTTCAGCTGTTTAGGCGTGAAAACGTAAAAGACAGACAGAGTTACTTTCGCATTTATACTTATTATGATCAAACTCCTGAACTTTGCTCCAACCCCGAACAAATAAACAAACAAACAGACACGAAGAAATAAATAGATTTGGACTCAGAAGCCCTAAATTAGTCGATTACAGTTATTTTCTTATATTTATCTTAAATGTAATGTACGGTCACATTTTTTTTTACAATTTTCTAATAGTAGAGAAGTAGCGATTGATTTTTGGTCGGTTAAATTCTTTTGCAACCGAACTTTTTGCCACGAAACTTAGGCATATCCTTTACTTATGTATTCTATCTATCTATCTACTTTCACGCCAAATCCCTTGCGGGGTAGGCTGAAAGAACCGAGCGCCAGCCACACAGCACGTTCCATACACACCTCACTTGGTTCTTCAACTTTCATTTTTATTTTCATGCATGCACGTCGGTTCCTACGGCTCTTGACACCACCTTCAACTAACACACGATTACTTTGGTCGTGGTAGGTGTGTCGTGGCCTTCCCTGACACCTACGTCCATCCACTTTCACGTTGTATATCTGTTTTGTCATTCTTTCATCTCCCATTCGTTCCACATGCCCGAACCATCGTAGCATGCCCTTCCTTACTTTAACACAGACACTCTCTTCCAGACCAAATCTCTTTCTTACATCTTCATTCCGAACGCGATCTGCGAGCGTTACTCCGCAGATTTTGCGTACCGCGCGCATCTCGACAGCGTTTATTTTCATGCGTTTCCTGCCATAACCACGTACCTACGTATTCTAAAGTATATAAAAAACCTCACGATAAAAGAAATAGCACAGATAATATATTATATGAATTCAAATATGGAAGGCGTGGAATCGTGACACGCTGCAGGCGGGCTGCTCTCTGATTGGTCGGCTTGTAAGCGCAAGTTCAGCAAAAGGTTGTATATTTTAAGAAACATCTTATTGTAATGATTGCATTTTGTGTTGGCAAATGTTGAGTCATTGGTATTTTGAAAATGCAAAAACTTAGATAGGTATTGCTGAACACCGTGATCGTTTAAAGAACATTGAGCGCCAGGAGCGCTTCTATTCAAGTTATAAATACAAAACATAAAACCAGAAAAAACTCACGTTTGTGGTATGGAAGCCCCCTTAAACCCCCTTATTTTATTGTAGTAGGTAGGTACCTATTTGTTGTCATAGCGGCAACAGAAATACATTATAATCTGTGAAAATTTCAGTTCTCTA
The DNA here is from genome assembly GCA_933228765.1 of Miltochrista miniata. Classification (NCBI taxonomy): domain Eukaryota; kingdom Metazoa; phylum Arthropoda; class Insecta; order Lepidoptera; family Erebidae; genus Miltochrista; species Miltochrista miniata. The sequence goes on from OW121776.1 coordinate 10,652,503, forward strand.
GCTATTACCAATGAATACAGACGTATACTAGAAGAACAGTTCATAAGGATGTTTTGTGCCAATTTTGTTGCGGGCATGCCCCCAGCTCGTGTAGTTCCCATTTGGCGGTGCTGACGTCGATTTCACTGTCGCATTTAGTCAAAAACTAGTAGGCACATTTTTACGTTTATAATCGACTAAATTCAGGGATTATTTATAAAAATACATTTCACATCTTTTAAATTAAAACATAATATATTTATATTAAGTATTTATAGATATTTACAATGATTGATTTTACTCTTTTGCTACGAAAAATTAAAAATGGCTGCCGCGCTGCGACTGCAACGCCGCCAAGCGGCAGTTTGTGTCACAGAAAGTTTGTCTTCAGAGCAGCCTAAGAAACTATTCTTCTAGTATACGTCTGTATTCATTGCTATTACGGTACCAGGGATACAGCCTCATGACGTACAGATTCAGACTGAGAGGAGCGAAAAATCCTAAATCTATGGTCAGACA